>CM033645.1:203308455-203828547 GCA_019512145.1 Engystomops pustulosus | reverse complement strand
AACGGAGATGAACAATGTATTAGATGTCCTATCTACAGGCAGCGTTTAAGAGCAGGCGGAGCTGAGCAGATTGTACTAATGTCCTATCTACAGGCCGCTGTTATAGAGCAGGGGGAGTGACAGATTGTACACAGTGTCCTATCTACAGGCAGCATGTTATAGAGCAGGAGGAGCTGACAGATTGACATAGTGGCTATCTGCAGGCATCATGTTATAGAGCAGGGGATGCTTGCTCGGCAGATAGTGGACTACAGATGTCCTATCTTACAGGCAGCATGTATAGCAGGAGGAGCTGAGCAGATTGTACACAGTAACCTAACAGATGACAGGCAGCATGTTCTAGAGCAGGAGAGAGCATGAGCAGATGTAGGTGCGACACATGTGTCGCTATCTCAGGCACTATGTTATAGAGCAGGAGGAAGCTGAGCAGATTGTTATAGTGTCCTATCAGCAGGCAGAGTGTTATAGAGGGAGGAGCTAGCAGGTTGTGCTATAGTTATCTACAGGCAGCTATTTATAGAGCGGAGAGAGCTGGCAGATATGTACACAGATCCTGACAGGCAGCAGTTAGAGCAGGGGAGTTGAGCAGATTGTACAAGTGCCTATCTGAGCAAGGCACATGTATATGAGCAGGAGGAGCTGAGAGTGACACAGCTTGTCCTATCTACAGGCAGCATGTTATAGAGCGGATGGAGCTGAGCAGATTGTACACAGTGTCCTATCTACAGGCAGCATGTTTATGAGAGGAGGAGCTAGCAGATTGTGACATAGTGTCCTATTCAGGCAGCATGTTATAGAGCGGAGGAGCTGAGCAGATTGTACACGTGTCCTATCTACGGCAGATTGTTATAGAGCAAGGAGCGAGATGGAGCAGATTGTACACAGGTCCTATCTACAGCAGCATGTTAGAGCAGGAGGAGTGAGCAGATGTACACAGATGTCCTATCTACAGGCAGATGTTATTAGAGCAGGAGGAGGCGAGCGATTGGACATCGTGTCTATCCTGCAGGATGTTATAGAGCAGGAGGAGCTGAGAGCAATTGTACAAGGTCTATCTACGGCAGCATGTTTATAGAGCAGGAGGAGTGAGCAGATTGTACACAGTGTCCTTATACAGGCAGCATGTTATAGAAGCAGGAGGAGCTGAGCAGATTGACACAGTGTCCATCTACAGGCGCATGTTATAGCAGCAGGAGAAGCTGAGCAGATGTATATAGTGTCCTATCGCAGGCAGCATGTATAGAGCAGGAGGAGACTGAGCAGATTGTGCATAGTATCTTATTCAGGCAGGCAGCATTATAGAGCGAGAAGCTGTGCAGATTGTACATAGGGTCTATATTGCAGGCAGCATGGTATAGAGCAGGGAGGAGATGAAGATTTACATAGTGTGTCCATCGTAGGCAGCATGTTATAAGGCAGGAGGAGCTGAGCAGAGTGTATAGTGTTTATCTGCATGCAGCATGTTATAGAGCAGGAGGAGCTGAGCAGATGTGACATAGTGTTCCTATCTGCAGGCAGCATGTTATAGAGGAGGAGGATCTTAGCGTTTGTATATAATGTCCTATCTGCTGGCAGTGGGGGGCGATACTTACCCGGTTCCTGTCGCGATCCCGCGGTGCGTGTGTAGCGAGGATTGGGTCCGGCGCAATTCACTAAGCCGTGCGCCCAAGTCCTATCCGCGCTTTTGCGGTGAGTACGCCGGAGTTCTAACCTGCTTCTTCCCGGTGCTTGTTAGAGTGCGTGTCTCTGTGACACATTCTAAAAATTAAACCATGTGCGTTTTCGAATCGCCCGGCTGTCGACGGCCTGCTCCTCGATTTCTGTCAAAATGCGCCAAAATCGATCGCGTGCGCCACAATCCGGGGCAATCGTCGCAAAGCGGAAATTGCCGGGAAACTCGTGAAAATGCGTGACTGACACTTAGTAAATGAGCCCCAAAAGTGTCCCTTCTGAAAGCAGGTCCAGCATGGACAACTATGCTCAGTTTTGTCTCTTTGCTGATGTGCTTAGGTGGACATATTCACTGCAGTTTCCAAAGTCATATGCAAATGAGCGTGAGAAAAACTTTATGATTGAGATGAGTCTTTTTAGAGGCTGGAGGAATTTTCACTTTAGATGTCTATTATTGGGGTATAGCACCATAGAATCATAGCTCTGGTGTCATTAATAGATGAGAATCTGTTCTGTGTACTACAGAGAGCGCGATACAGACAATTAAAGTTAGGTGCTGTAGATGATAATCCAATTCCTGACTATAACTGCCCATCTTGCTGGTTTTACAGCACACAGAAGATAAAGCACTCGAAACATCTTTTTTTTCCCTTTGTTTCACTTTTGCTGGTATCCCGGGTTGTATGGGAGGGTTAGGGTTGAATTGAGGTGCCATGATAGAGTATTGTTCCTTTTTGGAGAGGTGAGATTTTCTCTTTAGATAAAAAACAATTAACTAAAAAAAAACCTATGGGCTATTACTAAGGGTTAAGCTCTGCACTATCGCCGGCTTGCGCATTTTTGGTTTTGCACGGCTTGACAGGTATTAACAGGTGTCTGTGCTGGGTATGTGTCAAGCCACCGCGGTTTTTGGCGCAGCTGCGCTGCTTTTCAGTGACGAAATTGTGGGGTGTGGTCAATCGGACAATCGCACTGAGCGCAGGATTTAACTTTAATTTGTGGTCGCAAGACAATGCACTACCTGATCGGGAAGAAGAAGGTGAACTCGTCGGACCTGAGGGGGAGGTGACACATGCAGGATTCGGGCGCACGATCTTGGTGAATTGCCAGCAGAGTCGTGACGTGGTAAGTAAATTGTGCCCCTATATATCTCTATATCATGTCATCCCTCCTAAAAATTGTAATCTTTATTAGATACCAGATACCGTGTGCTATTTTAATGGTGTAAAATGTGAGCTTGTATTTTAAAATAGAATCCTTTTTTTTAATATTTACAAAAAAGAAGAGCCCCTCTTTTCGGGCCCCTGTGCACAGGCTATATGTCCCTCCATGGTTCATATAGAAAAACAGCAAAATCATTGCCACATGCCGGCCCGCCAGGCTGTTCAGATCTTCCTTGTAGCATCTCCACTTCACACTTGCGCATTGTGTGGACTTTATTGTACTCTGTGGTGACTCTTTTCTCTCCATCTGCTGGCAAGGTGGTGGCGGGGACATAAGAGCACTTTACTCTGCTTCAAGTGCTCTGATTAGAGACACTTTCACTTTTCACACTGCCGAGCTTAGATGAATGACCGAGCCGCCAGATGTAGTCAAGTTGTTTGTACAATGTAAAGACAAAGGTACTCACAAGGCACCACGCGGGTGTGAGGCTGACCGGCCACCGAAAGAAGAATGGGGGATACAAAAAGAATTGTTACCTCTATTGTCTTACATGGGACCCATTGCCATCCTTCACTTTTAGAGAAGATGTTGATTATTGTCGTAATCGTGTATATCCATGTGATCGATCAGGGATGAAGTTCTGATTGTGGATGTAAATCCGATGATGGAAACGATACGATTGTCTAGTCTTATGTTATAAATCAATATGTCATATATGTGTGATACAGAAATATGGCAGCCTAGGTATAATTCACATAATGGGGCTTATTACTAGGGGTCGTCGCATCGCACTTCATGGTTTTCGGGTTTGCGCTGCTGGGGCAGGTATTTCTCAGCGGCTTTCATGCGACACAAATCTGAGGGGTGGGGGCGGGACGTCGTGAAGATCCAAACTATTCGGACTGAGCGCGGGGATTTGACTTTCAAATTGTGTCGCAAGATCAAGCACTTCCATGCACCAGGAAGAAGGTGAATCTGTCGGACCTGAGCGGGGAAGCGACACATGCAGGATATCGGGAGCAGATCATAGTGATCGCGGGGCAGAGTGCATGATTGTTGGACAATGCACACAATAAGTAAATGTGCCCAATGTGTAACCAGGAGGCTCTTGGATAGGGAACCATTCAATATTCTACCCCCTCCATAGCCACCACTAAAGAGACCTTCCCATCACCTTCGGTATTACCACTTGTTGCATCCAGTACCTCTGGGTGCATGTGCTCCCCACGTTCCTAGGCATTTGTTTGATAGTATTAGTAAGAGTTTTCCATGATCTTTAGCGCCAGAGGTACTGGAGCAAAGGGGCGGTAGTATTAAAGGTGATGGAAGGTCTTCCTAAGGTGGTGGCCATGAAGAATGAAAGGAGGAGGTAGAGAAAGTGAATGGGTCCTTCTTCAAGATCTTGCCTAAGAGCCTCCTGGATACATGTTTATGTGAATTCCATGAATGGGAAAACCCCAGCAGGTCCAGTAAGGAGAAAATAAGAACACAATGTAACCCTGCTCTGGTCCGAGCGTTTGTCCGGAGTGCCTCTAGACCCGGACGTCACATCCATGTTCCAGGGGAATTCATTCCTGTTCGTCTCCTGGTCTGAGGACCAGTCATTGAATAAACTCGGTCCTGTAACCCCCCATAAACTTCCAGTTGGTTGCAGACGCCCGAAACGGAAGTACCGGAGCGTGCAGAAAATGAAGGAAAACAAGAAATTGTGTAGCGGTGTAAGTAGTGTTCTCTTTTGTTTGAATCCAGCACCCTGGGAGGAGGAGGTTGTTTGTGGAAAACCCTTTAAGACCCATATACCACCAATTGGCTACTGTCAGAAGGGAACAAAAAGCGTTCATTTGGTTGCTAGAACTAAAAGCGGTGATTTCTCAGTAACAATGAAATCTAGAGGAGGATTCCAACTAGTCAGATGCGTGGAGCGACATCGATTAAGGAGTTCGGGGGTTGGTGGCGGTGGTAGACGGTTCTCTAACTACACTTTAAAGGAAACTGGGACACTTACTCATAGAAGCGCACCGCATACTGTGATAATTTGTTACCCATGTCCTCTTCTTTGTCATAACTTTTATCATTATGCTAATGAGGCCAGTAGCGTTCTGGGGGTGGGGGGGGTAACAGAGGCCCTCCTGCTGTAGCTTCACAGGCTGTTACATTCGTGCCGAGGCCATTCCCCACTCCCACTGGAGATGACAGCAGGTAGAAAGAGGGAAGGTGCTCTTACAGAGTGTAAGCTACAAAACAAAGGGGCTCTGGCAATAGCAAGGAGCTCTTTGACTCCTGATTTAGAAGGAAGGATGCCATGGATAACAAATATAAGAAGATATCTACAGGCAGCATATTATAGAGCAGGAGAAGCTGTGCAGATTGTACACAGTGTCCTATCTACAGGCAGCATGTTATAGAGCAGCTTACTAAATGAGATACTAATGGAAGGTAAAATGTATAGACCACATGGATACTTAATGTATATACTACATGCCTTACTAAATATATATACTATTGCTTACTAAATTAGTATACTACATGGATGCTAAAGATAGACTACATGGATACTAAATGTATATACTATAGTGCTTACTCAGTATTAACTACATGGAACTAAATGTATAGACTAATGCTTACTAAATGTATATTACTTCATGCTTATCTAAAATGTATATTACTACATGCTTACAATAATATTACACTATAGCTACTAAATGTAATATACTATAGGCTTACTCAGATATACTACAAGGCTACTAAATGGATAGACTACATGCGTAATAAATGTATTACTTCATGCCTTACTAAATGTATAGACTAACATGCCTTACTAATAGATATACACTTAGCTACTAAATGTATATACTACATGCTTACTAAATATATATACTATTATGCTTACTAAATGTATATATACATGCTACCATATGCATAACTGTGTGCTTTCTAAGTATATAATACAGGATAATAAATGTCTATATTCATGCTATCTACGCATATTACTAATGGATACTAAATGTATTACTTCATGCTTACTCAGCATATACTACATGGATACTAAGTAAACAAAATAGCATATAGAGTATTTACATTATGCATACTAATGTATACTATATGCTTAATAGGTATATACTACATTGCCATACCAAAGTTTACTATATGAATTACTAAGGTACCCACTCAGTAGACTAAATATAAAGAACATACTTATAGATGTACAGGCAGTCCCCTACTTAAGGACCACCCGACTTACAGACAACCCATAGTTACAGACGGACCCCTCTGCCACTGTGATCTATGGTGTATCTCTCTGGATTACATTACTTAGTCCCAGGCTGCAATGACAGCTGTAGGGTGGTCTGTAGAAGCTGTATTCAGAATCATTGGTCCAATACAGCAAAAAATGTTTGAATCCAATGTCACTGGGCCCAATTTTTTTTGTCTGGATGTTTATTAAAAAGATTACAGTTTGACTTACATACAAATTAACTAAGAACAAACCTTCAGACCTAAATGACCTAAATCTAACATCAATAAGATCTTTCTGAGGTCTTTGATATAAACCCTATGTCTTTATCTATCCATTTGTTGTAGATCGTTCAACTTTAATCATGAAATTTCAAGTTCAAAGGAGCTTTATTAGCAGGAGAAAATACCACGTATTGCCCAAAAGCATGTAAAGAGTATGGATTGTGGGAGACGGGGTTGAGGATGGGACAGGGTGATGGGAGACATTGGATGAAGGGGTTATTGGTCCATAGGATGTCTTGTCACATCTATATTGGAAAATGTGCTAGAGAAATCTAGAGGTTGGGAAGTAAGAGTTCTCCATTATGGAGACTGCTGTGAGAAACTATTACTTTCTGACCCTAGTCACAAGCCTCTCACCCAGCACCAAACTAGTTCCTGCCACTGTACTGAGAGACCAAACCAGGTCGAAACAGCGCTTGTCTAACAGTTGGCGTCTGTTCCTTCTGGATTAGAATACTGGTTTGGTTGTAATCCTGCATTAAGTCATAGGATTCTTGTAGGTCGTGCTTGATTCCAAGGGAGCGCCTACAAGGTAGATAGAAGAGGGTTGTGGTTCCTTATCCCATCCTGGAAAACTTTGTCATTTTCCTAGAAGAATCTATGCAGAATCCACAAAAGCCCAGAAATAATGTGTGCAGCACAACATGGAAGCCTAATGGACCCCATAACAGTATTAGCTAGGGTCTATTCACATACTTATTACATCTATCATCTATCTATCTATCTATCTATCTAATCTATCTATCGGTCTATCTATTATATCCATCATCTATCTCTATCCCATATCTATCATAATTATCTATCGACCTATCTATCTATATTATGTCTATCTATATATCTATCTATCATCTATCTATTCTATCTATCTATCTATGGATCTATATATATGTTGATCTATCTATCTATCTATCCATATCTATCTATCTAGCTATCTAATTCTGTAATCTATCTTATCTACTATCGATCTCCTATCTATATCTAGCTATTATCTAGCTATCTATCGATCTATCTATCTATCTACTATCTATATTCTTGTCTATCTATCTAAGGCGTATCTTATCTATCTATTCTATCTATCTATCTAGTCTACTCATATCTATCATCGCATATCTATCTATCTATCTATCTCTATCTATCGACTATCCCATAGCGATCGATTATCTCATATCTACTCCCTATCTATCTATCTCATATCTATTACCTATACACATATCTATCTACCTATCTCAGAATCTATCTATCGATCTATCTATCTGATTTATCTCTAGTCTTCTTACCAAGCCCATTCTATTTTCTCTTTGTTGGTCACAATAAATCAGTACTACAGACCCTTATAATCTTCCCGGATAGATATTAATCTAAAGCACAAAAAAAATGACATCCTCTGCATCCCCAGAAGACTAATGACATTTCACAGGAATGCAATTTAGCAGAAACACTTCCACGTTTTCATGTGCTAACAATGTTGATTTTTTGTAACTACTATAAAATGCCATTCAAGGAGCAGTGGTTAACCATTTCCCAATCATTTTTATACGCATCAAAGGAATGGAGAATCCCATTTGGGAGGGGCGACATTGAACATTTCAGCAGACATTCTAAACAGGTCGGGACTTCGCCAGACCCTTAGGCAGTGGGCGGGAGTTTCTTTGTAAAGCGTGCATACCCAAATAAAGGGCAATGGTTACCTCTATGAATACCCGGAGGAATGGTCTGCACAATGCTATTCACATAGCAGACAGAGGCTTGGGATGAATGGTAGCCCATGTCTTATTCTCTTCCTAAACTCTTAAAGTAACTAAAAGTTCCCAGACTCGTTAACAAAGTAGAACTGACTCGGATACATGTATCCAATACTATGAAATACAGTTGATGATAATACGTAACTTTTTTTTTTTTTGGTGCTCGTCTCGAGGTTTCCTGAGTCCTTTGTCTAAGAAATCGGTTCGGGGGTGAAGACACAAAGACACACAAGACTGCCCTTGAGAGACCTTTGCTTTCAAGTCCGCTTAAGCACCACAATTCCATTGTTACGGGTTGATTAATTGAAACGATAAGTTACATGAATAAAGATTGTTTTTTTCGGTTTAATGTGGTGGGAATCCGATCTGGTTCGTAAATGCTCATTGCATGCGCTACGAGCAGCGCAGCATATGGACGGAACGCATTCAGTATTGCAAACATATACAATTTATTATGTTGTATGGCCGCGGCCAAAGGACCCCCTCTTCAGGGTGAATAAGATGAAAAAAAACACCCTCTCCATTTAAAGAGGTATAGATCATACAGGACGCAAGTGGGCTTGACATGTGTCGGCGTCCCATGAAGAGGACAGTGGAAAGGTGGACACACACAAGATACAAAATAGTTTTTAAAAAACTGCATGTCAAGACCCAGCGGCCAGCCTGATTGTAATACATCAGGACAAGGAAACTGTAAAGGTCAATGGGTAGCAAGGGTATGATGAAGTGACCATATTTCGTCCTTCTCATGTGGGTTGTCAGATTAGTCCTGATTATCTATCATTTCTTCAAGGGGGGCAAAACGGGACAATGCAAATGTTGTCTATAATAGATTGAAAAAATAATCCCTGTAACTACATATGTGATTTGCTCGGTCGGCCCATTAATGGGTGACCACTGGATGTCCTGAGCATCATAATGGCCCGCCAAGGAGCTTCTACTAGGAACACAGGCAAAGCAGATGTTGATTGCTATTAGATTACATGTAGAAGACATAAAACCTATGTGATGAGAAACTTTTTTGATCGCCATTAGGGAAATAGTTTTGTATGTTGTCCGGTCATAAGTACAATACAAATTACATTGACACATATGAACAGGTATACAGTTACATGTAAAGGAGCAGGTAACAAAAAAAGGGAATAAGACATCAATGAATTTGTTATTAGGGATAAATAATTTTTTGGGTCATGGCGCAATATCCAGAACCTCTTGTGGTGTGGTGAGTAGGAAACTGGCCAAAGTCCTATACATAGGGGTGCCATGACTCTGCACGATACAGGGCGTTAGGGTTAAAGAAGGACATGGGTAAGTTGCATCTTTAATGGAGACCTATTGGTGTCTGAGAGATCAATGGACCCAGTATGTTTCAGTTTCGGCCTCGCGAACGGAGATCTGGCAGGCCGAAACAGGCTATCGGCAAATGGACCCTTGATAGCTGATCGCTAGGCCATGGAGATCCCAGTGCATTGTGAACCCCCTGGCAATATGGCCATGGCTATGCCAATGCTTTGCGTGGGTGGTGCCAATACATTCCAGGTCTGCCTTCAAACGTGAAAAAAAAAGGGGAAATAAACGGGTCAATATCTTCAGGACAAACAAGGAGGTCATCCATTGAAATTAACGTCACAAGTCAGTCTTTACCCTAACATCATTATCGGCGCATTCAAGTCCAGAAGAAACTTTCTGGTCCCCCACTCAGGACCGAATCCCAGCCGAAACCCATTCAAAAGGGAGTCACCAGACTTTAGTCACTAAAACTACTCGCCCCCCTCAGGAGGGTATGAAAAGTTACAAAAAAATCTTCAGCTCACCGATCCTGTTTGAGCTCCCACCGCAGCACAGATTACATCCTGGACCACACGCAATGTAGTCACAAAAAAACAGCCAATACAATCCGCACACAATACGCTCTAAGTCAAAGTTATGGACGCTAGTTTACCAAGTCATCGACTTGCGTTCAGGTTCGCCTCATATATGGACTCAGAGGTATCCAAATCGTAGCCATGAGTAAGGGTGGTTGCGACACTGGAAAGTGCGCCGGACTATGCCTTTATTCATGTTGCTTGCTGGACTATGACATTGTTGACATCATTTTATGGGAATCAAAGCAAATAACGGATAGTTTAAGAATATCTTTGATTGAGTGATCATGCTGGATGTCGATTGTTGTTTAGGGGATTTAGTTATAAGTACTCCAAAATCATATCAAAGTGAGGGATTAGTGAAAATAGTGACTTTTTTCTGAGAGGGTCACATTTAGAGGTGAAGGGGGGAGGGAATGTCCAATTGTTCCATATGTTGGGTCCATAGCACCTAGAACCATGCTTTAGTGTCATATTAAAGATAGATTTTACTGTTAAAATGACTTGTGTTCTTGATCTAAGCACCAAAAATATTGTTGGTAGTAAACAAACAGGTGGGAAACTGGATTCTTTTTCTGAAGCTCACATTAACTATGTCCTTTGTGACTGTATATCCAGTGCTGTAATTACCAGACGCAACAGGCGTGTTATTGAGAATTCTTATCATTTAATGATGACCTGATATGATATTTCTAGTGATCCTATAGAACTGAAGAATGAGACATTAGTAAAGTGAACCCACCCTGCAGCCTCTAAAAGTGACTCATCTCAGTGATTCTGCGCTGCTTGATTTCACATGACTGTGGAGGAGATTTTTTTAGGTAAACCCGTGAGGATTTCACATAAAAGAGTATTTCATTACCCTACCGAGGGGGCCAGTAGCTAAATCAGGTAAATGACCACACGCTCTATGGAGATCCAACACATGAAAAGTTAATACATGTCTATGGCAACTTTCTTTCCAACCCCACCATTACACAGCATACCAGTGGGGAGAAGAAAACTAAAACAGCACCTCTGGTATCGGCTTATCTCACCTTAAAAGAGGAAGGAAGGGCATGTGATGTCCGTGAAAGCCCAATTAACATTTCTGGACATGCAGCATGAGAAAAAAATTTGGTGCCCGCACCCAAAACATTAATAATTTTGATTGATGCTTTAGGATCCTACAAATTACATCTGTCATATTGTCCAATCCAATTGTTGCTATGTTTGGTAATGCTAGTGCCGTTAACGTCAAGGAAATATTTTAGAAAGCATCTGTGTTGAAGGGTAGACTGGGAACCTCAAAAACAGAAGTCAAGTCACCCAAGATTGGGCTGTGATTTTGTCGAAATGCCAAACCGGTATGACCTACTAGGAAGAACAAGATATTCAGAAAAGGAATGGTTCTATTATCCCATTTACCAGCACCCATTTCTGGACCATTATTCAGTCTATAGGGAACACAATAGCCATGAGTCCTTGCACTCATAGACATAAAGGGAGAGGACAACGAGCCATCCACTCCATCACTGCCCCCGGATGTAGTTGCTGGTGGGCGAAGATCCAACGCAAACAGACTCCATGATGATTGGACATTAGGCAACAATGTAAACACTGAGCCAGGTACTGTGTAGTTAGGTCAGGGTTGGGACTAAATGGTGACTGCTGACGATAAGTCCAGGGGCTTCTGGTTAAATTGAAGGGGTGGCCAAGTTACGGGATTTCAAATAAAAGCGAGAATTAAACGAGTTCTCCAGGATTACACAAATCTAGTGAAATTGAGACAGACAAGTTGTGGTTCTGTGAAGTTGGTAAGGACACAGGGAAAAGGGTGATAGGGTGATATGCTTGTTTACACAGGACTCACCCATTGGAAGAGCGATTGTACACAGGGAATCTCTTCGACATTTTGTTGTCTGTAGATATTTACAAACTGAAAGACTGGATGTACACTTGATGGCCACTACAGTGGGTGGTGGTGACAACATAGAGCTAATGTTAGAAAAACTCCAATTTTGGCTCAGTTATGAATAGGAAAACAAAGGTACTATGTGTCTCCAAAACAAAAAAAAATGGAAGACTCCGAACCACCCAGATGGACAAGACTACTGTAATATGAACGGGCCTTAGATAGTTGGTCTAAACCCTCAATAACATGGCATGCTTGGTTTGCATTGACGTGTGACAGAATAGAAGAAGGGAAAAGTCACTGCTCAGAAATTTATGACTATCAAGACACCTCTGGTGTGGGAGCCAAGCCTCAGAGGAGGCCGGGATGGATGCAATACAGTGCATCCGCCCCCAAAGGCTAATGACCTCTGCTGAGTGATATTCAAGCAGGATGGAAACATGTGGCTTCCTCATAGGGGATAGCAAAAAGGAGGCCACCGTTTACAGTATATATATAGGATGGGTTCAGGTGTACTGGCATATATTACGATAAATGTTCTAAAAAGTGGTGTGAAGTAGCCTGAGGGTGGTTGCCTGGGTTCGGCAGATAGACACTTACACACAACGGAAGTAATCCAATTATCTGCTCATCTTGCTTTGCTTTTCTTCAGATGGTAATCTGATCCATTTGTGTCTCCATCTTGGAACCTACAAATTCTGAATCTCTGACCCATCAAAGTATGACTGCTTGATGTTGAATGTAACTCCTTAAGAAGTGAATGAGGGAGCCATTCAGCAAACTGGATGTGAAGGCCGGAGACTACCCCCCACCCCAGACAATTATCTGAGGGAATGGTTAAGAAAGAGAAAAAATGTAATCTGTGAGATGATACGTGGGGACTTCTGTGCATCAGGATACCGCTGTTTGAGCTTTTCTGGACAAGCGAGTAAAGGATCACTGTTACTTAAGGACTTATCTCAGGATCGTGTCTTGTCGGCTCATTACAGAGGGTCTTAATGACTACTATGTCAATAGAGCCAAAATTAAGGACTGTGATGAAAGGTCTCTTGAGTACATAGATTCAAGTGAAGTTGTTAAAAGTTAGTCCAGCAACCTCTATCCCGAAAATGAGGATTCTACGGGGATAGGCCTCAGTTATACAGTCCCATCTGGGTTTTGGGCTATGAGGCGATTTCACTAAGGAAGTCTATGAGTCCTGTGCAACGGACAACGTATGGATCAGTGGTGTAACTAGGAGAGACAGGGCCCCATAGCAGACTTTGAATGGGGCACCCTCTACACCTTAATAAAGTACATATTTCTACAATCTTACAAACATACATCCATATATACACCTATGCGCACACATTTAAGCACTTATACATACACTTATAAACTACCTCTCCAAAAACATTCTTAGTTGGAACTTAGCTGAGTGCGATTCATGCTGTGTACTGTGGAGAGTGTGCTGTTATATACTTACATGCTTACAATGTGCAGAATAATATGTATATAATGGGGCACATCCTCCATTCTTCAGGTTCAGGTCGGATGGTGGGGCCCCCTGACACTGCGGGCCCCATAGTAGCGATATGGGTCCTTTTCCACCGGCTACTTTATTTTTGCAAAACAGAGACAAAGAGAGTTTTAAATAAGGAAAACCCATTAAGGGGTTTTCTATGAAAGTACCGTAAAATATTCCCTATCCCCGGATCTCTGGACCAACTGCAACCTCAGCGATAAGGCAAATGGAGTGTTATACATTTAGGGATAACTTACTGACCAAATCAAGAGAATGGGGTCTCTTGTACCCAAATGGAGTGAGTGCAGGCCATCATGCGAGCGACGCTGCCCAATGCGCTGTCTAATAATAATATAATAATAGGGGCAGATTATCACCAAGCTTCTGAGGTGAAAACGTGGTCTAGTTGGTTTCTGAGGTAAACCAATCAGAGCTCAGCTTCAATTTATAAACGCTGTGGGAAAATGAAAGATGAGCTCTGATGGTTGGCCAATGAGCTTAAAAGACTTAAGATAACTCACCCTATAATCTTTATTTATATAGCGCCATCATATATTGTAGCGCTCAGTACGTGCCCTCCGCTATCTCGTCAGTACTATAGAGAGGAGGTAGAGTATATGTACCAGTTTCTCTATTGATCTAGGGGTACGGTGTTGTTTAAGTACCCCTTAAGTAATGCGTGGGTTATATTAAGACCTTTGGTGTCTATGGTCTATGGTGGTTACTAGGAACCTGCACAAAATGTGTAAGCAGGAGGATTCTTATATGGAAACTTCCTATTTGTCCTCATTCCCAGTATCCTGGGATTACACGTTATATAACAGACCGTATTTCTGTACATAAAAATGCCAATAATTTGCATAATCTCCAGTGTCTCAATGAGGACGTGACAGTAAATCCCTATAATCTTGTTACAGTATGTATTGTAAGGGGGAGATTGCTCAGTGAAGACAGAGAGAGAAGTTATAATTAATCCGGTTTCCCCCGTACCTCCAGTGTATATCACATGTGGTATATAGAATAATCCAGCAAGGGGGTATATACAAAATTATTTATCACGTTAATACAGAGGAAATGTTATAACCTCTTAGTGATGGGGCTCACGTACTACGACAATTCAGTGATTTTTCAAGACAAATAAACCACTATAATATGATATTTTACCTACAAATATCTTAAAAGGACTTTTGATTTAATTTAATATATTTTTTTTTAAATATATTATTATTATATATATAAGATATATATATATATATAATATATATATATATTAAATCTGGAAAGTCCCATGGTTACTGTATTTCCTCATTTTTTCCGTCACGTTTCCTATAGCGTTCAGGATATCAGGATTCCATAATAATTTAGAGAAGATTATAAATGGACTGTATTAAAGCGTGTACTAACAAGCAGATCAGTCAGGGTCCGACTGTTGGGATAAGTCATGAGAACAGGGACCCCAGCAATTGCAGTTGGGATTCCCTTCTGACTATATGAGTTTTTGGAAATGTTGAGCACAGCGCTCAGGTATCTCACACCCCCAATTAATGGGAGTGATTTATCAGAAGAAAAACTGTTGTAGTTTCTCGTGGCAACCAGACATAGCTCGGCTTTCATTTTTAATGCTCTGGGGAAATGAAAGCTGAGCTCTGATTGGTTTGGCATAGCAAGTAGAACAGTTTCTCTCATCCATCCCTCCATCAATGTCTATGAAGTAACAGATAAAATAGAGAGCTGTGTAAGATAAGCTATTCAGGGAAACATGTTCTCTGATTGCTGGAAGTCCCTTTGTTGTGATCGTTGGGGGGCCTGCAGTCAGACCCTCATAGATCAGTTGTGTAGGATAGGGGTAAATTGCAATGTTTGGTAAACCCTTTAAAGTTTCTCATAGAGGAGAGTACAGGCAGTCCCGGTGTTTGATAGGGTTGTTCTAGGTTGAATTGTATGTAGTCGAACTGTATTTTTCATTGTAGTTCCAGACAAAAATTTTTGGCCAGTGACCATTGGAGTTTCAAATTTTTGCTGTAATGGGACCAAGGATTATCAATAAAATAAAGCTCAGTACAGACACTTACAGCGATCATGCAGCCTGGGACTAAGTAAACATCAGAGACTTCACCAGAGAGTCAAAGGGTGCTGTGACTAGGGTCGTCTGTAAGATCGGTGTCCTTAAGTAGGGGACCGCCTGTATTCTCATGACTGCTTACTATATTACTGCTACAGAATAACTATTCGACGGGCTGGGGTCCCCACACTCCACTCCACTTATTTGGAAGTACAAAAGACCCCCATCGTCTGATCAGTGGGGGACCTGCGGATAGGAAAAAACTTGCTGTCACCAAAATATCCCTTTAAGGATGTTCAATAAATAAGGCCTAAAATTTAAAACTAAATATCAATGAATAGTAGATTTTAGTGTAAATCTCAACATCCTCTGGGGGGAAACACTCTGTTAGATGCATCCATTACATTGGAGGGGATCTCAGCCTGGTCATCATAGCCGGCGGCTTACCCCGATCTTTGGCTACATTGGATATCGGAAGAGTGAATAGGACGTATTATACTTGGCGACTGATATATTGTATACAATATTATATGTATACCAATGGCATGTGGGAAGATAGAAATTCCGTACTGGTAGATCATTGGGGGGGTTCCAGGACGCCATCGGTCTGATATAAGGGAATATAAATGATGCACAAACCCTCGGTTATTGTCAGTGTAGTTAGTTCACGATCTATCCTTAGCATAATACAGGGTGATTACATATCTACTATTATAGGTAATCAATATCAGATTAGGTGGGATTGAGTATAACGACAAGTTTAGGAGATAATATGCAGTAACCTATCTGACCACTACACAGGAAAAGGATGGGACTGTCTGTCCTGTCAAATCTTTAGAACAGCCGATCTGTGGTGTGGACCTCAGCATATCCATAAAATAGGTTATGGTTATCAGAATAACCCTTTAAGTAGTTTTTTCTCCAGGATTATTTATATTGATAAAGTAGAGATGTAGGGGAGACAAGGAGAGACAAAGAGCGCTCCTATAGTGTATTACCCTTATTATATTGGATTTATGTGTGTGTATGATACACTCACCTTTGGAGTTGTGCAGATGGGCACAACTACTATTGAAGCTTGCTATGAGACTTAATGCCGCTGCCTCGTTCCGCTGCTGGCTCCCCAAAGGTCTAGTGCAGTAACTTGAAGAATAAACGGATAGCATCCAGGAAAGGGTGCGTTGCTCTCATTTGGAAGTTTTGAAAAGGAATCGGCGCTGGCTTGCTCAAAAAGTTCTTTTATTTAAGCCAATTGTGGCAATAAAATATAAAAGAATTAAACAATAAAAGGAATGACGCGTTTCGCGCTCGTGCTGAGCGTCATTCGATTCATCACTGATCACGAATCTGATGAAGCGCTCAGCACGAGCGCGAAAGCACCCTCTGGATGCATCCGGTATTCTTCAAGGTTAGCACAATTCCGGATGATCCGTTTATTCTTCTATTATATATTGATGACCTTGCTTAGGAGAGAGTCAATCAATACCAGATCAGTGGGATTCCCACACCCATCTCCCCAACAATCAGCGCAATTTAAAAAAAAGTTGTAATTAAATTTCAGGATTACATGTTTACAACTTCTTCTTGTCCTATAATAACATATAGATGCTGGGTACTTACCATGTAGCTGACAGACACCCTGTGCAGTTTATGCCTGGCGATGGAGTGACTGAAGCAGGAACATCTCATCTTTTATGGGTAAAAACTTTAAAGGAAAAAAGAAGGATCCAATTACACCCAGAACATGTCAAAGTCTTACAATTAATTTTATATTTTTGTGATGAAAATATTTTTTGGAAACCTATTCTTTGTGAGAATTAAGGACAAAAGTGCTGAAAGAGGTGGCTGCACTAAGGTGGGTTGTCAAAAGGCTAAAAAACATGGCTTTCTTCCAAAAAAAGCGCCACCCTGACCGTGGTTAGTGCTGGTATACAGATAGCGTATTTGCACTGGATTAGTTTAGGGGGCACTGTGATAATCCAGCTTTTTGCCCAAAGTGGCGATACCACCCGACCCCCCCAACATAGGGCTTATTGGCATGCTGTCTGAAACATGTATGAGGAATTACTCACGTAATCTCTGTATATAAGGATGTTACAACTATGGGAAGATTGGGAAATCCGCTCCTAAAAAAGGTGCAGGAACAGGTACGTACATTCTGGTTGGCAGATACAACATACAACACAGCAAAAGGCAGACTGTTACAGATGAGCAGTAGATTCACCACATGCTTCATACACGTAGTATTCCAGCAATTGGTATAAGTGATCAGGCCCCCTAGGGTTCAAATACCTAGGGGGTCTATAAAAGAAATGTACAAAAAAAAAAAAAATTATAATATATATAACACCCCCCCCCAAAAAAAAAAATAAAAATACAAGCTCCCACTTACCAAAGCTGAATAAACAAGATAAACATAATGGATCTATCCAGATAAAAACATTATACCCTGCAGTGAGTAATAAATTTATATTCAAAATGTTGGAATCGCCACTTTTTTTCCATGCATAAAAATTTTAAAAAAGTCATCAAAAGGTTATACAGCCCCAAAATGCTAATGAAAACATCAGATTTTTGGGGGTACAAAAGATTCACATATGTAAAATAGTTTTAAAACATAATAAAAACTTTATTCATTGGTATCTCAGATCAACTGGACCAAATATAAAGGGCAGGTGTTCATTTGTGGGTTTTTTTTGTCAATTCCACACATTAGAATTTTTTCCAGCTTTCCAACACATTGATGATATATATGATCATAGGAGGCAATTTAACATAGAAAAAAGCCCTCATAGGCTCCCTAATGGAAAAGAGAAAAATGGTATAAAAACGTAAACAATAAAAGGATTAAGAGGGCCGGCGGCAAAGTATTAAGTATACAACCGTACATTGTACAAGTTATATAATCGGAGATCTAGTTTATGATCACATGATCTACGACTTTTATTGCATTCCTTTTTTTTTTTTGCATTATTTTGTTACTTTATTTATTAAATAGCTAAATGATACAATTCTAATAATTGTAACAAGTTTATAGAAACGTTGTCCCTAACAGGTAATGAGATGGATGGGTTGTGACATAAATATTAACCCTCTGTACAGGACAGACATACTATGGAGTTATAGCACAAAGCAGAAGAGATAGGGACGATTATTCCTAACATGGCATCCCAGCGTTTACATGGTTAAACAACCGTTAATAAAGGAAAAGATAGTGAAAGGGAAATATGACTCAAAGCGCAAACAGGCAAATGGGAGCTTATGAAACAAGAGGGAGATAAAGGGGAACAGGATTCCTCTGGCTTATCACATCCACCACAATCATAAAGCGTCTCACTTATCTGCTACTGAGGGCTGAGCCCTACCACAAGGATTGAGTTAATAGCGTCCCGACAAGACAGCCGCACCATATGATTAGTCAATCATTCCTGAAATAATCTAAAGGAAAGGTGCTGAGTGATATGGACCTGCAATAATAACCCGGGGGTCATTTTGTAATTATAGAGCAACAGATGGGGGTTTTCTCATTAATGGTAAGGAATTAGTCTTAGACTCGTCCTACACTTTCAAAGTTTTTGCTTGTTTGGCAACAGCTATTCCAAAACCGTCCCCCAGGACAGCACACTTGGTTTGGCCAAGCATGCACTTTTTAAATGGGAAAAGGGGAGAAGTTCGCTGCCAGACTGTGAGGAGGACTCCTTCAACCAAAGATCGGCCATTTGAACTAAAAGTTCAGGTTAAAAATTTCCTAAAAGCGCCATCACCGACCAGGGTGTGTACCAGTATGCAGCTCAACTGTATAGAAATGGAGATTAGTTGCAATACAAATTACTATCCATGATAGTGTGGTGGTTTTGGAAGAAAGTAGCCATGTTTTTCAAACTTGGACAACATCTTAACATGCCTTATCCTTTGATGTATGGCATGAAGGCCCAACATCTTTAAACAATTATAGCCAACAGGCTTTGATGTATTTGGAGGCTTAATCTAATTATTTACATTACGGATGTATTTAGGGCTTGTCCTTACAAGGATGGGCTCTAAAGGAAGAGAGGGCACTATAAGGAGGGGGCTTATAGGAAAAAAAATGTGGACTATAGCTCTGGGGCCAGGCATGTGACTATTGGCTACTGTGGGCAGGCACTGTGACTATGCTACTGTGGGGCAGGCACTGTGACTATTTGCTACTGTGACTACTTGTGGGCAGGCACTGTGAATATTGCTACGTGAGGCAGGCACTGGTGACTATTGCTACTGGAGAAGGCAGCACTGTGACTATTTGCTACTGTGAGGCAGGCACTGTGACATTTGACTACTGTGAGGCAGGCACTGTGACTATTTGGCTACTGGAGGCAGGCATGACTGTGAATATTGACTACGGTGAGCAGGACACCTGGAAATATTGCTACTTTTACTGTGAGGCAGGACACTGTGATCTATTTGTACTTGAGGCAGGCACTGTGACTATTTGCTTAGATGGAAGGCCACTGTGACTATGGATACTTTAGGGTAAGCTATGTGCTATGCCACTTGGGGCAGAAGAGAGAAACATACAATTTACAAATGCGGGGCAGGCACTGTGACTCATGGATACTTTGGGGGGAACTATGACCATTTGGCTACTGTAACTGACATACGCACTACACCGTTTGCTCAGGTACTAACAATATGGTTCAGCTTGTGGTTGCCCTCAAAGTGGCTAAATTGTAATGGTAATCTATACTTGTATGCTGAAGAGTTCGCTGCAAGGAGTAAATACATTTATACAATAATTAAAATTAATTTAGACTTTTAAGGCAACTCAAGGCTGAGTGGCCCTGGTGAACCAGGATTATTCATACACTGTGATATAAACTAGCAAATCATGAAATCTAGTAATTTTGGCATATAATAGCAATTAAAGCAGAGGAAAATGGTTTGTTTCTTTTATTCACCCCCAAATTATATTAGTACAGGCGGTCCCCTACTCTAAGAACACTCGACTATCATACAACCCATGTTATACAAACGGACCTCTAGGATATGGTAATTTATTGTACTTTAGTCCTAGGTACAATAATCAGCTGTAACAGTTATCACAGGGTCTGTAATGAAAGCTTTATTATAATTCCTGGTTCTTATGACAACCCAAATTTTTAAATCCAATTGCTCACAGAGACCAAAAAGTTCTGGCTGCGATTACAATGGATATAAATATTACAGTTCTGACTTACATCAAATTACAACGTAAGAACAAACCTACGACCCTATCTTGTATGTAACCCGGCGGGACTGCTGTATTGTAATTTATGCAGCCACCAAAATGTTTACCAATGAAAACCTTCAACAATCACTGTACAAAACAAGCTCCCATTTGTTCCAACCTAAAACGTAAAGGTATTTAAGGGTTTTCTGGCCACTTATACAATACTATACAGGATTGGTATTTACACCCAGTCCCTGCATTGAAAGCTATTCTCGTAGACTCCAGCCACTGGAGTCCGAATGTGATCAGCACTGGACAGAGATTTCTGCTTCTAAACTCAGTTCTATGCCAAAAGTGCCCGTGTTTGGGGGCTTTGCCGAAAAATCAAACGATAGAAGGGACCAGAAAATCTTAAAATATTTAACTGTTACAGTGACGACATATAAATGAAAAATAGGTATGTGGCATAGAAAGCGCAACCCATCCAGCAAAAAAACAGCAATATCAATGAAAAAAAGTCAGACTTTAAAGGAAACCTACCATTTCAGATCGTCGGTGTAAGCTGTAAAACCGGATCATGCTGTTAACACTTTTTTAAACTTTATAGCAGAAAGCCGCTTACGGCGCAACGCCAAAGCAGTTTCTGACTATAAAGTTTAAAAAGTGTTAAAACCGCGATACGCGGTTTATAACACTAACGAAACTAAGCACCGCACCAGCTCACCCTGAGCTGGTGCTCGGTGTTTACAGCTTACACCGACGATCTGAAATGGTGGTTTCCTTTAAATGCAACAACTAAATAGAAACAATTGCTGTATCATGTAAGTATGAACAATAGGCAAGACTGGAATATCATGAAACCTACAGGTCTGAGCTAATCGATATTTTAATGACATTGACACTGGAAAATTATAAAAATAGCAGTGAGGGTGAATATTAACCCTACATGGAGGAGCAAGACCTTGAAAAGTGAACTAAACGTACTTATATGTCTGTTCAGGCTAGGCAAATAAAACAAATATCGATTGGTCGCTGCGGTTTTAGAAACATTCCACCCAGATTTTGGACTTTTTCCCCAAAATATGGAGACCAAACATGTAACTGCACCTGTCTATGGTGCTAGTGTCAGGGGGAGGGTTGGAGATATAGAGGAGATTATCTACTACATGTAAAATTAAAATTGCCTTATTCCTGCAGTAGTGGGTTATAATATGGGCGGTTTGGGTGGCCGCCTGGGGCCCAAGGATTCCGGGAAGCCATGGCCACCTAAACCCACCATCAAAGTTTTATACTGTCCAGTAGAGGACCCTTCAGCCACACTCTGCTACTCAACATATGAATTACTCATGATTAAGCATAATGAACCAGTCCGGTCGGGGAGAGTTTCGCTAACCGGAACCAAAGTTTGGGTACACAAACCTATCGCTAACACTCGAAACAGTGCCAGCAAAGACACTGGTGGCATTTTCCCTAGGACCAATGCTCCCAGCTTTGCCGAAAGCAGTTTAAAGGAGTCTAAAACCAGGATGAATGATTGTAAACCAAAGAACACCTACATACTGGTGTGGCCCCTCTAACATGAATCTGCTCTTCTTTTAGCTTCTTTTTCCCTGGTTTTGCTAAAAAAGGATTTTTAATTATGCAAATGAGCCGGGCGGCTCCATGCTTCATAAGTTTTAAGGAAGCCTGGGCCCCTCAGGCTGATTTGCAAAATTTTTAAAGCCCTTTTTCTTAAAAACCACATCATAAGAAGCTTTGAAAAGAGTGGGTCCTGCCAGATGGGGCGCACACCAGTATGTCAGTGTCTTGGTTTACAATCCTTCATCCTGGCAGAGACCCGTTATTTGTACCAGCAACGAACTTCATCTGTTTTATCTATGGCGTAAGTTTTGCTCATGGTATCTAGGCAATAAAAGAAATCGATAGGCGGGGGCCTATCAGCTATACAGCCATACAGCCCTGGCCATGGCATTGTTACTCCCTGAAATAGCTGGAACTAATAGAGATTAGTTATTAAAATCCCTAGATAAAAATAAAAGTACAATTGGACTTTAAAATTTTTGCTGTAATGGGACAATGATTATCATAAAGCTTCATTACAGACACCTCACAGCTGATCATTGCAGTCTGGACTAGTAACATCCAGAGACTTCACAAGAGGTCACGTGGGCAGAGGGTCCGTCTTTAACCAGGGCCGTCGTAAGTTGGGTGTCCTCAAGAGGGGACCGCCTGTAAATACATATTGCATAGTCCATAGTGATAATGCAATGACTACTGTTACCTTTGTTTCAGAATCTCAAACTTCTTTTCCATGTTTTATTGAGTCTCTCCAGTTCCTTCTGCAATTAAAAGTAGAAAATAAAAAGTCACATATTTCGCGTCGCCCATAACTTCAGGTCAGGCTATCAACTTGCAAAGTTCAAGGGCAACTGTTATAGCAATAAGATAAGACAGTGTGCTGCTGCCTCGCAGGAGAGAGCTGCACGCTTCATAGGGTGCCAGAGACCCTTGGGGTGACAGTCACTAGTCATTTTGAGGATTTTTGATACAGTCTGTTAATGATAATAAATCTTATTTAATAGCGCACACAGATTCGCAGCGCTGACAGAGCTTCCCAAATCAGTCACTGTCCCCATGGGCTCACAATCTAAATCACATACCAGTATGTTTTGGAGTGTGGGAGGAAACCGGAGGAACCAGAGGAAACTCACGAAAACATTTATCAGAAGTATCTGGGACCAAAACTGTTATAGCTCCCCAGGGCAACAATCAGAGTTCAGCTTTCATTTTCTACAGCTTTTTATAAATTTAAAGCTGAGCTCTGATTGGTTGCCATGAGCAATTAGAACAGTTCTGCTAAATCTCCTCCCCTACTTTTCAGTGTTCATTTGTATAAATTTAAAGAATTGTCATAATGAGGAGAAATCTGCAGTAGGACAAGACGTCTGGTCTAATGTTGTGCCTCCTTTTAGTTGGCTTAGTCTAAGGCAGGAAAATGTGGTAAGTATCTGTGTGTTAATATTTGGTGCACGCCTTCCCAATGTAGCCACGCCCCTTTTCAGCCGCACCCCTTTTGTGTACTAGTCGTAAACGTGTCTAAAACTCTGATGTTGTTAAAGGTTATACACTTCATCAATTCACAGTATAATATAGTGTGTATCACTTAAATCTACCTTTCTATTGTTTCGTGGCATCCTCTTCTTTCACACTTAGAAGCTTTTAATCTGTGCTTGTAGACGCTCCTGTCTGCCAGTAATACTCTGTACAAATAATGAAAACATTGTTATATAGGTGGTGCAAACGTGGGCGTAACTTAATTGACAATGGGGACCTTAGCAAGACTTGGAAATTGGGTCCCCACTAATATAAGACTCTTCAGCAGCCACTTCAAAAGACTTGGACAGTGATGTCACAGGACAGGGATAAATACACACAGTGATGTCACAAGTACAGAGATAATACACACAGTGATGTCACAGTACAGGGATATACACACAGTGATGTCACCAGTACAGAGGATGATACACACAGTGATGTCACAGTACAGGAGATTGAACACACAGTGATGTCACAGTACAGGAGATGATACACACAGGATGAATAAGGATAACACAGTGGACAGTACAGAGATAAATACACACACAGTGATGTCACAGTACAGGGATAATACACACAGCGATGCACAGACAGAGATAATACACACCGTGATGTCACAGTACAGGGTAATACACACAGCGATGTCACAGTACAGGGATTAATACACCACAGCGATGTCACAGTAGTACAGGGATATTACCACAGTGATGTTACAGTACAGGGATAATACAACAGTGATATGTCAAGTACCGGGATATAACAACAGTGAGTCACAGTACAGAGATAATACATACAGTGAGTCACAGTGCAGGGATAATACCACAGTGATGTCACAGTACAGAGATAATCACACAGTGATGTCACAGTACAGAGAAATACATACAGTGATGTCACAGTACAGGGATAATACAACAGTGATGTCCACCAGTTACAGAGATATACACACAGTGATGTCACAGTACAGGGATAATACACACAGTGATGTCACAGTACAGGATATACACACAGTGATGTCACAGTACAGGGTATAATACACACAGTGATGTCACAGTACAGGATAATACACACAGTGATGTCACAGTACAGAGATAATACACACGGATGTCACAGTACAGAGATAATACACACAGTGATGTACAGTACAGAGATAATACACACAGTGATGTCACAGTAAGTCAGAGATAATACACAGTGATGCACAGTCAGGGATAATAACACAGTGATGTCACATACAGGGATAATACACACAGTGATGTCACAGTACAGGGATAATACACACAGTGATGTCACAGTACAGGATAATACACACAGTGAGTCACAGTACAGGGATATACAACAGTGATGTCACAGTACAGGGATAATACACGCAGTGATGTCACAGTACAGGGATAATACCACAGTGATGTCACAGTACAGGGATAATATACACAGCGATGACACAGTACAGGGATAATAACACAGTGATATCACAGTACAGAGATAATACACACAGTGATGTCACAGTACAGGTATAATACACACAGTGATGTCACGTACAGGATAATACACCAGTGAGGTCACAGTACAGGGATAATACACACAGTGAGTACACAGTACAGGGATAATACACAAGTGGATGCCACAGTACATGGTATAGACACCAGTGAGTGTCACAGTACAGGGATTACACACAGTGATTGAGTCACAGTACAGGGATAATACACACAGTGATGGCACAGTACAGGGATAATCACTGACCACAGTGAGGTCACAGTACAGAATAAGGCAAGTGAACGCACATTTACATCAACCTTGGTGTCTTCAGCTTCTCCCTCAGGTTCCTCAGTTCTTCTTCTTTTAGGACCAATTCGTGGTTCTGTCTTGGATCTCACGCAGAGCTTCTCTTCACTCTCTTTGTAGTTGTGTTTGCTGCAACTAATAAAGAGATGGGACTTAGAAAAACATTGGAATACAAAGGCATCTGTGACCGGGGACTAGGAAAGAAAATAAAGGTTATACACTTCGCTATACCCTCCTGTATTAGTATGTATGGTGGGTGGAGAGGAGCTGCACTCACTAGAGCGGCTGCTCACTTCTCCATACAGTTCTGTGTAACCTTCTGCCATCCGGATAGCAGGACAGAATCAGCAGATAGTTCAGAGTAAAGTTTTGTGGCTGGAAAGAAACATTCACGCTGGGCTTTCTTTGGGGCGGTGAGCTATTTGTGCGGTACCTAATGACCCCATACATGATGGTGTGCATGAGGCCTACCCCTGACACATACGTATTGCTGTATACATTATAAATGATTGGTAAATTGTATGCTCCTTAGTGGGAGCCAAAAAGTGGGAGCCTAAGGAAATCTACCACCAGGATGAAGGTGTGTAAACCAAGCACACGGCATACTGTGTTAGCATCCTCTGAACATTGCTCTTCTTGAGTTCTTATGCCCTAATTTTAAGAAAAAAAAAGATTTAAAATCATGCAAATGAGCCTAAGGGGCTCCAGGCTTCATTAACACCCATGGGACCTAGGCTCACAGAATCATTTACATAATTGTTTTGGTGAAAACCAGGGCATGAAAAGCTGAAGTGAAGAGCAGATCCTGGCAGAGGGGGCACATACCACTATATTAGTGTGCTGGTTTACAATCCTATCTGGTGGTAGATTTCCTTTAAAGGGGGGTTCCCATGAACTAAAGTTAGGCCTTACATTACATACCATAAGAAGAAAATAATTATAAAATAAAAGGAAAGATTGAAATTGCTTGGGGTATGGCACTAAAAAAACACGGGAAAAGAAAAAAAGCTTTGGGCTGTTACATCCCAGAAAGAGTTAATGAATGGATACTTGTAATCCAAAATGAGGGCCGTTGCTCCATACAATCTTAAGTTATTCCGCAGGTGTTAGCAATAAAAAACAAACCCAAAAAAAAAAGGAAAACCTATAATTACATTATATATGACGTTCCGTCCTGTGCTGCAACGTCTTTCACTTCTTACATTATATATGACATTATATTATGTTTAGTGTTTTCTACAAAAAAAAAGACATCTGAATATCCAAGTGCTATGTAAAAGGAAAAAACACATCAGATCAGAACAAAAAGAAGTTTTCCCCACTTTGCATTGAATGTGGATCTTTAATCTGCCTGAGCTGAAATTCAACCTGCGGAGGCCGTTCATGGTGACCCTGTTTTCTCGCGCACCAGCTGTCACCTCTTGCTGTCAGCCCTGTCACGCCCTCATTCAGACACTTTTCATACGGAAGTCTACTTGACAGCCACAAAAAACCGCTCTGTTAGCGTCCACGGAGAATGCAGCGCTCCTGAATATATCACTACACATAGAGAGTATGACAGGAGACAAGTCTACAAGAAGGATTTTTATCTGCACTTTGTCAATGATTAATGTAACATATCTGCAGCAGCATGTTATAGAGCAAATGGAGATGAACAGATGTATATAATGTCCTATCTCAGGCAGCATGTTATAGAGCAGGAGGAGCTGAGCAGATTGTACATAATGTCCTATCTACAGGCAAGCATGTTATAGAGCAGGAGGAGCTGACAGATGTACACAGTGTCCTATTACAGGCAGCATGTTATAGAGCAGGAGGAGCTGAGCAGAATGTACAATAGTGTCCTATCTGCAGGCATCCATGTTTAAGAGCAGGAGGAGCTGAGCAGATTGTACACAGTGTCCTTCTACAGGCAGCATGTTAAGAGCAAATGGAGTATGAAGATGGTATATAATGTCTATCTACAGGCAGCTTAAGAGCAGGGGAGCTGAGCAGATTGTACATAATGTCCTATCTACAGGCAGCATGTTATAGAGCAGGAGGAGCTGAGCAGATGTTACACAGTGTCCTATCTACAGGCAGCATGTTATAGAGCAGGAGGAGCTGAGCAGATTGTACATAGTGTCCTATCTGCAGGCATCATGTTCTAGAGCAGGAGGAGTGAGCAGATGACACAGTGCCTAATTCTACAGGCAGCATGTTATAGAGCAGGAGGAGCTGAGCAGATTGTACACAGTACACAGTACACAGATTGTACAGGCAGCATGTTATAGAGCAGGAGGAGCTGAGCAGATTGTACACAGTGTCCTATCTACAGGCAGATGTTATAGAGCAGGAGAGAAGCTGAGCAGATTGTATTAGTGTCCTATCTGCAGGCAGCATGTTATAGAGCGGAGGAGCTAGCAGGATTGTGCATAGCTTATCTACAGGCAGCATTATAGAGCAGGAGAAGCTGTGCAGATGTACACAGTGTCCTATCACAGGCAGCATGTTAGAGCAGGAGGAGTTGAGCAGATGTAATAGTGTCCTATCTGCAGGCATCATTGTATAGAGCAGGAGGACTGAGCAAGTTGTACACAGTGTCCTATCTACAGGCAGCATGTTATAGAGCAGGATGGAGCTGAGCAGATTGTACACAGTGTCCTATCTACAGCAGCATTATAGAGAGGAGGAGCTACGAATGTGTTATGCATCCGTAGAGCAGGAGGAGCTGAGGCAGATGACATAGTGTCCTATCTAGGCAATGTTATAGAGCACAGAGGAGCGAGCAGATTGTACACAGTGTCCTATCTACAGCCGCATGTATAGAGATGGAGCGAGCTGGCAGCAAGATGTACACATGCATCCTATCTACAGGCAGCATGTTTAAGAGCGGAGGAGTGAGCAGATTGTACACAGTGTCCTATCTACAGGCAGCATGTTATAGAGCAGGAGAAGCTGAGCAGATTGTATATAGTGTCCTATCTGCAGGCAGCATGTTATAGAGCAGGAGGAGCTACGCAGATTGTGCATAGTATCTTATCTACAGGCAGCATATTATAGAGCAGGAGAAGCTGTGCAGATTGTACATTTTTTTATACACATTCATCATTATGACTTTTTTTTTAGAATTTTATGATTTTTAATGTCATCTAATATAATTTTTATTATTTATTTTATAGTTTGCACAGTCAGAGTGTAGATCTGCGCTGTTACTTTCACAAAGCTGTGCTGTTTCCAGTTAGACCAAGCACGTGAGTAATCACATGACCACTGGGGGCAGTATAGCGGGTATTACATCACTTCTATATCCAATTCTCCGTGAGGAACATGAATGAGAATAGAAAAGTCAAATGTCATATGCAGGGCCGGCTCCAGGTTTTAGTGGGCCCCTCGGCGATAGAGCCTCGGTGGGCCCCTTCATGGGCCGCCCTCCAGTAGCCACACTGGCCCCCTCCCCCTGTAGACACACTGGGGCTCATTTACTAAGGGTCAGTCGGGTGCATTTTGATCAGGTTTCCCGGCGATTTCCGGTTTTGCGTCGAATTGACTTGGGATATTGGCGCTCGCGATCGAATTCTGGAGCATTGGCGCCGGCTTGCACGTGACAGAAATTGGGGGGCGGACCGCCGGACAACCGGACGGATTTGGACAACGCGCAGGATTTAACATTTTGAATTGTGTCGCAAGACACGCACTCACAAGCACCAGGAAGAAGCAGGTGAACTCCGGCGTACCTCGGCGCAGAAGCGATGGATGCAGGAACTCAGGCGCACGATGTTAGTGAATCGTGGCAGACCCGAATCCTTGTCGGACAACGCGCCCTTTGATCGCGACAGGACCGGGTAAGTTAATCTTCCCCATTGTCCTATCTGCAGGCAGCATGTTATAGAGCAGGAGGAGCTGAGCAGATTGTACATAGTGGCCTATCTGCAGGCAGCATGTTATAGAGCAGGAGGAGCTAAGTAGATTGTACATAGTGTGTCACAGTACAGGGATAATACACACAGTGATGTCACAGTACAGGATTATACACACAGTGATGTCACAGTACAGAGATAATACACACAGTGATGTCACAGTACAGGGGTAATAGACACAGTGATGTCACAGTACAGGGATAATACACACAGTGATGTCACAGTACAGGGATAATACACACAGTGATGTCACAGTACAGGATAATACACACAGTGATGTCACAGTACAGAGATAATATACACAGTGATGTCACAGTGCAGGGATAATACACACAGTGATGTCACAGTACAGGGATAATACACACAGTGATGTCACAGTACAGGATTATACACACAGTGATGTCACAGTACAGAGATAATACACACAGTGATGTCACAGTACAGGGGTAATAGACACAGTGATGTCACAGTACAGGGATAATACACACAGTGATGTCACAGTACAGAGATGACATTAATCTAAATATTTGTTGGTTGCCCACACTGTGAATACAGAGAGGTAAATGAGGAGGTGAATACGGTGGTAATATACAGCAGCTGCAGCAGCGTCATTCGGGGAAAGTGATTAAGATGCATTAAAGATGAGATTAATAAGTCAGAAGTGTAAGAGCCGCAATGAATTAGATGTTACAGAAAGAAGCCATTCCCTGTAATGGTGTAAGATGTGACCTGAGAAAGATGGAATTGTACGAGGTGTAAGGTTTTTCCTCATGAAAATTAATTAGCGCGTTAAAGGGATTCAGACTTCTGAAGTTATGTGCCGGGATGGATCACATCATTTTCTGCAGAATTCGCTATTTTCTGACTTCCAGATGCAGAGAAGAGTGAGCAGGGTGCATGTCTGTAATACTGCACTGGAGGTATAATGTGATGCTCATGGGGCCCCAACGTAAGATCGTCACTGGGGCCCCACCTACTTAGTAGATATCACCCAATATTGACATTTTCACACACACCAGGGGCCTACACACATTTTTTTTAAAAGTGACCAAAAAGAAAACAAATTCGCAATTTCCATGGTCACTTACTGGTGAAAGACGAAATTTTTGCTGGTCGTTACCATTTCCTTCAACTTTGACTCTTTGAAGCCTTCACAGGAGGCCATTCACTGATTCCGACGTAGTTGGAATTTTTTCTCTAGTCCCCAGTGACCCCAATCAATGCCATTATTTCTAGGTCTTTACTGTCAATTGGGAGGAGCTTAACTTTCTCCTCCGACCTAAAACCAGTAGACAGCCTAATTAGCATACTGTCTACTGAAACTACCTTTAAACATTGCGTAATTGGCTCTCTACAATCAGATGGGTGGTGCTGACCTCGAAGTCTGACTCCACCTATTTGAAGTCTGGTTCTGCCCCTTGAATCCTGGCCCCGCCCAGGAGTGTTGAGGTTTTGTGAGTAAATTCCAACTATGATAGAATCAGTAGAACTCTATTAAAGAATTTGAGAGTTGATGTAGGTGATGAAACGTCCTCTTTGAGGACCATCTGGACCATTGATGACCATCAGGGGAACCACTAGACCCAGAACTGATCACAAGAACCGAAATCCCTGTAACCCAATATACATGGATTGGTGGTTGTACGGGCTTTATGCTGCTACATTCATATCTATTGGACTCCCAGAGAGTGGGCAAACCTTGATGAGAGTACTGTGTGTAGTATCCCTTACTGGACATCACTCGTGTGATTATCCCCTGTACTGTGGCATCACTTGTGTCATATACTGTACTGTGACATCACTGTGGTGATTAGTCTTCTGTATTCTTTGATATCACTGTGTTATTTCCCTGTACTGTGTCATCGCTGTGTAATTATCCCTGTACTGTGAACATCACTGTGGTATTATCACCTGTACTGTGACATCACTGCGTGTATTATCCCTGTACTGTACATCACTGTGTGTATTATAACCTGTACTGTGACCTCACTGTGTGTATTATCTCTGTACTGTGACATCACTGTGTGTATTCTCCCTGACTGTGACATCACTGTGTGTATTATCCCTGTACTGTGACATCATCTGTGTCTATTATCCCTGCACTGTGACATCACTGTAATGTATTATCTCTGGTACTGTGACATCACTGTGTGTATTATCTCTGTACTGTACATCACTGTGTGTATTATACTCTGTACTGTCACTCACTGTGTGTATTATCTCTGTACTGTGCATCACTGTGTGTATTATCCTGTACTGTGACATCACTGTGTGTATGATCCCTTAACTGATTTGACTCATGTGTGTATTATCCTGTACTGTGACATCACTGTGTGTATTATCCCTGTACTGTGACATCACTGTGTGTGTATCTCTGTACTGTGACATCACTGTGTTTATTATCCCTGTCTGTGACATCACTGTATGTATATCTCTGTACTGTGACATCGTGATTCTCGTACTGCTCCTGTGTATTATCCCTGCACTGTGACTCACTGTATGTATTATCGTCTGTACTGTGACATCATGTTGTATATCCCTGTACTGTGACATCACTGTGTGTATTATCCGTGTACTGTGACATCACTTGTGTAATATCCCTGTACTGTGACATCGCTGTGTGTATATCCCTGTACTGTGACATCGCTGTGTGTATTATCCTGTACTGTGACATCACTGTGTGGTATTATCTCTGTCTGTGACTCGCTGAATCGCTGTGTGTTTTTACTGACATCCTGTGTGTATATCTCTGACTGTGATGTCACTGTGTGTATTATCCCTGTACTGTGACATCACTGTGTATATCTCTGTACTGTACATCACTGTGGTGTATCCATGCTCTGTAGAACTGTGGACATCACTTTTTTGTATCATCTCTGTACTGTGACATCACGGTGTGTAGTATCCGTACGTGACTCACTGTGTGTATTATCTCTGTACTGTGACATCACTGTGTTATTATCCCCTGTACTGTGAACATCATGCTCCTAATCTTTTGAAGTGGCTGCTGAAGAGTCTTATATTAGTGGGGCCCAATTTCCAAGTCTTGCTAGGTCCCCATTGTCATTAGTTACGGCCCACGTTTGCACCCTATATAAACAATGTTTCATTATTTGTACATTATTACTGCAGACAAGGAGCGTCTACAAGCACAGATTAAAAAGCTCTAAGTGTGAAAGAGAGGTATGCACGGACAAGAAAGGTAGATTTAAGTGATACACACTAATTTACTGTGAATTGTGAAGTGTAAACCTTTAACAACATCAGAGTTTTAGACACGTTTACGACTAGTACGACAAGGGGTGCGGCTGAAAGGGCGTGGCTACATTGGGAAAGGGGCGTGCACCAAATATTACACACACGATACCTACCACATTTTCCTGCTTAGACTAAGCCAACTAAAAGGAGGCACAACTTAGACCAACAGTCTTGTCCACTGCAGATTTATCATCCTGCATTATGAACATTCCTTTAAATTTATACAAATGAACACTGAAAAGAGTATGGGGAGGAGATTTAGCAGAACTGTTCTAATTGCTCATGGCAACCATCAGAGCTCAGCTTAAATTTATAAAAGCTTGTAGAAAATGAAAGCTGAACTCTGATTGTGTCCCTGGGGAGCTATAACAGTTTTGGTCCCAGATACTTCTGATAAATGTTTTCGTGAGTTTCCTCTGGTCCTCCGGTTTCCTCCCACACTCCAAAACATACTGGTAGTGATTTAGATTGTGAGCCCCATTGGGGACAGTGACTGATTGGGAAGCTCTGTGCAGCGCTGCGAATCTGTGTGCGCTAATAAATAAAGATTTATTACACTTAACAGAACTTATCAAAATCCTCAAATGATAGTGACTGTCACCCCCAGGGTCCTCTGCACCCTATGAGCGTGCAGCTCTCTCCTGCGAGGCAGCGCCATACGTCTTTTATTGCTATATAACAGTTGCCCTTGACCTTTGCAAGTTGATAGCCTGAACCTGAAAGTTAATGGGCACCGAAAATATGTGACTTTTATTTTCTACTTTTAGATTGCAGAAGGAACTGAAACTCAATAAACATGGGAAAAGAAGTTTGAGATTCTGAAACAAAGGTAACAGTATTCATTGCATTATCACTATGGACTATGCAATATGTATTTACAGGCGGTCCCCTCTTGAGGACACCCACCTTACAGACGGCCCCTAGTTAAGACGACCCTCTGCCCACGTGACCCTTGTGAAGTCTCTGGATGTTACTATGTCCACAGACTGCAATGATCAGCTGTGAGGTGTCTGTAATGAAGCTTTATGATAATCATTGTCCCTTACAGCAAAAATTTTAAAGTCCAATTGTACTTTTATTTTTATCTAGAGGTTTTTTAATAACTATCTCCTTTAGTTCCAGCTATTTCGGAGTAACAATGCCATGGGCCAGGGCTGTATGGCTGTATAGCTATAGGCCCCCGCCTATCGATTTCTTTATTGCCTAGATACATGAGCAAAACTTACGCCTAGATAAAACGTGAAGTTCGTTGCGTTACAAATACGGGTCTCTGCCAGGATGAAGGATTGTAAACCAAGAACACTGACATACTGGTGTGCGCCCCATCTGGCAGGACCCACTCTTTTCAAAGCTTCTTATGATGTGGTTTTTAAGAAAAAGGGCTTTAAAAATTTTGCAAATCAGCCTGAGGGGGCTCCAGGCTTCCTTAAAACTTTGAAGCATGGAGCCGGCCCAGGCTCATTTGCAAATTAAAAATCCTTTTTTAGCAAAACCAGGAATAAGAAGCTAAAAGAAGAGCAGATCAGTTAGAGGGGGCCACACCAGTAGTAGTGGTTCCTTGGTTTACATCATTCATCCTGGTGGTAGAACTTTAATGCTTTCGGCAAAGCTGGGAGCATTGGTCCTAGGGAAAATCGCACCACTGTCTTTGCTGACACTGTTTACGAGTGTTAGCGATAGGTTTGTGTACCCAAACTTTGGTTCCGGTTAGGCGAACTCCCCGACCGGACTGGGTCATTATGCTTAATCATGAGTTAATTCATATGTAAGTAGCAGAGGTGGCTGAAGGGTCCTTCTACTGGACAGTATAAAACGTTGAGTGGGTTTAGGTGGCCATGAGCTTCCCAATCCTTGGGCCCCAGGCGGCCACCCAAACGCGCCATATTATAACCCACTACTGCAGGAATAAGGCAATTTTAATTTACATGTATTAGATAATCTCCTCTATATACTCCAACCCTCCCCACTGACACTAGCACCATAGACAGGTGCAGTTACATTGTTTTGGTCTCCATATTTTGGGGAAAAAGTCCAAAATCTGGGTGGAATGTTTCTAACACGCAGCGACCAATCAGATATTTGTTTTTGCCTAGCCTGAACGAGACTATAAGTACGTTTAGTTCACTTTTCAAGAGTCTTGCTCCTCCATGTAGGGTTAATATCACCCTCACTGCTTATTTTTTATATTTTCCAGTGTCAATGTCATTAAAATATCGATTAGCTCAGGACCTGTAGGTTTCATGAATATTCCAGTCTTGCCTATTTTCATACTTACATGATACAGCAATTGTTTCTATTTAGTTGTTGCATTTAAAGGAAACCACATTTCAGACGTCGGTGTAAGCTTGTAAACACCGAGCACCAGCTCAGGGTAGCTGGTGCGTGCTTAGTTTCGTTAGTGTTATAACCGCGGTATCGGTGTTTTAACACTTTTTAAACTTTATAGTAGCCAACTGCTTTGGCGTTGCGCCGAAGCGGCTTTCTGCTATAAATTTAAAAAGTGTTAACAGCAATGATCCGGTTTACAGCTTACACCGACGATCTGAATGGTAGGTTCCTTTAAAGTCTGACTTTTTTTCATTGATATTGCTGTTTTTTGCTGGATGGGTTGCGCTTTCTATGCCACATAACTATTTTCATTTTATGTCGTCAACTGTACAGTATAAATATTTAAGGATTTTCTGGTCTCCCTTCTATCGTTTGATTTCTGGGCAAAGCCCCCAAACACTGGCACTTTTGGCTAGAACTGAGTTAGAAGCAAATCTCTGTCAGTGCGGATCACATTACGAGCTCCAGTGCTGGAGCTACTGAGAATAGCTTATCAATGCAGGACTGGTGTAAATACCAATCCTGTCATGAGTATTGTATAAGTGGCCAGAAAACCCCTTAAGTACCTTTACGTTTTAGGTTGGAACAAATGACGGAGCTTCGTTTTAATACATGAATTGGAGTACTGAAATTTTGTAACGACGTTCATTGGAAACCTCATTTGGGGTGCACTGCATAAAACATCTACAAATACAGCAGTCCTCGCCTGGGTTACACAAGATAGCGCGTCGGTAAGTTGTGTTCTTAACCTGTTGAATCATGACATGCCGTAGGCATCAGAACTGTAATTATATCATTGATAACCGCAGCCGAAGACCTACTTTTTGGTCTCTGTGACAATTGGATTTAAACCATAATTGTTGGGATCATGGTCATAAGAAACCCGAGTAATATAAAGACTTTCATTACGGCACACCGGATATGTTAGCAGCTGATTATTGCTAAACCTAGAGACTACAAAAATTACCAATATCCAGAGGTCCGTTTGCTAACATGTTGTATGATCTTCGTCGGTGTTCTTAAGTAGGGACCGCCTGTACTAATATAATTTGGGGGTGAATAAAGAAACGCAACCATTCTTCTCTGCTTTAATTTCTATTATATGCCAAAAATTACTAGAATTCTCATGATTTGATAGTTTATATCCAGTGTTGAAATAATCCTGTTCACCAGGGCCACTCAGCCTTGGAGTATTGCTTAAAAGTCTAAATTAATTTTATTAGTAGTATTAAACTTTTCTCTTGAGCGAACTCTTCAGCATACAAGTATAGAGTATTACCATTACAATTTTAGCCACTTTGAGGCAACCCACAAGCTAACTATTGTTAAGTAACCGACAGACCCCGGTGTAGTGCGATGTCAGTTACAGTAGCCAATGGTCATAGTTCCCCCAAAGTATCCATGAGTCACAGTGCCTGCCCCTGCATTTGTAAATTGTCATGTTTCCGCCCCCACAAGTAGGCTATAGCACAATGCTTACCCTGAAAGTATCCATAGTCACAGTGGCCTTCCTACGTAGCCATAGTCACCAGTGCCTCCTCAAGAGCAAATAGTCACAGTGTCCTGCCTCACAGTAGCAAATATGCCACAGTGTCGGCCTCACCTTAGCAAATAGTCACAGTGCCTGCCTCGCAGTAGCAAATAGTCACTTGCCTGCCTCACATAGCAAATAGTCACAGTGCCTGCCTCACGTAGCAAATAGTCACAGTGCTGCCACAGTTAGCAAATAGTCACAGTGCCTGCCTCACGGTAGCAAATGTCACAGTGCCTGCCCCATCAGTAGCAAATAGTCACATGTGCCTGCCCCACAGTAGCAAATCTCACAGTGCCTGCCCCCAGTAGCCAATAGTCCACAGTGCCAGCCCCACAGTAGCTAATATTCACATTTTTTTCTATAGCCCCCTCCTTATAGTGCCCTCTCTTCTTTAAGCCCATCCTTGTAAGGACAAGCCCTAAATACATCCTAATTAAATAATTAGATTAGCCTCCAATACATCAAAGCCCTGTTGGCTATAAATTGTTTAAGATGTTGGGCCTTCATGCCATACACTAAAAGGATAAGCATGTTAAAGATGTTGTCCAAGTTTGAAAAACATGGCTACTTTCTTCCAAAACTGCACCACATCTGATCATGGATAGTAATTTGTATTGCAACTAATCTCCATTTCTATACAGTTAGCTGCACTAACTGGTACAAACCTGTGTCAGGTGAGGCGTTGTTTTTAACCTGGTGACTTTAGTTCAACATGGCCATCCTTTGGTGTGAAGAGTCCTCCTCACAATGTCTGGGCAGCGAACTTCTCCCCTTTTCCCTAAAAACGTGCATGCTTGGCCAAACCAAGTGTGCAATGTCCATGGGGAGACGGTTTGAATAGCTGTTGGCCAAACAAGCAAAAACTTTGAAAGTGTAGGACGAGTCTAAGACTAATTCCTTACCGATTATGAGAAAACCCCCATCTGTTGCTGCTCATAATACAAAATGACCCCCGGGTTATATTGCAGGTCCATAACATCACGCGACCTTTCCTTTAGATTATTTCAGGAATGATGACTATCATAATGGTGCGGCGGTCTTGCGGGACGACTAGTTAACTCCAATCCTGTGGGTAGGGCATCAGCCATCAGTAGCAGATAAGTGAGACAGCTTTATGATTTGTGGTGGATGTGATAAGCCAGAGGACCTGTTCCCCTTATCTCCCTCTTGTTTCATAAGCTCCAATTTGCCGGTTTGCGCTTGAGTCCTATTTCCCTTCACTATCTTTTCCTTTATTACCGTGTGTTTAACCATGAAACGCTGGATGCAATGTTAGGAATAATAGCTCCACTATCTCTTCTGCTTTGTGTAATACTCATAGTAATTGTCTGTCCTGTACGAGGGTTAATATTTATGTCACAACCTCACCTCTCATTACAGGTAGGGACAATCGTTTCTATAAACTTGTTACAATTATGAGAATTGTATCATTTAGCTATTTAATAAACATAAAGTACAAAAATATGCAAAAAAAAAGGAATGCAATAAAAGTCGTAGATCATGTATCATAAACTAGATCTCCGTTATATAAACGTACACAATGTCGGTTGTATACATTAACTACTTTCCGCCGCGCCCTCTAGTATCCTTTTAGTTGTTACTTTTATACTCATTTTTACCTTTTCCATGTAGGGAGCCGATATGAGGCTTCTTTTCTATGTTATAAATTGTGCACTTCCTATGATCATATATATCATGCAATGTGTTGGAAAGCTGGAAAAATTCTAATGTGGTGGAATTGGACAAAAAAAACCCACAAATGACACCTGCCCTTTATATTTGGTCCAGTATGATCATGGAGATACCAATGAATAAGTTTTTATTATGTTTTAAAACTATTTTACATATTGAATCTTTTGTACCCCAAAAAAATCTGATGTTTTTCATATCATTTTGGGACTGTATAACCTTTTGATGACTTTTTCTTAAAATTTTTATGCATGGAAAAAAAGTGGCGATTCCAACTTTGAATATTAAATTTATTACGGTCACTGCAGGGTATAATTTTTTTTATCTGGATAGATCCATTATGTTTATCTTGTTTATTCAGCTGTAGGTAAAGTGGGAGCTTGTATTTTTATTTTTTATTTTTTTTTGGGGGGGGGTGTTATATATAATATATTTTTTTTTTTTTTTTGTTACATTTCTTTTAGACCCCCGTGGATTTTGAACCCTGGGGGCTGATCACTTATACCATATTGCTGGAATACTACGTATGAAGCATGTGGTGAATCTACTGCTCATCGTAACAGTCTTCTTTTGCTGTGTTTGTAATGTTGTATCTCTGATGTCACAGTACAGGGATAATACACACAGTGATGTCACAGTACAGAAATAATGCAAGTGATACGCACATTTACATCAACCTTTGGTGTCTTCAGCTTCTCCCTCAGGTTCCTCAGTTCTTCTTCTTTTAGGACCAATTCGTGTTTCTGTCTTTGGATCTCACGCAGAGCCTTCTCTTCACTCTCTTTTTGTAGTTGTGTTTGCTGCAACTAAATAAAGAGATGGGACTTAGAAAAACATTGGAATACAAAGGCATCTGTGACCGGGGACTAGGAATAGAAAATAAAGGTTATACACTTCGCTTATACCCTCCTGTATTAGTATGTATGGTGGGTGGAGAGGAGCTGCACTCACTAAGCGGCTGCTCACTTCTCCATACAGTTCTGTGTAACCTTCTGTCCATCCGGATAGCAGGACAGAATTCAGCAGATAGTTCAGAGTAAAAGTTTTGTGGCTGGAAAGAAACATTCACGCTGGGCTTTCTTTGGGGGCGGTGAGCTATTTGTGCGGCTACCTAATGACCCCATACATGATGGTGTGCATGAGGCCTGACCCCTGACACATACGTATTTGCTGTATACATTATAAATGATTGGTAAATTGTATGCTCCTTAGTGGGAGCCAAAAAGTGGGAGCCTTAAAGGAAATCTACCACCAGGATGAAGGTGTGTAAACCAAGCACACGGACATACTGGTGTACGCATCCTCTGACACATCTGCTCTTCTTTGAGCTTCTTATGCCCTAATTTTTAAGAAAAAAAAAGATTTAAAATCATGCAAATGAGCCTAAGGGGCTCCAGGCTTCATTAACACCCATGGAACCTAGAGCTCCACAGACTCATTTACATAATTGTTTTTTGTGAAAACCAGGGCATGAAAAGCTGAAGTGAAGAGCAGATCCTGGCAGAGGGGGCACATACCACTATATTAGTGTGCTTGGTTTACAATCCTTCATCCTGGTGGTAGATTTCCTTTAAAGGGGGTTTCCCATGAACTAAAGTTAGGCCTTACATTACATACCATAAGAAGAAAATAATTATAAAATAAAGGAAAGATTGAAATTGCTTGGGGTATGGCACTAAAAAACACGGGAAAAGAAAAAAGCTTTGGGCTGTTACATCCCAGAAAGAGTTAATGAATGGATACTTTGTAATCCAAAATGAGGCCGTTGCTCCATACAATCTTAAGTATATTCCGCAGGTGTTAGCAATAAAAAACAAACCCAAAAAAATGAGAAAACCTATAATTACATTATATATGACGTTCCAGTCCTGTGCTGCAACGTCTTTCACTTTATTACATTATATATGACATTATATTATGTTTTAGTGTTTTTTCTACAAAAAAATGACATCTGAATATCCAAGTGCTATGTAAAAGGAAAATAACACATCAAAGGATCAGAACAAAGAAGTTTTCCCCACTTTGCATTGAATGTGGGATCTTTAATCTGCCTGAGCTGAACTTTCAACTCTGCGGAGGCCGTTCATGGTGACCCTGTTTTCTGCGCACCAAGCTGTCACCTCTGCTGTCAGCCGCTGTCACGCCCTCATTCAGACACTTGTCTATACGGACGTCTACTTGACAGCCACAAAAACAGCTCTGTTAGCGTCCCGGAGAATGCAGCGCTTCCTGAATATATCACTACACATGAGCAGAGTATGCAGGAGACAAGTCCTACAAGAAGGATTTTTATCTGCACTTTGTCAATGATAATGTACCATATCTGCAGGCAGCATGTTATAGAGCAAATGGAGATGAACAGATTGTATATAATGTCCTATCTACCAGGCAGGCTTTTCCCATGTAGAGCAGGAGGAGCTGAGCAGATTGTACATAATGTCTATCTACAGGCAAGCATGTTATAGAGCAGGAGGAACTGACAGATTGAACAGTGTCCTATCTACAGGCAGCTGTTATAGAGCAGGAGGAGCTGAGCAGATTGTACATAGTGCCTATCTGCAGGCATCATGTTATAGAGCAGGAGGAGCTGAGCAGATGTACACAGTGTCCTATCTACAGGCAGCATGTTAAGAGGCAAAGGAGATGACAGATTGTATTAATGTCCTATCTACAGGCAGGGTTAAGAGCAGGCGGAGCTGAGCAGATTGTACATAATGTCCTATCTACAGGCCGCTGTTATAGAGCAGGAGGGAGCTGACAGATTTACAACAGTGTGTCCTATCTGACACCGGGGCAGTATGGTATAGAGCAGGAGGAGCTGAGCAGATTGTACATAGTGGCTATCTGCAGCACATGTTATAGAGCAGGGGATGCTGCTGGCAGATGTGGACACAGTGTACCTAGTCTTACAGGCAGCATGTATTATGGCAGGAGGAGCTGAGCAGATTGTACACAGTAACGTACAGATGGACAGGCGATGTCTAGGCAGGAGAGAGCTGAGCAGATGGTAGTAACACATGTCCTATCTACAGGCACGTGTTATAGAGCAGGAGAGAAGCTGAGCGATTGTTATAGTGTCCTATCGCAGGCAGGCGTGTTATAGAGAGGAGCTAGCAGGTTGTGCATAGTCTTATCTACAGGCAGCCATTTAAGAGCAGGGAGAGCTGTGCAGATATGTACACAGATGCCTGTCTACAGGAGCATGTTTTAGAGCAGGAGAGGAGTTGAGCAGATTGTACATAGTGTCCTATCGCAGGCATCATGTATAGAGCAGGAGGACTGAGCAGTGTACACAGTGTCCTATCTACAGGCAGCATGTTATAGAGCAGGATGGAGCTGAGCAGATTGTACACAGTGTCCTATCTACAGCAGCAGTTTATGGAGCAGGAGGAGCTAGCAGATTGACAAGTGTCCTATCTGCAGGCACATGTTATAGAGCGAGAGGAGCTGAGCAGATTGTACACGTGTCCTATCTACGGCAGATTGTTATAGAGAAGGAGCAGATGGCAGCAGATTGTACACAGTGTCCTATCTACAGGCAGCATGTTAGAGCAGGAGGAGTGAGCAGATTGTACACAGATGTCTATCTACAGGCAGATGTTATAGAGCAGGAGGAGCGAGCGATTGGACATGTGTCTATCTGCAGGATATGTTATAGAGCAGGAGGAGCTGAGCAGCAATTGTACAAGTGTCCTATCTACGGCAGCATGTTATAGAGCAGGAGGAGCTGAGCAGATTGTACACAGTGTCCTTATACAGCAGCATGTTATAAAGCAGGAGGAGCTGAGCAGATTGTACACAGTGTCCTATCTACAGGCAGCATGTTATAGAGCAGGAGAAGCTGAGCAGATGTATATAGTGTCCTATCGCAGGCAGCATGTATAGAGCAGGAGGAGACTACGCAGATTGTGCATAGTATCTTATTCAGGCAGGCAGCATTATAGAGCGAGAAGCTGTGCAGATTGTACATAGGGTCTATATTGCAGGCAGCATGTATAGAGCAGGGAGGAGAATGAAAGATTTACATAGTGTGTCCTATCTGTAGGCAGCATGTTATAAGGCAGGAGGAGCTGAGCAGAGTGTATAGTGTTTATCTGCATGCAGCATGTTATGGCAGGAGGAGCTGAGCAGATGTGGCATAGTGTTCCTATCTGCAGGCAGCATGTTATAGAGGAGGAGGATCTTAGCTTTTGTATATAATGTCCTATCTGCGGCAGTGGGGGGCGATACTTACCCGGTTCCTGTCGCGATCCCGCGGTGCGGTCGACGAGGATTAGGGTCCGGCGCAATTCACTAAGCTCGTGCGCCCAAGTTCCTATCCGTCGCTTTTGCGGTGAGGTACGCCGGAGTTTACCTGCTTCTTCCCGGTGCTTGTAAGTGCGTGTCTTGTGACACATTTAAAAATTTAAACCATGTGCGTTTTCGAATCGCCCGGCTGTCGACGGCCTGCTCCTCGATTTCTGTCAAAATGCGCCAAAATCGATCGCGTGCGCCACAATCCGGGGCAATCGTCGCAAAGCGGAAATTGCCGGGAAACTCGTTGAAAATGCGTGACTGACACTTAGTAATGAGCCCCAAAGTGTCCCTTCTGAAAGCAGGTCCAGCATGGACAACATGCTCAGTTTTGTCTCTTTGCTGATGTGCTTAGGTGGACATATTCACTGCAGTTTCCAAAGTCATATGCAAATGAGCTGAGAAAAAACTTTATGAATTGAGATGAGTCTTTTTAGAGGCTGGAGGAAATTTTCACTTTAGATGTCTATTATTGGGGTTATTAGCACATAGAATCATAGCTCTGGTGTCATTACATAGATGAGAATCTGTTCTGTGTACTACAGAAGCGCGATACAGACAATTAAGTTAGGTGCTGTAGATGATAATCCAATTCCTGACTATAACTGCCCATCTTGCTGGTTTTACAGCACACAGAAGATAAAGCACTCGAAACATCTCTTTTTTTCCCTTTTTTCACTTTGCTGGTATCCCGGGTTGTATGGGGGGTTAGGGTTGAATTGAGGTGCCATGATAGAGTATTGTTCCTTTTTGGAGAGGTGAGATTTTCTCTTTAGTATAAAAAAAATTAACTTAAAAAAAAACCTATGGGCTATTACTAAGGGTTAAGCTCTGCACTATCGCCGGCTTGCGCATTTTTGGTTTTGCACGGCTTGACAGGTATTTAACAGGTGTCTGTGCTGGGTTGTGTCAAGCCACCGCGGTTTTTGGCGCAGCTGCGCTGCTTTCAGTGAGAAATTGTGGGGTGTGGTCAATCGGACAATCGCACTGAGCGCAGGATTTAACTTTAATTTGTGGTCGCAGACAATGCACTACCTGATCGGGAAGAAGAAGGTGAACTCTGTCGGACCTGAGCGGGGACTGTGACACATGCAGGATTCGGGCGCACGATCTTGTGAATTGCCATGGCAGAGTCGTACGGGTAAGAAATTGTGCCCCTATTACCTATATCATGTCATCCCTCCTAAAAATTGTAATCTTTATTATGATACCAGAACCTGTGCTATTTTAATGGTGTAAAATGTCGAGCTGTATTTAAAATAGAATCCTTTTTTTTAATATTTACAAAAAAGAAGAGCCCTCTTTTCGGGCCCCTGTGCACAGGCTATATGTCCCTCATGGTTCATATAGAAAAACAGCAAAATCATTGCCACATGCCGGCGCCGCCAGGCTGTTCAGATCTCCTGTTGTAGCATCCTCCACTTCACACTTGCCATTGTGTGGACTTTATTGTACTCTGTGGTGACTTTTTCTCTCCATCTGCTGGCAAGTGGTGGCGGGGACATAAGAGCACTTTACTTGCTTCAAGTGCTCTGATTAGAGACACTTTCACTTTTCACACTGCCGAGCTTAGATGAATGACCGAGCCGCAGATGTAGTCAAGTTGTTTGTACAATGTAAAGACAAAGGTACTCACAAGGCACCACCCGGGTGTGAGGCTGACCGGCCACCGAAAGAAGAATGGGGGATACAAAAAGAATTGTTACCTCTATTGTCTTACATGGGACCCCATTGCCATCCTTCACTTTTAGAGAAGATGTTGATTATTGATCGTATCGTGTATATCCATGTGATCGATCAGGGATGAAGTTCTGATTGTGGATGTAAATCCGATGATGGAAACGATACGATTGTCTAGTCTTATGTATATAAATCAATATGTCATATATGTGTGATACAGAAATATGGCAGCCTAGGTATAATTCACATAATGGGGCTTATTACTAGGGTCGTCGATCGCACTTCATGGTTTTCGGGTTTGCGCTGCTGGGGCAGGTATTTCTCAGCGGCTTTCATGCGACACAAATCTGAGGGGTGGGGGCGGGACGTCGTGAAGATCCAAACTATTCGGACTGAGCGCGGGGATTTGACTTTCAAATTGTGTCGCAAGATCAAGCACTTCCATGCACCAGGAAGAAGGTGAATCTGTCGGACCTGAGCGGGGGAAGCGACACATGCAGGATATCGGGAGCACGATCATAGTGATCGCGGGGCAGAGTGCATGATTGTTGGACAATGCACACAATAAGTAAATGTGCCCAATGTGTAACCAGGAGGCTCTTGGATAGGGAACCATTCATATTCTACCCCCTCCATAGCCACCACTAAAGAGACCTTCCCATCACCTTCGGTATTACCACTTGTTGCATCCAGTACCTCTGGGGCATGTGCTCCCCACGTTCCTAGGCATTTGTTTGATAGTATTAGTAAGAGTTTTCCATGATCTTTATGCGCCAGAGGTACTGGAGCAAAGGGGCGGTAGTATTAAAGGTGATGGAAGGTCTTCCTAAGGTGGTGGCCATGAAGAATGAAAGGAGGAGGTAGAGAAAGTGAATGGGTCCTTCTTCAAGATCTTGCCTAAGAGCCTCCTGGATACATGTTTATGTGAATTCCATGAATGAGGAAAACCACCAGCAGGTCCAAGTAAGGAAAAAATAAGAACACAATGTACCCTGCTCTGGTCCGAGCGTTGCTCCGGAGTGCCTCCTAGACCCGGACGTCCACATCCATGTTCCAGGGGAATTCAATTCCTGTTGTCTCCTGGTCTGAGGATCCCAGTCATTGAATAAACTCGGGTCCTGTAACCCCCATAAACTTCCAGTTGGTTGCAGACGCCCGAAACGGAAGTACCGGAGCGATGCAGAAAATGAAGGAAAACCAAGAAATTGTGTAGCGGTGTAGTAGTGTTCTCTTTTGTTTTGAATCCAGCACCACTGGGAGGAGGAGGTTGTTTGTGGAAAACCCTTTAAGACCCATATACCACCAATATGGCTACTGTCAGAAGGGAACAAAAGCGTTCATTTGGTGCTAGAACTAAAAGCGCTGATTTCTCAGCTAACAATGAAATCTAGAGGAGGATTCCAACATGTCAGATGCGGTGGAGCGACATCATTAAGGAGTTGGTGTTGGTTGGCGGTGGAGACGGTTCTCTAACTACACTTTAAAGGAAACTGGGACACTTACTCATAGACAGGCACCGTACTGTGATAATTTGTTACCCATGTCCTCTTCCTTGTAAAACTTTATCATTATGCTAAGAGGCCAGTAGCGTTCTGGGGGGGGGGGGGTAACAGAGGCCTCCTGCTGTAGCTTCACAGGCTGTTACATTCGTGCCGAGGCAGCATTCCCACTCCACTGGAGATGACAGCAGGTAGAAAGAGGGAAGGTGCTCTTACAGGTGTAAGCTACAAAACAAAGGGGCTCTGGCAATAGCAAGCCGAGCTCTTTGACTCCTGATTTAGAAGGAAGGATGCCATGGATAACAAATATAAGAAGATATAGAAGAGTACTATGCACAATCTGCGTCGTCTCCTCCTGCTCTATACATGCTGCCTGCAGATAGGACACTATATACAATCTGCTCACTCTTCCTGCTCTATAACATGCTGCCTGTGATAGGACACTGTGTACAATCTGCTCAGCTCCTCTGCTTTATAACATGCTGCTGTAGATAGGACACTGTGTCAATCTGCTCAGCTCCTCCTGCTCTATAACATGCTGCCTGTAGATGGACACTGTGGTACACTCTGCTCACTCCTCCTGCTCTATAACATGATGCCTGCAATAGGACACTATGTACAATCTGCTCACTCCTCCGCTCTATAACATGCTGCCTGTAGATAGGACACTGTGTACATCTGCTCAGCTCCTCCTGCTCTTACATGCGCTGTAGATAGGACACTGTGTACAATCTGCTCAGCTCCTCCTGCTCTATAACATGCTGCCTGTAGATAGGACACTGTTTACAATCTGCTCAGCTCCTCCTGCTCTATACAGATGCCTGCAGATAGGACACTATACAATCTGCTCAGCTCCTCCTGCTCTATAAAATGCTGCCTGTAGATAGGACACTGTGTACAATCTGCTCAGCTCATCCTGCTCTATAACATGCTGCCTGTAGATAGGACACTGTGTACAACTGCTCAGTCCTCCTGCTCTATAACATGATGCCTGCAGATAGGACACTATTACATCTTGCTCACTCCTCCTGCTCTATACATGCTGCCTGTGATAGGACACTGTGTACAATCTGCACAGCTTCTCCTGCTCTATATATGGCTGCCTGTAGATAACTATGCACAATCCTGCTAGCTCCTCCGCTCTATAACATGCTGCCTGCAGATAGGACACTAATACAATCTGCTCAGCTTCTCCTGCTCTATAACACTGCCTGTAGATAGGACACTGTGTACAAATCTGCTCACTCCTCCTGCTCTATACTGCTGCCTGTACACATCTGTTACGGTGTACTGTGTACATTGCTCAGCTCCTCCTGCTCTATAACCTGCTGCCTGTAGAATAGGCACTGTGTACATCTGCTCACTCCTCCTGCTCTAAACATGATGCCTGCAGATAGGACACTATGTACAATCTGCTCAGCTCCTCCTGCTCTATAACATGCTGCCTGTAGATAGGACACTGTGTAACATCTGCTCAGCTCCTCCTGCTCTATAACATGCTGCCTGTAGATAGGACATTATGTACAATCTGCTCAGCTCCCCTGCTCTTAAGCTGCCTGTAGATAGACATTATATACCATCTTCATACTCCATTTGCTCTTAACATGCTGCCTGTAGAAGGACACTGTGTACAATCTGCTCAGCTCCTCCTGCTCTTAAACATGGATGCCTGCAGATAGGACACTATTGTACATTCTGCTCAGCTCCTCCTGCTCTATAACATGCTGCCTGTAATAGGACACTGTGTACATCTGCTCAGCTCCTCCTGCTCTATAACATGCTTGCCTGTAGATAGGACATTATGTACAATCTGCTCAGCTCCTCCTGCTCTATAACATGCTGCCTGAGATAGGACATTATATACATCTGTTCATCTCCATTTGCTCTATAACATGCTGCTGCAGATATGTTACATTAATCATTGACAAAGTGCAGATAAAAATCCTTCTTGTAGACTTGTCTCCTTCATACTCTCTATGTGTAGTGATATATTCAGGAGCGCTGCATTCTCCGTGGACGCTAACAGAGCGGTTTTTTGTGGCTGTCAAGTAGACTTCCGTATGAAAAGTGTCTGAATGAGGGCGTGACAGGGCTGACAGCAAGAGGTGACAGCTGGTGCGCGAGAAAACAGGGTCACCATGAACGGCCTCCGCAGGTTGAATTTCAGCTCAGGCAGATTAAAGATCCACATTCAATGCAAAGTGGGGAAAACTTCTTTTTGTTCTGATCTGATGTGTTTTTTCCTTTTACATAGCACTTGGATATTCAGATGTCTTTTTTTTGTAGAAAACACTAAACATAATATATGTCATATATAATGTAAACAGTGAAAGACGTTGCAGCACAGGACTGGAACGTCATATATAATGTAATTATAGGTTTTCCTTTTTTTTTTGGGTTTGTTTTTTATTGCTAACACCTGCGGAATAACTTAAGATTGTATGGAGCAACGGCCTCATTTTGGATTACAAGTATCCATTCATTAACTCTTTCTGGGATGTAACAGCCCAAAGCTTTTTTTCTTTTCCCGTGTTTTTTTAGTGCCATACCCCAAGCAATTTCAATCTTTCCTTTTATTTTATAATTATTTTCTTCTTATGGTATGTATGTAAGGCCTAACTTTAGTTCATGGGAAACCCCCCTTTAAAGGAAATCTACCACCAGATAGGATTGTAAACCAGCACACTAATATAGTGGTATGTGCCCCCTCTGCCAGGATCTGCTCTTCACTTCAGCTTTTCATGCCCTGGTTTTCACAAAACAATTATGTAAATGATTCTGTGAGCCCTAGTCCATGGGTGTTAATGAAGCCTGGAGCCCCTTAGGCTCATTTGCATGAATTTTAAATCTTTTTTTTTCTTAAAATTAGGGCATAAGAACTCAAGAAGAGCGAATGTGTCAGAGGATGCTACAACACCAGTATGCCGTGTGCTTGGTTTACACACCTTCATCCTGGTGGTAGATTTCCTTAGGCTCCCACTTTTTGGCTCCCACTAAGGAGCATACAATTTACCAATCATTTATAATGTATACAGCAAATACGTATGTGTCAGGGGTAGGCCTCATGCACACCATCATGTATGGGGTCATTAGGTAGTCCGCACAAATAGCTCACCGCCCCAAAGAAAGCCCAGCGTGAATGTTTCTTTCCAGCCACAAAACTTTAACTCTGAACTATCTGCTGATTCTGTCCTGCTATCCGGATGGAGAAGGTTACACAGAACTGTATGGAGAAGTGAGCAGCCGCTCAGTGAGTGCAGCTCCTCTCCACCCACCATACATACTAATACAGGAGGGTATAGCGAAGTGTATAACCTTTATTTTCTTTCCTAGTCCCCGGTCACAGATGCCTTTGTATTCCAATGTTTTTCTAAGTCCCATCTCTTTATTAGTTGCAGCAAACACAACTACAAAGAGAGTGAAGAGAAGGCTCTGCGTGAGTCCAAGACAGAACACGAATTGGTCCTAAAAGAAGAAGAACTGAGGAACCTGAGGGAGAAGCTGAAGACACCAAAGGTTGATGTAAATGTGCGTTCCTTGCTTATTCTGTACTGTGACCTCCACTGTGGTCAGTATTATCCCTGTACTGTGCCATCACTGTGTGTATTATCCCTGTACTGTGACCTCAATCAACTGTGTGTAATCCCTGTACTGTGACATCACTGGTGTCTATCCATGTACTGTGCATCCACTTGTGTATTATCCCTGTACTGTGTACTCACTGTGTGTATTATCCCTGTACTGTGACATCACTGGTGTATATCCTGTAGTGACATCACTGTGTGTATTATACCTGTACTGTGACATCACTGTGTGTATTATCTCTGTACTGTGATATCACTGTGTGTATTATCCCTGTACTGTGTCATCGCTGTGTATATTATCCCTGTACTGTGACATCACTGTGGTATTATCCCTGTACTGTGACATCACTGCGTGTATTATCCCTGTACTGTGACATCACTGTTGTATATCCCTGTACTGTGACTCACTGTGTGTATTATCCTGTACTGTGACATCACTGTGTGTATTATCCCTGTACTGTGACATCACTGTGTGTGATTATCCCTGTATGTGACATCACTGTGTTATTATCCCTGACTGTGCATCACTGAATGTATTATCTCTGCTTACTGTGACATCACTGTGTGTATTATCTCTGTACTGTACATCACTGTGTGTATTATCTCTGTACTGTGACATCCGTGTGTATTATCTTGTACTGTGACATCACTGTGTGTATTATCCCTGTACTGTGACATCACTGTGTGTATTAGACCCTGTACTTGACATCACTGTGTGTATATCCCTGTACTGTGACATCACTGTGTGTATTATCCCTGTACTGTGACATCACTGTGTGTTATCTCTGTAACTGTGACATCACTGTTGTATTATCCCTGTACTGTGACATCACTGTATGTATTTCTCTGTACTGTGACATCACTGTGTGTTATCTCTGTACTGTGACATCACTGTGGTATTATCCCTGCACTGTGACTCACTGTATGTTTATCTCTGTACGTGACTCACTGTTGTTATATCCCGTACTGTGACATATCACTGTTGTATTATCCCTGTACTGTAACATCACTTGTGGTAATATCCCTGTACTACTGTGACATCGCTGTGGTGTATTAATCCCTGTACTGTGACATCGCTGTGTGTATTACCCTGTACTGTGACATCACGGTGTGTATTATCTCTGTCTGTGCCATCGCTGTGTGTAATTATCCCTGTACTGTGACATCACTGTGTTGTATTTATCTCTGTACTGGTCCACTGTGTGTATCCTGTATGTCATCCTGTGTGTATCATCATCCTGTACTGTGACATCACTGTGTGTCTCACATCTCCTGTACTGTGACATCACTGTGTGTATCATCCTCTGTACTGTGCATCACTGTGTGTATATCCCTGTACTGTGACATCACTGTGTGTATTATCTCTGTACTTGTGACATCACTGTGTGTATTTATCCCTGTCACTGTGACATCACTGTCCCAAGTCTCTTTGAAGTGGCTGCTGAAGAGTCTTATATTAGTGGGGACCCAATTTCCAAGTCTTGCTAAGGTCCCCATTGTCAATTAAGTTACGCCCACGTTTGCACCACCTATATAACAATGTTTTCATTATTTGTACAGAGTATTACTGGCAGACAGGAGCGTCTACAAGCACAGATTAAAAGCTTCTAAGTGTGAAAGAAGAGATGCACGAACAATAGAAAGGTAGATTTAAGTGATACACACTATATTATACTGTGAATTGATGAAGTGTATAACCTTTAACAACATCAGAGTTTTAGACACGTTTACGACTAGTACACAAAAGGGGTGCGGCTGAAAAGGGGCGTGGCTACATTGGGAAGGCGTGCACCAAATATTAAACACACAGATACTTACCACATTTTCCTGCCTTAGACTAAGCCAACTAAAAGGAGGCACAACATTAGACCAGACAGTCTTGTCCTACTGCAGATTTCTCCTGCATTATGACAATTCTTTAAATTTATACAATGAACACTGAAAAGTAGGGGAGGAGATTTAGCAGAACTGTTCTAATTGCTCATGGCAACCAATCAGAGCTCAGCTTTAAATTTATAAAAGCTGTAGAAAATGAAAGCTGAACTCTGATTGGTTGCCCTGGGGAGCTATAACAGTTTTGGTCCCAGATACTTCTGATAAATGTTTTCGTGAGTTTCCTCTGGTTCCTCCGGTTTCCTCCCACACTCCAAAACATACTGGTATGTGATTTAGATTGTGAGCCCATGGGGACAGTGACTGATTTGGGAAGCTCTGTCAGCGCTGCGAATCTGTGTGCGCTATATAAATAAGATTTATTATCATTAACAGACTGTATCAAAAATCCTCAAATGACTAGTGACTGTCACCCCAAGGGTCCTGGCACCCTATGAAGCGTGCAGCTCTCTCCTGCGAGGCAGCAGCACACTGTCTTATCTTATTGCTATAACAGTTGCCCTTGAACTTTGCAAGTTGATAGCCTGACCTGAAGTTATGGGCGACGCGAAATATGTGACTTTTTTTTTCTACTTTTAATTGCAGAAGGAACTGGAGAGACTCAATAAAACATGGGAAAAGAAGTTTGAGATTCTGAAACAAAGGAACAGTAGTCATTGCATTATCACTATGGACTATGCAATATGTATTTACAGGCGGTCCCCTCTTGAAGGACACCCAACTTACGACGGCCCTAGGTTAAGACGGACCCTCTGCCCACGTGACCTCTTGTGAAGCTCTTGGATGTTACATAGTCACAGACTGCAATGATCAGCTGTGAGGTGTCTGTAATGAAGCTTTATGATAATCATTGTCCCATTACAGCAAAAATTTTAAAGTCCAATTGTACTTTTATTTTTATCTAGGGGATTTTAATAACTAATCTCCTATTAGTTCCAGCTATTTCAGGAGTAACAATGCCATGGCCAGGGCTGTATGGCTGTATAGCTGATAGGCCCCCGCCTATCGATTTCTTTTATTGCCTAGATACCATGAGCAAAACTTACGCCATAGATAAAACAGATGAAGTTCGTTGCTGGTACAAATAACGGTCTCTGCCAGGATGAAGGATTGTAAACCAAGAACACTGACATACTGGTGTGCGCCCCATCTGGCAGGACCCACTCTTTTCAAAGCTTCTTATGATGTGGTTTTTAGAAAAAGGGCTTTAAAAATTTTGCAAATCAGCCTGAGGGGCCCAGGCTTCCTTAAAACTTACGAAGCATGGAGCCGCCCAGGCTCATTTGCATAATTAAAAATCCTTTTTTAGCAAAACCAGGGAAAAAGAAGCTAAAAGAAGAGCAGTTCATGTTAGAGGGGGCACACCAGTATTGTAGGTGTTCTTGGTTTCAATCATTCATCCTGGTTTTAGAAGCCTTTAAACTTGCTTTCGGCAAAGCTGGGAGCATTGGTCCTAGGAGAAAATGCCACCAGTGTCTTTGCTGGCACTGTTTCGAGTGTTAGCGATAGGTTTGTGTACCCAAACTTTGGTTCCGGTTAGCGAAACTACTCCCGACCGGACTGGTCATTATGCTTAATCATGAGTAATTCATATGTTGAGTAGCAGAGGTGGCTGAAGGGTCCTCTACTGGACAGTATAAAACTTGATGGTGGGTTTAGGTGGCCATGGCTTCCCGGAATCCTTGGGCCCCAGGCGGCCACCCAAACGCGCCCATATTATAACCCACTACTGCAGGAATAAGGCAATTTTAATTTTACATGTAGTAGATAATCTCCTCTATATCTCCCAACCCTCCCCCTGACACTAGCACCATAGACAGGTGCAGTTACATGTTTTGGTCTCCATATTTTGGGAAAAAGTCCAAAATCTGGGTGGAAATGTTTCTAAAACCGCAGCGACCAATCGATATTTGTTTTATTTGCCTAGCCTGAACAGACATATAAGTACGTTTAGTTCACTTTTCAAGGTCTTGCTCCTCCATGTAGGGTTAATATTCACCCTCACTGCTATTTTTATAATTTTCCAGTGTCAATGTCATTAAAATATCGATTAGCTCAGACCTGTAGGTTTCATGATATTCCATCTTGCCTATTGTTCATACTTACATGATACAGCAATTGTTTCTATTTAGTTGTTGCATTTAAAGGAAACCACCATTTCAGATCGTCGGTGTAAGCTGTAAACACCGAGCACCAGCTCAGGGTGAGCTGGTGCGGTGCTTAGTTTCGTTAGTGTTATAAACCGCGTATCGCGGTTTTAACACTTTTTAAACTTTATAGTCAGAAACTGCTTTGGCGTTGCGCCGAAGCGGCTTTCTGCTATAAAGTTTAAAAAAGTGTTAACAGCATGATCCGGTTTTACAGCTTACACCGACGATCTGAAATGGTAGGTTTCCTTTAAAGTCTGACTTTTTTTCATTGATATTGCTGTTTTTTTGCTGGATGGGTTGCGCTTTCTATGCCACATACCTATTTTTCATTTATATGTCGTCACTGTAACAGTTAAATATTTTAAGATTTTCTGGTCCCTTCTATCGTTTGATTTTTCGGCAAAGCCCCCAAACACGTGGCACTTTTGGCATGAACTGAGTTTAGAAGCAGAAATCTCTGTCCAGTGCTGATCACATTACGGACTCCAGTGGCTGGAGTCTACGAGAATAGCTTATCAATGCAGGGACTGGGTGTAAATACCAATCCTGTCATGAGTATTGTATAGTGGCCAGAAAACCCTTAAATTACCTTTACGTTTTAGGTTGGAACAATGGAGCTTGTTTGTACAGTGATTGGTTGAAGTTTTCATGGTAACTTTTGGGTGGCTGCATAAAATTACAATACAGGCAGTCCCGCCGGGTTACATACAAGATAGGGTCGTAGGTTTGTTCTTAATTGAATTTGTATGTAAGGTCAGAACTGTAATATTTATATCCATTGTAACGCAGCCAGAACTTTTTTGGTCTCTGTGACAATTGATTTAAAAATTTGGGTTGCATAAGAACCAGATTATAATAAAGCTTTCATTACAGACCCTGTGATAACTGTTACAGCTGATTATTGTACCTAGGACTAAAGTACAATAAATTACCATATCCAGTAGGTCCGTTTGAGTAACGATGGGTTGTATGATAGTCGAGTGTTCTTAGAGTAGGGACCGCCTGTACTAATATAATTTGGGGGTGAATAAAAGAAACAAACCATTTTCCTCTGCTTTTAATTTGCTATTATATGCCAAAATTCTAGATTTCATGATTTGTAGTTTATATCCAGTGTTGAATAATCCTGGTTCACCAGGGGCCACTCAGCCTTGAGTTGCTTAAACAGTCTAAATTAATTTTATTATTGTATAAATGTATTTCTCCGTGCAGCGAACTCTTCAGCATACAAGTATAGATTACCATTACAATTTAGCCATTTGAGGGCAACCACAAGCTGAACCATATTGTTTACGTACCTGAGCAAACCGGTGTAGTGCGTATGTCAGTTACAGTAGCCAATGGTCATAGTTCCCCCCCAAAGTATCCATGAGTCACAGTGCCTGCCCGCATTTGTTAAATGTCATGTTTCTTCTTCTTCTGCCCCAAGTAGGCTATAGCACATGCTTACCCTAAAGTATCCATAGTCACAGTGGCCTTCCATCTAGACAACATGTCCACAGTGCCTGCCTCAAGTACAAATAGTCACAGTGTCCTGCCTCACAGTATAAATAGCAATATTCCAGTGTCTGCTCACCGTAGTCATAGTTCACAGTCATAGCCTGCCTCCAGTAGCAAATAGTCACAGTGCCTGCCTCACAGTTAGCAAATGTCACAGTGCCTGCCTCACAGTAGCAATAGTCACAGTGCTGCCTCTCCATAGCAATAGTCACCAGTGCCTGCCTCACGTAGCAAATTCACAGTGCCTGCCCACAAGTAGTCAAGTAGCAAATAGTCACAGTGCCTGCCCCACAGTAGCATAGTCACAGTGCCTGCCCACAGTAGCCAATAGTCACATGCCTGGCCCCACGTAGCTATAGTCCACATTTTTTTCCTATAGCCCCCTCCTTATAGTGCCCTCTCTTCTTTAGACCCATCCTTTAAGGACAAGCCCTAAATACATCCCGTAATGTAAATAATTAGATTAAGCCTCCAAATACATCAAAGCCTGTTGGCTATAATTGTTTAAAGATGTTGGGCCTTCATAGCCATAACATCAAAGGATAAGCATGTTTAAGATGTTGTCCAAGGTTTGAAAAAACATGGCTACTTTCTTCCAAAACTCACCACATCATCATGGATAGTAATTTGTATTGCAACTAATCTCCATTTCTATACAGTTGAGCTGCACTACTGGTACAACACCTGGTCGGTGTGGCGTTAGGAACTTTTTAACCTGACTTTTATGTTCAAATGGCCGATCTTTGGTTGAAGGAGTCCTCCTCACAAGGTCTGGCAGCGAACTTCTCCCCTTTTCCCATTAAAAAGTGCATGCTTGGCCAAACCAAGTGTGCTGTTCCATGGGGGACGGTTTGGAATAGCTGTTGCCAAACAAGCAAAAACTTTGAAAGTGTAGGACGAGTCTAAGACTAATTCCTTACCGATTATGAGAAAACCCCCATCTGTTGCTCTCATAATTACAAAATGACCCCCGGGTTATTATTGCAGGTCCATATCACTCAGCACCTTTCCTTTAGATTATTTCAGAATGATTGACTAATCATAATGGTGCGGCTGTCTTGTCGGGACGCTAGTTAACTCCAATCCTGTGGTAGGGCATCAGCCTCAGTAGCAGATAAGTGAGACACAGCTTTATGATTTGTGGTGGATGTGATAAGCCAGAGGAATACCTGTTCCCCTTTATCTCCCTCTTGTTTCATAAGCTCCCATTTGCCTGTTTGCGCTTTGAGTCATATTTCCCTTTCACTATCTTTTCCTTTATTACGGTGTTTAACCATGTAAACGCTGGGATGCCATGTTAGGAATAATGCGTCACTATCTCTTCTGCTTTGTGCTATACTCCATAGTAATGTCTGTCCTGTACAGAGGGTTAATATTTATGTCACACCCATCCATCTCATTCCTGTTAGGGACAATCGTTTCTATAAACTTGTTACAATTATTGAGAATTGTATCATTTAGCTATTTAATAAATAAAGTAACAAAATAATGCAAAAAAAAAAAGGAATGCAATAAAAGTCGTAGATCATGTGATCATAAACTAGATCATCCGATTATATAAACGTAAAATGTAAACGGTTGTATACATTAATACTTTGCCGCCGGCCCTCTCTAGATCCTTTTATGTTTACGTTTTATACCATTTTTTCTCTTTTCCATGTAGGGAGCCTATGAGGCTTTTTTCTATGTTATAAATTGCCTTCCATGATCATATTATCATCAATGTGTTGGAAAGCTGGAAAAATTCTAATGTGTGGAATTGACAAAAAAAACAAAATGAACACTGCCCTTTATTATTTGGTCCAGTATGATCTGAGATACCAATGAATAAAGTTTTTATTATGTTTTAAAACTATTTTACAATGTGAATCTTTTGTACCCCAAAAAATCTGATGTGTTTCATTAGCATTTTGGGGACTGTATAACCTTTTGAGACTTTTTTAAAATTTTTATGCATGGGAAAAAAAGTGGCGATTCCAACATTTGAATATAAATTTATTACGTTACTGCAGGGTATAATTTTTATCTGGTAGATCCATATGTTTATCTTGTTTATTCAGCTTTAGGTAGTGGGAGCTTGTATTTTATTTTTTTTGGGGGGGGGTGTTATATATATTATAATTTTTTTTTTTTTGTACATTTCTTTTATAGACCCCCTAGGTATTTGAACCCTAGGGGGCTGATCACTTATACCATATTGCTGGAATACTACTGTATGGAAGCATGTGGTGAATTACTGCTCCTCGTAACAGTCTGCCTTTTGCTGTGTTGTATGTTGTATCTGCCAACCAGAATGTACGTACCTGTTCCTGCACCTTTTTTAGGAGCGGATTTCCCAATCTTCCCATAGTTGTAACATCCTTATATACAGAGATTACGTGAGTAATTCCTCATACATGTTTCAGACAGCATGCCAATAATCCCTATGTTGGGGGGGTCGGGTGGTATCGCCACTTTGGGCAAAAAGCTGGATTATCACAGTGCCCCTAAACTAATCCAGTGCAAATACGCTATCTGTATACCAGCACTAACCACGGTCAGGGTGGCGCTTTTTTTGGAAGAAAGCCATGTTTTTTAGCCTTTTGACAACCCACCTCTAGTGCAGCCTCCTCTTTCAGCACTTTTGTCCTTAATTCTCACAAAGAATAGGTTTCCAAAAAATATTTTCATCACAAAAATATAAAATTAATTGTAAGACTTTGACATGTTCTGGGTGTAATTGGATCCTTCTTTTTTCCTTTAAAGTTTTTACGCCATAAAAGATGAGATGTTCCTGCTTCAGTCACTCCATCGCCAGGCATAAACTGCACAGGGTGTTCTGTCAGCTACATGGTAAGTACCCAGCATCTATATGTTATTATAGGACAAGAAGAAGTTGTAAACATGTAATCCTGAAATTTAATTACAACTTTTTTTTAAATTGCGCTGATTGTTGGGGAGATGGGTGTGGGAATCCCACTGATCTGGTATTGATTGACTCTCTCCTAAGCAAGGTCATCAATATATAATAGAAGAATAAACGGATCATCCGGAATTGTGCTAACCTTGAAGAATACCGGATGCATCCAGAGGGTGCTTTCGCGCTCGTGCTGAGCGCTTCATCAGATTCGTGATCAGTGATGAATCGAATGACGCTCAGCACGAGCGCGAAACGCGTCATTCCTTTTATTGTTTAATTCTTTTATATTTTATTGCCACAATTGGCTTAAATAAAAGAACTTTTTGAGCAAGCCAGCGCCGATTCCTTTTCAAAACTTCCAAATGAGAGCAACGCACCCTTTCCTGGATGCTATCCGTTTATTCTTCAAGTTACTGCACTAGACCTTTGGGGAGCCAGCAGCGGAACGAGGCAGCGGCATTAAGTCTCATAGCAAGCTTCAATAGTAGTTGTGCCCATCTGCACAACTCCAAAGGTGAGTGTATCATACACACACATAAATCCAATATAATAAGGGTAATACACTATAGGAGCGCTCTTTGTCTCTCCTTGTCTCCCCTACATCTCTACTTTATCAATATAAATAATCCTGGAGAAAAAACTACTTAAAGGGTTATTCTGATAACCATAACCTATTTTATGGATATGCTGAGGTCCACACCACAGATCGGCTGTTCTAAAGATTTGACAGGACAGACAGTCCCATCCTTTTCCTGTGTAGTGGTCAGATAGGTTACTGCATATTATCTCCTAAACTTGTCGTTATACTCAATCCCACCTAATCTGATATTGATTACCTATAATAGTAGATATGTAATCACCCTGTATTATGCTAAGGATAGATCGTGAACTAACTACACTGACAATAACCGAGGGTTTGTGCATCATTTATATTCCCTTATATCAGACCGATGGCGTCCTGGAATCCCCCCCAATGATCTACCAGTTACGGAATTTCTATCTTCCCACATGCCATTGGTATACATATAATATTGTATACAATATATCAGTCGCCAAGTATAATACGTCCTATTCACTCTTCCGATATCCAATGTAGCCAAAGATCGGGGTAAGCCGCCGGCTATGATGACCAGGCTGAGATCCCCTCCAATGTAATGGATGCATCTAACAGAGTGTTTCCCCCCAGAGGATGTTGAGATTTACACTAAAATCTACTATTCATTGATATTTAGTTTTAAATTTTAGGCCTTATTTATTGAACATCCTTAAAGGGATATTTTGGTGACAGCAAGTTTTTTCCTATCCGCAGGTCCCCCACTGATCAGACGATGGGGGTCTTTTGTACTTCCAACTAAGTGGAGTGGAGTGTGGGGACCCCAGCCCGTCGAATAGTTATTCTGTAGCAGTAATATAGTAAGCAGTCATGAGAATACAGGCGGTCCCCTACTTAAGGACACCGATCTTACAGACGACCCTAGTCACAGCACCCTTTGACTCTCTGGTGAAGTCTCTGATGTTTACTTAGTCCCAGGCTGCATGATCGCTGTAAGTGTCTGTACTGAGCTTTATTTTATTGATAATCCTTGGTCCCATTACAGCAAAAATTTGAAACTCCAATGGTCACTGGCGCAAAAATTTTTGTCTGGAACTACAATGAAAAATACAGTTCGACTACATACAATTCAACCTAGAACAACCCTATCTAAACACCGGGACTGCCTGTACTCTCCTCTATGAGAAACTTTAAAGGGTTTACCAAACATTGCAATTTACCCCTATCCTACACAACTGATCTATGAGGGTCTGACTGCAGGCCCCCCAACGATCACAACAAAGGGACTTCCAGCAATCAGAGAACATGTTTCCCTGAATAGCTTATCTTACACAGCTCTCTATTTTATCTGTTACTTCATAGACATTGATGGAGGGATGGATGAGAGAAACTGTTCTACTTGCTATGCCAAACCAATCAAGCTCAGCTTTCATTTCCCCAGAGCATTAAAAATGAAAGCCGAGCTATGTCTGGTTGCCACGAGAAACTACAACAGTTTTTCTTCTGATAAATCACTCCCATTAATTGGGGGTGTGAGATACCTGAGCGCTGTGCTCAACATTTCCAAAAACTCATATAGTCAGAAGGGAATCCCAACTGCAATTGCTGGGGTCCCTGTTCTCATGACTTATCCCAACAGTCGGACCCTGACTGATCTGCTTGTTAGTACACGCTTTAATACAGTCCATTTATAATCTTCTCTAAATTATTATGGAATCCTGATATCCTGAACACTATAGGAAACGTGACGGAAAAAATGAGGAAATACAGTAACCATGGGACTTTCCAGATTTAATATATATATATATTATATATATATATATATCTTATATATATAATAATAATATATTTAAAAAAAAATATATTAAATTAAATCAAAAGTCCTTTTAAGATATTTGTAGGTAAAATATCATATTATAGTGGTTTATTTGTCTTGAAAAATCACTGAATTGTCGTAGTACGTGAGCCCCATCACTAAGAGGTTATAACATTTCCTCTGTATTAACGTGATAAATAATTTTGTATATACCCCCTTGCTGGATTATTCTATATACCACATGTGATATACACTGGAGGTACGGGGGAAACCGGATTAATTATAACTTCTCTCTCTGTCTTCACTGAGCAATCTCCCCCTTACAATACATACTGTAACAAGATTATAGGGATTTACTGTCAACGTCCTCATTGAGACACTGGAGATTATGCAAATTATTGGCATTTTTATGTACAGAAATACGGTCTGTTATATAACGTGTAATCCCAGGATACTGGGAATGAGGACAAATAGGAAGTTTCCATATAAGAATCCTCCTGCTTACACATTTTGTGCAGGTTCCTAGTAACCACCATAGACCATAGACACCAAAGGTCTTAATATAACCCACGCATTACTTAAGGGGTACTTAAACAACACCGTACCCCTAGATCAATAGAGAAACTGGTACATATACTCTACCTCCTCTCTATAGTACTGACGAGATAGCGGAGGGCGCGTACTGAGCGCTACAATATATGATGGCGCTATATAAATAAAGATTATAGGGTGAGTTATCTTAAGTCTTTTAAGCTCATTGGCCATCCATCAGAGCTCATCTTTCATTTTCCCACAGCGTTTATAAATTGAAGCTGAGCTCTGATTGGTTTACCTCAGAAACCAACTAGACCACGTTTTCACCTCAGAAGCTTGGTGATAATCTGCCCCTATTATTATATTATTATTAGACAGCGCATTGGGCAGCGTCGCTCGCATGATGGCCTGCACTCACTCCATTTGGGTACAAGAGACCCCATTCTCTTGATTTGGTCAGTAAGTTATCCCTAAATGTATAACACTCCATTTCCTTATCGCTGAGGTTGCAGTTGGTCCAGAGATCCGGGGATAGGGAATATTTTACGGTACTTTCATAGAAAACCCCTTAATGGGTTTTCCTTATTTAAAACTCTCTTTGTCTCTGTTTTGCAAAAATAAAGTAGCCGGTGGAAAAGGACCCATATCGCTACTATGGGGCCCGCAGTGTCAGGGGGCCCCACCATCCGACCTGAACCTGAAGAATGGAGGATGTGCCCCATTATATACATATTATTCTGCACATTGTAAGCATGTAAGTATATAACAGCACACTCTCCACAGTACACAGCATGAATCGCACTCAGCTAAGTTCCAACTAAGAATGTTTTTGGAGAGGTAGTTTATAAGTGTATGTATAAGTGCTTAAATGTGTGCGCATAGTGTATATATGGATGTATGTTTGTAAGATTGTAGAAATATGTACTTTATTAAGGTGTAGAGGGTGCCCCATTCAAAGTCTGCTATGGGGCCCTGTCTCTCCTAGTTACACCACTGATCCATACGTTGTCCTTGCACAGGACTCATAGACTTCCTTAGTGAAATCGCCTCATAGCCCAAAACCCAGATGGGACTGTATAACTGAGGCCTATCCCCGTAGAATCCTCATTTTCGGGATAGAGGTTGCTGGATAACTTTTAACAACTTCACTTGAATCTATGTACTCAAGAAGCCTTTCTCACAGTCCTGTTAATTTTGGCTCTATTGACAAGTATCATTAAGACCCTCTTAATGAGCCGACAAGACACGATCCTGAAGATAAGTCCTTAAGTAACATGATCCTTTACTCGCTTGTCGACAGAAAAGCTCAAACAGCGGTGATCCTGAATGCACAGAAGTCCCACGTATCATCTCTACAGATTACACATTCTTTTCTCTTTCTTAACACTTCCCATCAGATAATTTCTGGGGTGGGGGGTAGTCCGGGCCTTCACATCCAATTTGGCTGAATGGCTCCCTCATTCCTTCTATAATGGAGTTACATTCAACAATCAAGCAGTCATACTTGATGGGTCAGAGATCAGAATTTGTAGGTTCCAATGATGGAGACACAAATGGATCAGATACCATCTGAAGAATAGCAAAGCAAGATAGCAATAATTGGATTACTTACGTTGTGTTAAGGTGTCTATCTGCCAACCTAGCAACCACCTCAGGCACTTCACACCACTTTTTAGATACATTTATCGTAATTAGCCCATGTACACCTGACCATCCATATATATATACTGTAAGACGGTGGCCCTCCTTTTTTGCTATCCCCTATTGAGGAAGCCCATGTTCCATCCGCTTTGAATATACTCAGCAAGGTCATATAGCCTTTGGGGGACGGAGCACTGTATGCATCCTCCCGCCTCCTCTGAGAGCTTGGCTCCCACACCAGAGGTGTCCTTGATGAGTCATAAATTTCTGAGCAGTGACTTTTCCCTTCTTCTATCTGTCACGTCAACTGCAAAGCCAAGCATGCCATGTGTATGAGGGGCTCTTCTGACCAACTATCTAAGGCCCGTTCATATTACAGTAGTCTTGTCCATTGGGTGGGTCACGTGAGTCTTCCATTTTTTTTTTGTTTTGGAGACACAGTAGCCTTTGGTTTCCTATTCATAACTGAGCCAAATTGGAGTTTTTTCTAACATTAGCCTCTATGTTGTCACCACCACCCACTGTAGGCCATCAAGGTACCATCCATCTTCAGTTTTGTAAATATCTACAGACAAGCAAAATGTCGCAAAGATTCCCTGTGTACATATCGCTCTTCCAATGGGTTGCGTCCTGTAAAACAAGCATATCACCCTATCACCCTTTCTCCCTGTGTCTACCAACTTCCAGAACCCAACTTGTCTTCTACAATTTCGATAGATTGTGTCAATCCTGGAGAACTCGTTATATTCGCCTTTTTATTTGAATCCGTACTTGGCCACCCCTTCAATTTAACCATGAGAACCCCTGACTTATACGCAGCAAGTCACCATTTAGTCCAACCCTGCTGACCTAACTAACAGTAACCTGGCTCAGTGTTTACATTGTTGCCTAATGTCCAATCACTCATGGAGTCTGTTTTGCGTTGGATTCTTCCCCACCAGCAACTACTATCCGGGTGGCAGTGAGGAGTGATGGCTCGTTGTCCTCTCCCTTAGTCTATCGAGTGCAAAGGACCACTGGCTATTGTGTTCCCTAAGACGAGATAATGGTCCAGAAATGGGTGCTGGTAAATGATAAGGATACCATTCATTTTCTGAATATCTGTCCATTCCTAGTAGGTCTACGGTTTGGCATTTCGACAAAATCACAGCCCAATCTCTGTGACTTGACTTCTGTTTTATGAGGTTCCCAGTCTATTCCCTTCAACACAGATGCTTTCTAAATATTTCCTTGACTTACGTCACCTAGCAATTACCAAACATAGCAACAATTTGATTGGACAATATGACAGATGTAATTTGTAGGATCACTAAAGCATCAATCAAAATTATATGTTTTGGGTGCGGTCCCAAATTTTTTTTCTCATGCCAATGTCCAGACAATGTTTAAATTGGGCTTATCCCGGACATCACATGCCTATCCTTCTCTTTTAAGGTGAGATAAGCCGATACCAGAGGTGCCTGTTTTAGTTTTCTCTCCCACTGGTAATGCATGTGTAGGTGGGGTTGAAAGAAAATCTGCCATGACATGTATTAACTTTTCATGTGTGTGGATCTCATAGAGGCATGTGGTCATTTACCTGATTTTTAGCTACTGCCCCCTCAGGTAGGGAATGAAATACTCTTTTATGTGAAATCCTCACTGGTTTACCTATAAAAAATTCCTCCACAGTCATGTGAATCAGCAGCGCAGAATCACGAGATGAGTCACTTTTAGAGGCTGCAGGGTGCAGGTTCACTTTACTAATCGTCTCATTCTTCAGTTCTATAGATCACTAGAAAATCATATCTAGGTCATATTAAATGATAAGAATCTCAATAACACGCCTGTTGCGTTCTGGTAATTACAGCACTGGATATACAGTCACTAAAGACAATAGTTGAATGTGAGCTTCAGAAAAAGATCCAGTTTCCGCACTGTTTGGTTACTTACCAACCAATATTTTTGTGCTGTAGATCAAGAACACACAGTCATTTTAAAGTTAAATCTATCTTTAATATGACCTACAAGCATGGTTCTAGGTGCTAATGGACCCAACATATGGAACAATTGACATTCCCCCCCTTCACCTCTAAAGTGACCCATCTCAGAAAAAGTCACTATTTTCACTAATCCCTCACTTTGATATGATTTTGGAGTACTTATAACTAAATCCCCTAAAACACAATCGAATCCAGCATGAATCACTCAATCAAAAGTTTCTTAAACATATCCGTTATTTGCTTTTGATTCCTAAAATGATGTCAACAATGTCATAGTCCAGCAAAGCAACATGAATAAAGGCATAGTCCGGCGCCTTTCCAGTGTCGCAACCACCCTTACTCATGGCTATCGATTTGGATACCCTCTGAGTCCATATAATGAGGCGAACCTGAACGCAAGTCATGACTTGGTAAAGATAGCGCCATAACTTTTGATTAGACGTATTGTGTGGGATTGTATTGTGCTGTTTTTTTGTGACTACATTAGCGTTGGTCCAGGATGTGAATTGTGCTGCGGATTGGGAGCTCAACAGGATCGGGTGAGCTGAAGATTTTTTTGTGAACTTTTCATACCCTACCTGAGGGGGGCGGTAGTTTAGTGACCTACAAGCTGTGACTCCCTTTTCGAGATGGTTTTCGGCTGGATTTCGGTCCTGACGTGGGTGACCAGAAAGATTTCTTCTGGACTGTGATTGGCCGATACATGATGTTAGGGTAAAGACTTGTGACTTAATTTATATGGATGACCTCCTTGTTGTCCTAAGACATTGACCGCGTTTATTTCCCCGTTATTTTTCACGTTTGAGCTCGCGACCTGGAATGTATTGGCCAACTCCCACGGCAAGACATATGCATGCAGATATCCGGGGGGTGTCAATGCATAGTGGATCAACCATGGCTGATGGCGGGGTTCCCAATCAGGCTAGACAAGGTCCAGTTGCCGATTGCTGTTCGGCCACTGCCATCTCCGTTCGCGGACGAAACTGAAACAATGGGTCCATTGCATCTCTCAGACACCCATTAGGTCTCCATTAGATGCAACTTCACCAGTCCTTACTTAAACCCTAGCCCCTTAGTATCGGCAGATCATGGCACCCCATATGTAAGAGACTTGGCCAGATCCACTTCACCACCACCACAAGAGGTCTGGATATTGCACCATGACACCAAAAAATTACTTATCCCTAATAACAAATTCATGGATCTTATTCTCACTCCTTGTTTTTTCCTTGCCCCTTTAATGTAACTAGTAACCTGTTAACATATGTGTCAGTATTTGTAACTTTGTAACTTATGACCGGACAACATATCAAAACTATTTCCCTAATGGATCAAAAAAGTTTCGTGCATCACATAGGTTTTATGGTCTTCTACATGTATCTAATAGCAATCAACATCTGTTTCCTGTTTCAGTAGAAGCTCCTTTGGCGGGCCATTAGGATGCTCAGGACCATCCAGTGGTCACCCGTAAGGGGCCTGACCGAGCAAATCATATGTAGTTTACAGGGATTATTTTTTCAATCTATTGATAGACAACGATTTGCATTGTCCGTTTATTTGCCCCCTTGAGAAATGAAGTATATCAGGACTAATCTGAAACCCACATGAGAAGGACTAAATATGGTCACTCATCAACCCTGTACCGCCATTGACCTTTACAGTTCCTTTGTCTCTATGTATTACAAATCCCAGGCGGCCGCTGGGTCTTGACAGCAGTTTTTTTAAAAACATTTTGTATCATTGTGTTGTCCACCCTTTCCTGTCCCTCTTCATGGGACGCCGACACATGTCAAGCCACATTGTCGTCCTGTATAATCTATGTACCTCTTTAAATGGAGAGGTGTTTTTTTTCATCTTATTCACCCTGAAGAGGGGGTCCTTTTGGCCGCGGCCATACAACATAATAAATTGTATATGTTTTGCAATACTGAATAGCGTTCCCGTCCATATCTGCGCTGCTGCGTAGCGCATGCAATGTAGCATTACGACCAGATCGGATCCCCACACATTAAACCGAAAAAAACAATCTTTATTCATGGTAACTTATCCGTTTCAATTAATCAACCCGAACATGGAATTTGTGAGTGCTTAAGCACTTGAAAGCAAAGGTCATCTCAGGGCATCTGTTGTGGTCCTTTGTGTCTTCAACCCGACCAATTCTTAGACAAAGACTCAAGGAAACCTCGGACGAGCACCAAAAAAAAAAAAGTTACGTATTATCATCAACGTATTTCATAGTATTGGATACAGTGTATCCGAGTCATGATTCTACTTTTGTTAGAGTACTGGGAGAACTTTAAGTTACTTTAAGAAGTTTAGGAAGAGAATAAGACATTGGTGCTAGCCATTCATCCCAGCCTCTGTGTCTGCTATGTGAATAGTCATTGTGCATGACCATTCCTCCGGGTATTCATAGAGGTAACCATGCCATTTATTTGGTTATCACGCTTTATCAAGAAACTCCCTCCCTGCCTAAGGTCTGGCGAGTCCCCGACCTGTTTAGAGATGTCTGGCGAAATGTTCCATGTCGCCCCATCCCAAATGGGATTCTCCATTCCTTTGATGCGTATACAAATGATTGGGATGGTTAGAACCACTGCTCTTGAATTGGCAATTTTATAGTATTACAAAAAAATCAACATTGTTAGCACATAAAACTGGAAGTGTTTCGCTAATTGCATTCCTGTGAAATTGTCATTAGTCTTCTGGGGATGCAGAGATGTCATTTTTTTTGTGCCTTTAATTAACATCTACCGGGGAAGATTAAAGGGTCTGTGGTACTGATTTATTGTGACCAACAAAAGAAAATAGAATGGGCTTGGTAAGAAGACTAGAGATAAATCAGATAGATAGATCGATAGATAGATTCTGAGATAGGTAGATAGATATGTGTATAGGTAATAGATATGAGATAGATAGATAGGGAGTAGATATGAGATAATCGATCGCTATGGGATAGTCGATAGATAGAGATAGATAGATAGATAGATATGCGATGATAGATATGAGTAGACTAGATAGATAGATAGAATAGATAGATAAGATACGCCTTAGATAGATAGACAAGAATATAGATAGTAGATAGATAGATAGATCGATAGATAGCTAGATAATAGCTAGATATAGATAGGAGATCGATAGTAGATAAGATAGATTACAGAATTAGATAGCTAGATAGATAGATATGGATAGATAGATAGATAGATCAACATATATATAGATCCATAGATAGATAGATAGAATAGATAGATGATAGATAGATATATAGATAGACATAATATAGATAGATAGGTCGATAGATAATTATGATAGATATGGGATAGAGATAGATGATGGATATAATAGATAGACCGATAGATAGATTAGATAGATAGATAGATAGATAGATGATAGATGTAATAAGTATGTGAATAGACCCTAGCTAATACTGTTATGGGGTCCATTAGGCTTCCATGTTGTGCTGCACACATTATTTCTGGGCTTTTGTGGATTCTGCATAGATTCTTCTAGGAAAATGACAAAGTTTTCCAGGATGGGATAAGGAACCACAACCCTCTTCTATCTACCTTGTAGGCGCTCCCTTGGAATCAAGCACGACCTACAAGAATCCTATGACTTAATGCAGGATTACAACCAAACCAGTATTCTAATCCAGAAGGAACAGACGCCAACTGTTAGACAAGCGCTGTTTCGACCTGGTTTGGTCTCTCAGTACAGTGGCAGGAACTAGTTTGGTGCTGGGTGAGAGGCTTGTGACTAGGGTCAGAAAGTAATAGTTTCTCACAGCAGTCTCCATAATGGAGAACTCTTACTTCCCAACCTCTAGATTTCTCTAGCACATTTTCCAATATAGATGTGACAAGACATCCTATGGACCAATAACCCCTTCATCCAATGTCTCCCATCACCCTGTCCCATCCTCAACCCCGTCTCCCACAATCCATACTCTTTACATGCTTTTGGGCAATACGTGGTATTTTCTCCTGCTAATAAAGCTCCTTTGAACTTGAAATTTCATGATTAAAGTTGAACGATCTACAACAAATGGATAGATAAAGACATAGGGTTTATATCAAAGACCTCAGAAAGATCTTATTGATGTTAGATTTAGGTCATTTAGGTCTGAAGGTTTGTTCTTAGTTAATTTGTATGTAAGTCAAACTGTAATCTTTTTAATAAACATCCAGACAAAAAAAATTGGGCCCAGTGACATTGGATTCAAACATTTTTTGCTGTATTGGACCAATGATTCTGAATACAGCTTCTACAGACCACCCTACAGCTGTCATTGCAGCCTGGGACTAAGTAATGTAATCCAGAGAGATACACCATAGATCACAGTGGCAGAGGGGTCCGTCTGTAACTATGGGTTGTCTGTAAGTCGGGTGGTCCTTAAGTAGGGGACTGCCTGTACATCTATAAGTATGTTCTTTATATTTAGTCTACTGAGTGGGTACCTTAGTAATTCATATAGTAAACTTTGGTATGGCAATGTAGTATATACCTATTAAGCATATAGTATACATTAGTATGCATAATGTAAATACTCTATATGCTATTTTGTTTACTTAGTATCCATGTAGTATATGCTGAGTAAGCATGAAGTAATACATTTAGTATCCATTAGTAATATGCGTAGATAGCATGAATATAGACATTTATTATCCTGTATTATATACTTAGAAAGCACACAGTTATGCATATGGTAGCATGTATATATACATTTAGTAAGCATAATAGTATATATATTTAGTAAGCATGTAGTATATACATTTAGTAGCTAAGTGTATATCTATTAGTAAGGCATGTTAGTCTATACATTTAGTAAGGCATGAAGTAATACATTTATTACGCATGTAGTCTATCCATTTAGTAGCCTTGTAGTATATCTGAGTAAGCCTATAGTATATTACATTTAGTAGCTATAGTGTAATATTATTGTAAGCATGTAGTAATATACATTTTAGATAAGCATGAAGTAATATACATTTAGTAAGCATTAGTCTATACATTTAGTTCCATGTAGTTAATACTGAGTAAGCACTATAGTATATACATTTAGTATCCATGTAGTCTATCTTTAGCATCCATGTAGTATACTAATTTAGTAAGCAATAGTATATATATTTAGTAAGGCATGTAGTATATACATTAAGTATCCATGTGGTCTATACATTTTACCTTCCATTAGTATCTCATTTAGTAAGCCTACAGGCAGCATATTATAGAGCAGGAGAAGCTGTGCAGATTGTACATAGTGTCCTATCTGCAGGCAGCATGTTATAGAGCAGGAGGAGCTGAACAGATTTTACATAGTGTCCTATCTGTAGGCAGCATGTTATAGAGCAGGAGGAGCTGAGCAGATTGTATAGTGTTCTATCTGCATGCAGCATGTTATAGAGCAGGAGGAGCTGAGCAGATTGTGCATAGTGTCCTATCTGCAGGCAGCATGTTATAGAGGAGGAGGATCTTAGCAGTTTGTATATAATGTCCTATCTGCGGTCAGTGGGGCAGATTTACTTACCCGGTCCTGTCGCGATCCCGCGGTGCGTTGTCCGACGAGGATTCGGGTCCGGCGCAATTCACTAAGCTCGTGCGCCCAAGTTCCTGCATCCGTCGCTTCTGCGGTGAGGTACGCCGGAGTTCACCTGCTTCTTCCCGGTGCTTGTAAGTGCGTGTCTTGTGACACATTTCTAAATATTAAATCCATGTGCGTTTTCCGAATCCGCCCGGCTGTCCGACGGCCTGCTCCTCGATTTCTGTCAAAATGCGCCAAAATCCGATCGCGTGCGCCACAATCCAGGGGCAATTCGTCGCAAAGCGGAAATTGCCGGGAAACTCGTTGAAAATGCGTCTGACTGACACTTAGTAAATGAGCCCCAAAGTGTCCACTTCTGAAAGCAGGTCCAGATGGACACACATGCTCAGTTTTGTCTCTTTGCTGATGTGGTTAGGTGGACATTATTCACTGCAGTTTCCAAAGTCATATGCAAATGAGCTGAGAAAAACTTTATGACTTGAGATGAGTCTCTTTTAGAGGCTGGAGGGAAATTTTCACTTTAGATGTCTATATATTGGGGTCTATAGCACCTAGAATCATAGCTCTGGTGTCATTATATAGATGAGAATCTGTTCTGTGTACTACAGAGCCAGCGATACAGACAATTACAGTTAGGTGCTGTAGATGATAATCCAATTCCTGACTATAACTGCCCATCTTGCTGGTTTTACAGCACACAGAAGATAAAGCACTCGAAACATCTCTCTTTTTTTCCTTTTTTTCACTTTGCTGGTATCCCAGGGGTGGTATTGGGAGGGTTAGGGTTGAATTTGAGGTGCAATGATAGAGTATTGTTCCTTTTTTGGAGAGGTGAGATTTTCTCTTTTAGTATAAATAAAACAATTAACTTAAAAAAAAACCTATGGGGCTTATTTACTAAGGGTTAAGCTCTGCACTATCGCCGGACTTTGCGCCATTTTTGGGTTTTGCACGGCTTTGACAGGTATTTAACAGGTGTCTGTGCTGGGATTGTGTCACATGCCACCGGTTTTTGGCGCAGCTGCGCTGCTTTCATGTGACAGAAATTGTGGGGTGTGGTCATCGGACAATCCGACTGAGCGCAGGATTTAACTTTAAAATTGTGTCGCAAGACAATGCACTTACATGCATCGGGAAGAAGAAGGTGAACTCTGTCGGACCTGAGCGGGGAAGTGACACATGCAGGATATCGGGCGCACGATCTTAGTGAATTGCGGCAGAGTCGTGACGGGTAAGTAAATGTGCCCCTATATATCATGTCATACCCCTCAAAAAATGTAATCTTTATTATGACACCAGAACCCTGGTGCTATTTTAATGGTGTAAAATCTGGACTGTATTTAAAAATAGAATCCTTTTTTAAATATTTACAAAAAAAGAAGAGCCCCCTCTTTTCTGGGCCCCTGTGCACAGGCTATATGTCCCTCCATGGTTCATATAGAAAAACAGCAAATCATTGCCACAATGCCGGCCCGGCCAGGCTGTTCAGATCTTCCTTGTAGCATCCTCCACTTTCACACTTTGCCATTGTGTGTGACTTTATTTGTACTCTGGGTGACTTTTTCTCTGTCCATCTGCTGGCAATGGGGTGGCGGGGACATAAGAGCACTTTACTCTGCCTTCAAGTGCTCTGATTAGAGACACTTTCACTTTTCACACTGCCGAGCTTAGATGAATGACCGAGCCGCAGATGTAGTCAAGTTGTTTGTACAATGTAAAGACAAAGGTATCTCACAAGGCACCACCGGGGTGTGAGGCTGACCGGCCACCGAAAGAAGAATGAGGGGATACAAGAAGAATTGTTACCTCTATTGTCTTACATGGGACCCATTGCCATCCTTTCACTTTTAGAGAAGATGTTGATTATTGATCGTAATCGTGTAATATCCATGTGATCGATCAGGGATGAAGTTCTGATTGTGGATGTAAATCCGATGATGGAAACGATACGATTGTCTAGTCTTATGTAAATAAATCAATATGTCATATTATATGTGTGATACAGAAATATGGCAGCCTAGGTATAATTCACATAATGGGGCTTATTTACTAGGGGTCGTCGATCGCACTTTCATGGTTTTCGGGATTTGCGCTGCTGGGGCAGGTATTTTCCAGGGCTTTCATGCGACACAAATCTGAGGGGTGGGGGACGGGACGTCGGACGATCCAACTCATTCGGACTGAGCGCGGGATTTGACTTTCAAATTGTGTCGCAAGATCAAGCACTTCCATGCACCAGGAAGAAGGTGAACTCTGTCGGACCTGAGCGGGGAAGCGACACATGCAGGATATCGGGAGCACGATCATAGTGAATCGCGGCAGAGTGCATGATCGTTGGACAATGCACACAAATAAGTAAATGTGCCCTAATGTGTAACCAGGAGGCTCTTGGAGTAGGAACCCATTCAATATTCTACCCCCTCCATAGCCACCACTTAAAGAGGACCTTCCATCACCTTCGGTATCTACCACTTGTTGCATCCAGTACCTCTGGTGCATGTGCTCCCCACCGTTCCTAGGCAATTTGTTTGATTAGTATTAGTAAGAGTTTTCCATGAATCTTTAATGCGCCAGAGGTACTGGATGCAAAGGGTTGTAGATATTAAAGGTGATGGAAGGTCTTCCTAAGGTGGTGGCCATGAAGAATGAAAGGAGGAGGTAGAAAAGTGAATGGGTTCCTTCTTCAAGATCTTGCCTAAGAGCCTCCTGGATACATGTTATGTGAATTCCATGAATACGGAAAACCCCCAGCAGGTCACAGTAAGGAAAAAATAAGAACACAATGTTAACCCTGCTCCTGGTCCGAGCGTTGCTCCGGAGTGGCCTCCTCAGACCCAGGACGTCACATCCATGTTCCAGGGGAATTCACTTCCTGTGTCGTCCCCTGGTCTGAGGATCCCAGTCATTGAATAAATCGGGTCCTGTAACCCCCATAAACTTCCAGTTGGGTGCAGACGCCCGAAACGGAAGTACCGGAGCGATGCAGAAAATGAGGAAACCAAGAAATGTTGTAGCGGGTAAGTATGTGTTCTTCTTTTGTTTGAATCCAGCACCCTGGGAGGGAGGAGGTTGTTTTCGTGGAAAACCCCTTTAAGACCCAATATACCACCAATATGGCTACTGTCAGAAGAGGAACAAAGTAGCTTATTTGGTGCTAGAACTAAAAGCGCTGATTTCTCAGTAACAATGAAATCTAGAGAGAGGATTCCAACTATGTCAGATGCAGTGGAGCGACATCTATTAAAGGAGTTGGAGTTGGTGGCGGTGGTAGACGGTTCTCTAACTACACTTTAAAGGAAACTTGGGACACTTACTCATAGACCCAGGCACCGCTACTGTGATAATTTGTTACCCATGTCCTTCTTCCTTTGTAAATCAACTTTTATCATTATGCTAATGAGCCAGTAGCGTTCTGGGGGGGGGGGGGTAACCAGAGGCCCTCCCTGCTGTAGCTTCACAGGCTGTTACACTGTGCCGAGGCACATTCCCCACTCCCACTGTGAGATGACAGCAGGTAGAAAGAGGGGAAGGTGCTCTTACAGAGTGTAAGCTACAAAACAAAGGGGCTCTGGCAATAGCCCAGGAGCTCTTCTGACTCCTTGATTTTAGAAGGAAGGATGCCATGGATAACAAATATAAGAAGATTACCACAGTCACGGTGCCTATGAGTAATGTCCCTGGTTTATCATGACCACCCCCCTAGACCACCTACATTGATAGCTACGCCAATGATGGTATTGCATAAAAAAGATGTACATATGGCATAAAGAAGAACAAAAATAGCACAAAATTTAAATATTACATAATGCATAAATTTTTTTCATATCATTCCGGAATTTGGGTAAAATGGATCATGTCTGGGTTTGAGGTTTTCCTAGGCAGACATTGTGGTCGGTAGCAGTAAATATACTCATGTGACATAGTGGTTCTGATCCAGGCTCCTCTCCACCACCTATCTGGTCCGATGATCATGTAAACAGGTTATTTTCTATCCTTCCATGACTAATCGCCACCACTCCATCGCTACTCCTATTGGCGCTGAATAAATAAAACCGCACAGCGCTGTAACACAAAAATGCTATTATTGCCGTCACACGGGCCCCGGAGCTGTGTGCAAATAGGCTCTGCTAAAAATAAATATAAAGCTTTACATAGGACGAATTGGATGCAGGTGTCCGGGCCTTTCTATGTGTTTATAAGGAACCCAATCACTGCGACAATGCAAACAGAGAGCGGAGCCAGAGCTAACATTGTGGAGGAGGTGTAATGGTTAATGTAGTGGTTCCTTTAGAATTACTGTTTATTTTATGTATCTCTCCGGGAAGAGGAATATTGTAGAACAAATCCTTGTTTCGAGTGCTCTGTGTACACAGACAGAAGACTACGAGCCTGGAGAAGACGTGTGCTGGGCCGGGCCTCAATAGACAGAAGAGATGGGAACACGCTCCCGCCCGGAGGAGATGATGCCACTGAGTAAATATCTAGGACTATAGAAGCTACGACTAATCTGGATTAACAATATTTGGAGATCTAATAGGGACAATCACTACGGTCCTACAACTATAAGTAGGTAAAAGTTGGTACAGCTTATTTATATACAGGACCATATGGTATATCCAGCGGCGCAAAGGGGAAGCAGGTGAATCCGTAGTGAACGAGGTTGGAACCCTGCGGTGGACATGCATCCCCAGAATGGTGCAGGGCACAGTGAGACACATTTACTTACCCGTCCCGTCGCGATCCCCGAGGTGCGTTGTCCGACGAGGTTTCGGAGCTGCCGCGATTCATTAAGATTGTGCGCCCGAGTTCCTGCATGTGTCGCTTCCCCGCTGAGGTCCGCCGGTGTTCACCTTCTTCTTCCCGGGGTATGTGAGTGCTGATCTTGTGACACAATTTGAATTTTAAATTCCACGGTTTGCCCAAATCAGCGCTCCCCCCCCCCCCCCCCCGATTTGCGTTGCATGAAAGCCGGCGGCCACAATCCGATCGCGTGCGCCAAAAACCCCTGTGCAAATCTGGGCAAATATTCGGAAAACCCGACGGAAATGCGTCTGACGGACCCTTAGTAAATGTGCCCCAGTATGACCACTGCACTACATATAGATAAGGCAGCATATAACATCTCACTGACCATGTCTTATTAATGTAGAAGCCTAGCCCCCAATGCCATCTTGTCTCGTCCGTATCATCTATCTGCTCCGGTGTGTGCATGTATTCCTGTCATTAGTTATTAGGGTCCTAATCCATGTGAAGATACTGCAGGAGGATACTGACAGGACCCATGTAATAGGAAGAGTCAGAGACAAGGGCCAGGCAGGAGGCTACTGACAGGATCCCTATAATAGGAAGAGTCAGAGACAAGGGCTAGGCAGGAGGCTACTGACAGGATCCCCGTAAGAGGAAGAGTCAGAGACAAGGGCTAGGCAGGAGGCTACTGACAGGATCCCTATAATAGGAAGAGTCAGAGACAAGAGCTAGGTAGGAGGCTACTGACAGGATCCCCGTAATGGAAAGAGTCAGAGACTAAGGCTGGGCATGAGACTACTGACAGGACCCCTGTAAAAGGAAGAGTAAGAGACAAGAGATAGACAGGAGGGTACTGACAGGTCCCCGATAATAGGAAGAGTCAGAGACAAGGGCTGGGCAGGAGGCTACTGACAGGATCCCTGTACTAGGAAGAGTCAGAGACAAGGGCTAGGCAGGAGGCTACTGACAGGATCCCTGTACTAGGAAGAGTCAGAGACAAGAGCTAGGTAGGAGGCTACTGACAGGATCCCCGTAATAGGAAGAGTCTAGGTAGGAGGCTACTGAAAGGTCCCCAATAACAGGAAGCATTAGAGAGGTAGTGTAGGCCGCAGGTAAGCGGGTAAACTGCTAAATAGCCCATAATTGGGCCTGGAAAGCCAATGGTTATTCCAGTATTGGCACATGAGATCGCATGGCTACATGGCAAAAACCCGCTGCTGAATTTCTGTAATGTGCAAAAAGTCAACCAAAATTGTCTGATTCTCTGTTGCAGCAATTTTGGCAGGTCTAATTCTAGAATGCTGAAAAAATTGCTAAAATGAGTAACCGTACAACCCAGTAAATTGGTCCCATGTATTTCCCTGAGTATGATATGGCGTTGGGAGGGGGGATGGATTTTTGTGACAGATCTAGGCAGATTCCTATTGAAAAGAGGAAGGGGGGAAAAGTGTGGAAAAATACAAATAGGAGAAATTCCTTTAATACTGGAGATGTAGAGAGAAGCCCCTGTCCCAATGCGTCCTATTAGTCGGGGCACCTGCATGTGTGTGAGAGCGGCGGCGCTACGGAAAAGGGAAACAAATGCTTTTCTGAGCAAATAAAAAAGAGGAAAAATAATCCACGTGGGAGTTTACAATAGTGAACTAATACACTGCTGAGGTGGCACTCGGAGACTATGAAAATGAAATATAAGACCCTCGAGTTTTATTGAGTAGCAGCAGCCAGCACTTGTCCTGAATCACAGACAACGAGAAGTGGTTGGGTCTCAGCATTGATAACTGATATTAACATATTCATTAGCCCTGGTGGCCCCCGCCAGACACAGGGTGTCAATGACCGCCCCATTCTTGTAAGGGGGCGTTTGATCCTGTCACCAATTTATGCACAATAAAAAGTATTGACAAGCAGATTAAACATGGGCAGGGGCGACTTATCAAAGCCGGAGGGGGGGGCTGGATGCCTGCAGAAAGCAGTGAAAGGAAGAACAACAACAAGAATAGAAAAACTGGACTGTTTCACAAACACCACGTAATAAAAGAGAGGATTAGTGGGAATAAATTGAGGGTGATAATAGGGACAATCTAGCACCTGTGTGTTTGGGAGGTGCCCGCACTTGACCCTGATCTGCATATTATGGGAATAATAATTATTTCCGTCGTGACATATGGAGAAAGTTTGTGTTTATGTTCCCAACATATTGTATCATTTGTATGGAGACAAATGTTATATTACAGGAAAAAGTATCATAGTTTATACGGTTGAAAAAAGACACATGTCCATCAAGTTCTACCAAGGAAGGGAAGGGATTGGCTGAGGAAGAGATTTAGGAAAAACAATTCTATATTATAATATAAACCATCAATGTTATTTAGGTGTAAAAAGGCATCTAGACCCTTCTTGAAGCTCTCTGCTGTCCCTGCTGTGACCAGCGCCTGAGGAAGGCTATTCCATATTCCACAGATTGACAGAGATCAAATGGGATTGTCCCGTATTTTGATATTGATGATGAGTGAGGGTAAAGGTACACGAGAGATGAGCTGATATAATACAAAAACACAGATTTACTAACCAAAACGCCCCAGAATTGCAGCATAATTGAGGCCAGGAGACAGTTTGACATCATCTGCCTGATTGTTTTAAGGTGGTTTTATCTTAGGCTCTTCTTAGGCACTTGTAAGTACAGGGGCAGGGTTTTGTGAAAGATGGGCAGGATTATGTGGAAAGTGAGTGTGTCATCTTGAATTCCAAAATTTGGGTGTGAACTATGCCACAAATTGTAAAGATGTCTATAGTTAGACTAGTCTGTTTCAGATGAAAATGAGTGGACCCAATGCTCAGCTTTGGTTTCAGTGTTCAGGTTCGGCTCCCTGACCCGGACATATGGCCGGATTGGTTGCCGAACACTGTATCCTGAACATGAATGTCCCCAACATCTAGCCATGGCTAGGATTGGGTAGCCGAACCTGAACGTTGGTCCAGCTTATCTCTATTTCAGACTAGAGTTCTTCACGTCTGTACACGATCCGTGATTTTTGCAGCTAACGTACTGACCACTGATCTCTACGGGGCACATTTACTTACCCGTCCCGTTGCCGCTGCCGATCGGGAATATCCGACGATGATTCGGAGCTACCGGGATTCACTAAGATCGTGTGCCCAATTACCTGCATGTGTTGCTTCCCCGCTCAGGTCTGCCGGAGTTCACCTTCTTCTTCCCGGTGCATGTGAGTGCTGATCTTGCAACACAATTTCATTTTTAAATTCCACGGTTTATCCGAATCAGGCGGGTTGTCCGACGGCCACGCCCCCGCCGATTTGTGCCGCATGAAAGCTGGCGCCGATGTGCCACAATCCGATCACGTGCACCAAAAACGCGGGGCAATTCAACGGAAACATTTGGGAAAACCCGACGGAAATGCGTCCGACAGACCCTTAGTAAATGTGCCTCTATGTGTCTATTCATACGTCCAGTCTTTTTTGAGGACTTGCAGAATGTGAGAAAAAAATATTAGCACGCAGTATTTTATTTCTTGCCTGTGGACCATATAGAAGTCAACAAGAGACAGTTATCATATGCCAGCGAATGATGAAAGCCACGCTCCTCCTGGTACATCAGGAGGCTCCAGCGTAGAACTGCGCTATTATCATCAACCATTCAAGCTTGGGCAATCACAGGCTATAGCGAATGTGCAGGTGCGGGGTAGGGAGGAGGGTGAGACAATGTAACAGCCTGTGAAACTACAGCATGGAAGGGCTCTGGTAACACCCCCATCAGCCCTTCTGGTTCATTACCATAATTGTTAAAATTGATTTTAGAAGGAAGAAGGCCATGGATCACAAATATAAGAAGATTACCACAGTCACGGTGCCTGGATCTATGAGTAATGTCCCCGGTTTATCATAATGGATTTTGATTGCAGATTTCCTTTCAAGGAAATCTACCACCAGGATGAAGGATTGTATGTACACCGAGCGCAATGACATACTGGTGTGCGCCCCCTCTGGCAGGATCTACTTTTCTTTTATCTTCTTACAGCTTTGCTTTTTACAAAAAAAAGGCTTTAAAAACTATGAAATTGAGCCTGGGGTGCTCCGGGCTGCATAGATGTTGATTGAGCCTGGAGCCCCTAAGGTTAATTTGCATAATTATTAAAGCCTTTTTTTGTAAAGAACCAGGGCATAAGAATTTAAAAGAAGAGCGGATCCTGTCATATGGGGAACACACCAGTATCTAAGTGTGCTTAGTTTACCAAACTTGATCTTGGTACTAGATGTCCTTTAAGGACATTTATCTTCTATATGAACGGCACAGTAGGAACCGCAAGGCCCACTTTCGCTGTCCTGCACAGTTGACGTCGGATGGTCCTGTAAGCCGCTTCAAAGACCCATTGAAGTCAAAGACTTTAAAACTCTCAGTTCCTTATAGGGTTCCATGTGCTCCATGATTATTTACCGAGGAAGAGGTCTGTGGCAGTGGCATAGGGTAAGTTGTTGACCTCTCTAGGGTTGGAATGGGGACAAGTAAGGTACAATGTGACCCGGCCCGTTGAGAATTAGTACATAATATGCAGTCATTATAGGTTTTTCTCTTCCAGGCTGATTCCACCTTTACGGAGAAACCTCTTCATGACCCCTTGTATCTTGTAAACTTCCACTTCCTCGCACTGTTTCCACTCATCCCTGGTTTTTCTGAATGCCTTGTTTACAACAGATTGACCCCATTTCTCTTCGGGGATTGTCTCCCTGACCCCTTACAATCTGTTTTACGCCCACAACAATCTATTGAAGATCCATTTACAAAAGTGGTCAGTGACTTACTCTCTACAGAGATCAATGGTCAGTCCTTTCAGGGCGCATTCACGGACCGTCCGGGACACTACAAGGAACAGATGTCCACCTGTTTCCTCACCATATAGATCTGTGCATCTTCTTCTGGCCCTCGCCGTGACTAATAATGGTCAACTCATCTTCCTCCATTATTTATCTTCCTACGTCAATGGAGGTTTACAGAAGGATTAAAAAATGGTCTGTTTTTCTCTTTGTACTCAAGACAGCGCCCCTCTTGCCATAGATTGTGTCTGGTACTACAGCTGATTAAAGTGAATAAATACCAGTTACTTCTCATGGACAGGAGGGGCGCAGTCTCCAGCAGAATATTTTACAATCTTCCTAATGAAAAATAAGAGCTATTTGTAAGAGTCATATTTATAATATGCATCCGGAAATATCTCTTCAGAGCTTACAGAGAGAAGGTGGGACCCAAGAGAACTTGAGGTCTTGGAATGTCTTGTGTGAATGGTTGGTATGCTTGTAAGACCATGGAAGTCCCACAGATAAGAAGTAAGGAGTGATCAATAATAATGTATAATGACCTCTATATAGATAACACTGACCCATCATTACATCACTACTGACAATAGATGATGTCACAGCTTATCTCCTCCTCCTCCCTACACAATGTCCTCTATATAGATAAACACTGACCCATCATTACCACTACTGAAATAGATGATGTCAAAGCTTACTCCTCCTCCTCCTGTACATGACCTCTAATAGAAACACTGACCCATCCTACATCACTACTGACAATAGATGATGTCACAGCTTATCTCCTCCCCTCCCTGTACAATGCCTCTCTATAGATAACACGACCATCATTAATCACTACTGACAATAGATGATGTCACAGCTTATCTCCTCCCCCTCCCTGTACAATGTCCTCTATATAGATAACACTGACCCATCATTACATCACTACAGACAAAGATGCACAGCTTATCTCCTCCCCCTCCCTGTACATGTCCTCTATATAGATACACTGACCCATCATTACAATCACTACTGACAATAGATATGTCACAGCTTATCTCCTCCTCCTCCCTGTACAATGACCTCTATATAGATAACACTGACCCATCATTACATCACTACTGACAAAGATGATGTCACAGCTTATCTCCTCCCCCTCCCTGTACAATGCCCTCTATATTAGATAACTGACCCATCATTACATCACTACTGACAATAGATGATGTCACGCTTATCTCCTCTCCCTCCCTGACAATGCCCTCTATATAGATAACACTGACCCATCATTACATCACTACTGACAATAGATGATGTCACAGCTTATCTCCTCCCCCTCCCTGTACAATGACCTCTATATGCATTAGGCAGAGTGTGCATGGGCATGGTAGAAAGTAGGAAGTGGGTGTGTTGTGGAAGAAATAGCAGAATAACAGCTAATGTGTATGGCCAGAACTAGAAAGCCAAAAATGAAATTTGCTGCCTCTATATTTCCATCTATCTATCTATCTATCTATCTATCTATCTCATATCTATCTAGGCTTGAGAAAGGTGGTAACATAACAAAAATTCTTCTTCATTTTACCTGTTTGGATCTGGAGTGCCGCTTAATTTTTGGATTTTATCTATCTCACTATCTATCCACTTATTGATCTATCTATCTATCTATCTATCTATACACACACATATATATCTTTTAACCTATCCCTGATAGTCTTTGTTTTCATCTGATTTATACTGACCTAAATTATGTAACTTTTTGCCAGCTTTTCTTAATGAAATTCATACAGAACCATGTAACGATGTGATTGGCTTGTTCTGTGTCCATATATGGATATATACAGTCACAACTGGCTGGAATATGAGACCCATTCCCAAGTTTGACCTTCAGATACAATCTCATCATGAAGATGAGTAAACTTCTGACAGCTGCAAAACTCCTTTATTTTTAACATACCCGGCAAAGTGAGTTGCCAGAATGCCACCTTGGTCCCCTGCCAATAAGCCCAAAACATGATGGGGTTAAGAGTGTACTCCAACAAATCCTTCAGATTGTGAAAGGGCCAAGAGGCAGCTGCTGCCTTTTTTCTTGTATTATTTCCTTTTCTTAATAGAAGGCCATAGTGGACTGTACATACACAACACATCCTGTATATACTGTATGTATGTATATAGGTAATGGGAAAACCTCGCCCACCCTAACATATCCCAATGCATCCAGATTCCCTCTATTGTCACAGCTTAGTTGATTCTATAATGGGGACGGGGGCAAGAGGGGGGGGGGGGGGCGATAGGAACTTACCCGGAGAAACGTGGGGTCGTCCTATAGTTATGAAATGGTGGAAATATTGTTTTGGGAATATAATATTTTGATTGTCCTATTTTTTTTTAAAGTGGGTCTTGATCTAGTTGTTTGCTTTATAAAAAGGGTGTTATACTCTGTACACAAAGCAAAACCAATGGGGTCTGTATAGATACGGGTCCATAGAGTGGATGTCAATAGGAGAACAACTCAGTGTTTTCTCCCAATCAGCGACTTCGCCCATTCAATAGATGATGATTACAGTTTACTACCAGGAGCTTATAGGGGTTGTTCAGTTTCAGCAAATAATTGAGATTGTGTAATCAAAGATTATATGATTTTGCAATTTACTTTCTGTATCATTTCCTCACAGTTTTCTAGATCTCTGTCATTCTATAGGAAGCTTCATTGTTTACTTCCTGGCGATAAAAAACAGTCACACAGGTGCATAGCTTGTTATATCCCTGGTCATGTGATGTCACACAGGTGCACATCCCATTATATCCCTGGTCATGTGATGTCACACAGGTGCACGGCTCATTATATCCCTGGTGATGTGATGTCACACAGGTGCACGGCCCATTATATCCCTGGTGATGTGATGTCACACAGGTGCACGGCTATTTACCCTGGTGAGGTGATGTCACTCGGCTGCACGGCTCATTATATCCCTGGTCATGTGATGTCACACAGGTGCACACGTCCATTATAATCCTGGTCATGTGATGTGCACACAGGTGCACGGCTCGTTATATCCTGTATGGAGTCACACCAGCGTGCACGGCTTTTATATCCCTGGTCATGTGATGTCACACAGGTGCACGGCTCGTTATCCCTGGGCATGTGATGTCACACAGGTGCACGGCGTTATATCCTGGTATGATGTCACACAGGTGCACGGCCCGTTATATCCCTGGTGTATGTGATGTTCACACAGGTGCACGCCTCTATATCCCTGGTCATGTGATGTCACACAGGTGACGCGCTCATATATCCTGGTGATGTGATGTACACAGGTGCACAGCTCGTTAATCCCTGGTCATGTGATGTCACACAGGTGCACGTTTTATATCCTGGTCAGTGATGTTCACACAGGTGCACGGCTCGTTATATCCCTGGTCATGTGATGTCACACAGGTGCACGGCTGTTATATCCCTGGTCATGTGATGCACACAGGTGCACGGCTCGTTGAATCCTGGTCATGTGATGTCACACAGGTGCGCACGGCTCTTTATATCCCTGGTCATGTGATGTCACAGCAGTGCACGAGCTCAGTTATATCCCGGTCATTGTGATGTCACACAGGTGCACGGCCCATTATATCCCTGGTGATGTGATGTCACACAGGTGCACGGCCCATTATATCCCTGGTGATGTGATGTCACACAGGTGCACGGCTCATTATATCCCTGGTGATGTGATGTCACACAGGTGCACTGCTCGTTATATCCCTGGTCATGTGATGTCACACAGGTGCACGGCTTGTTATATCCCTGGTCAAGTGATGTCACACAGGTGCACGGCTCGTTATATCCCTGGTCATGTGATGTCACACAGGTGCACGGCTTGTTATATCCCTGGTCATGTGATGTCACACAGGTGCGCGACTCATTATATCCCTGGTTCATGTGATGTCACACAAGTGCGCGACTCATTATATCCCTGGTTCATGTGATGACCCTTATGCTGAATTCCTTCACTGCATCCCTTAGGATCCGCCCAGGAAATGTGATGATCTTATGGACAAAACATGGGCATCTTATTAATGCATTATATGCCCGGTGGTTACTTATTTTGCCATTTCACCAGAAAAACAACCTTAATTTCCTCCCTCCCAGTGTCGGACAGGCCCACCAGAGAAGCAGAGGATCCTCCGGTGGGCCCAGTCTCTAACCCATTACTGGACCTCAGAGATCAAGCAGAAGGCAACCCAAATTGAAAACTAGTTTACCTGGAAATCCAATGTCCTATGCTGCTTCCCCATTTCATTCATCACTCCAACCTCCTTCCACATAGGATCATGTGTCATCAAGACACATAAAGGGACGCTATTCTATTATCATACATAATAAAAATTCATGGTAAAATCCATGTTTCAAAAGATGATAAAACAATCAAATCAAATAAAGATGTAATGGATTTTTTTTTCCAATGACAGTAAATGTGATTTAATGTGCAAAACAAAGTTCTGAAACTTTCTAATAAACTTTACATCCAATAAAAATTTCCCTTCCTACAAAAAACAAAGGTCATATCAGTGACCTGGACTCACCAGAACACCAGAGGATTCTCCGGTGGGTCAAGGCCCTGACCCAATGCTGGACCTCAGAGCTACAGCAGATGGAAATGCAATTTAGAGGCCACTATATCTATGTCCTGCGGGTTGATGGAGGATGTGTTCAGTATGATCTGGTCATGTATCACACATATAATGACTGACAATACCTTTACTTGCTATAAATCACATCTTTATTTTATGTGCATAACAGACTGTAGACACACACATATACAATATAACACAGGCAGCACACGCATAGGGTTAGTCACATGGGGTGGTAGCATACATCATAAAGTGTCAGTGCAGTTTTGATCCCTTCATCAGGATCTCTACTTACTTCCATTACTGTCATTAGGTATTTGCCCATAGGTTTTCCCAAAAGAGTCCAAAAAATAAACACAACTTTTTTTTTTCTAAAATTGTTGGATTTTGTTGATGATCCATAAAGGAAAGCACAATGAATTGAAGGGTCTGGCCAACATAAATTGCTCATGTGCCTTTACAGCCTTAATAATACCTAAATGTTAATCAAGGGATTCAGCAGTCCTGTTATTTACTTTGGTGCTGTGTGCAGACTCTCTGTGATTCTTTGTTTAAATGTCTGAGCTCTGATGAATAGTAGGAGCCGTAGCAAGAGATTTATGACTCATCCTGCTCCCTCCCATTCTCTGTAAGTGAGGATGGACAGTGAAAAGAGAGAAACAGTGGGTGATGCCTTGAGGATCGACTAGAGAGAGTGGAAGTTGTATATTTGCATATATATATATATATATATATATGCATATATGCATGGGAAGAAGCTATCAAAGGAGGCAAGGGTAGAAAAGGAAAAAAAGAAAGGAAGAAATTTATTGAAAAATAGCCAACCCCTTTACATTTTCTATCTATTTCCATATTCTGTCACTTTTAGGAACAGAAATCTCTAAAATATGAAAGAAATTCCCCTTCTTTATTCATAGAATCAGAATCACTTGACAGTAAATGATTTACTAGGAGCTCGATCAGTTGTGATCTGTAGGGAAACACAGCATTAAGTGCTAAATATTCCTGCAGCATCCCCAGAGGCCAAAATAAGTATTACACAAATCAATGGATAATGTAGAACAGGACGGGTCCTCCAGAGTAAGGAGACACTCTTTCTTACTGACATCCTCTCCTGTAAAGCAATCAGCTTTCTAATCATGGGATATTAATATAGGTTATTCCATTCATGAGACTACCCGGTGGGCATAGATGTAGCTGAGCATGTGGAATGAGGGAAGTTGTCGTTGGAGCCAGTAGTTATGACTTCTATATGAAATATAGACAGCACAATACATATGATCTTATATATAATCCAGTATTTGGTTAGCCAAACAGACCCACGCCCCCAAATCACCCCCTCTATAGCAGGGGGCATGAAGACCCGAACCGGACACATGTGTATTGTGCGGATGGCAGTGTAACTCCGATGTATCCAGGATGAATATCTCCCCAGTGTTCTGCAGGGAGACACTGCAGGGATAATGCCCCCTATCCGCCCCCAGCTCCAAATTTCTTCCCTGCAGAGCTTAAAGGGATAATAGCTGTCAATCCAGGGTGACCTGGCGTCTTCCTTTTGACAGCTTTAGTATCATTTAGTTTGTTATTTAGGAGGTAAAACCAGTTTATTCCTGTGTCATGTATCATAGTAAAGCGGGTCCATATACATATACGTTAGAGCAGGTCTGTAGCTGCTATGGGGGTCAGGAATGCCGGAGGACATAAAGCGTATTCGGAAGCGGATACCTGAGTTTGGGTCATTTTATCACAGGTTGTTCCAGATCTGCAGAATATAACAAAACCCCTGCTACTCATCCGGGCAGTGTTGTTGTGACCTCCATCAGGGAGCATGTTACATCTGGAAAGGGAGTTTAGTGAAAGTCAGAAAAATAAGGACAATATAAAGACTAGAACTGTGGTCACACTTATAGAACATTTTTTGGGATGGAGAATTGGGCCACTTCAATCGATTCCATGTACAATGATGAATAATAACTCAACCCCCGATATCAGATCACATGACCGCATCCTCCATAGGGAATTTGCCGACACAAAAGTTTTTCTCTATTCAAACGCCAAGTGCAAAATCTGTAGTAACTTTTTGGGTAAATTCATTTTTTTTATATACTTGCTGCTATTTAGTAAAGCAGAAATTTCAGAAGAAATTTAAAGGTGTTGTCCAAGTTTTTAAATTATTCCCCATCAAGAGGATAGGGGATTACAAAGTGATTGGCGAGGCTCCTCCTCTGGATCATTTATGCTCCAAATATATTCAAAAGGAATCAGTAGAATATGGAATATATGGAAATATAGTGCGCCTTCTGCCTATATTTGCCTTTACTTTTCTTTTGTATATGTTTAATTTTAATTAAAAAATAGGTTTTCAAAATATGAGCCTGAGGGGTTTTGGAGGAGGCGGCACCAGAGAGCCTTTGGGTGCCGTCATCTTAAACTAATACACGCCCCCAGCAGCCTTTCCTGCCCACCTCCATCATCCTCTGGCCCCGTCACCTGACTCTCCCATTCCTGTGCATGCGTGGTCGGAAGCTGGGCTGCGCAAAGAAGAGCCAAGCGTGAGCCGCATAACATCACCGGCTCTCTGGCAGGCCTGAAGGATGAAGTAGATGGGCAGGAAAGGCTCCCGGGGGCGTGTCTGATGATGGAGCCTGATGGGGCTCTAGCGACGCCCCCTCTCAGAGACCCTCAGCCCACTTTTAATACTTATTTTTTTACTAAAAAAAAGAGAAGTAAAAGTAAGTGCAGGCAGAGGGGGCCCACAGGAACTTGTAAGTGACACTGCTTTATATTTCTTATAAATATAAGACAAATATAGGAGTTTACCTATTCAATGTTTTGGTGGCTGACTGTTAAAAATATTCTGAATTTTTATAGGAGATTGCAACTATTTACTAAAATAGACATGTCAGAAGATAGGCGGTGGTTGCTGGAAGGGTGTGGTGAGGGGTGTGGGATGTGGGGTGAGGGGTATGGGGTAAGGGGTGTGGGATGTGGGGTGGGGTGTTCTTTAATTCTTAGCCTTATTAACTTAGAGCAAAAAAAAATTGGCAAAAAAGTCTAAAAATAAATGCATTTAAATGCAGAAACTGGATGAGAGTTTGCAAAAATTTCCGAGCAGTAGCTGCACTGGATCTGGGTCTCACGAGCCAAAAAGAAAATATTCGTATAGATTTAACCCTCTCATTCGATGATCAGATTCTATTAAATATAAAGAGTCACTAGGAATCTTCTGGTGACATATTTACCTGCTCATATTATTTGTTAGGGAAACAGTTACGCGTTGGTCTTATCGGAACATGTGCCTGGTTCCCACCAAGTGTCATGATTTCTGGAAATAAGTGTGATTGATACAGAGAGTAAACAGCTCCGCAATAAGTACAAATTGTAAACTATTAGGCAAACCCATCCGTAGATATGCAGAAATGTGACTCTCAATGTGTCAAAAGTTGAAAGTTGCTGAGTTGCAGCGTGCACTATGTACTTATTGATACGTAGCTGCGTCTGGCTAGGACAAGGGTTGTTCTAGTGCAGTGGTGGCGAACCTATGGCACTGGTGCCAGAGGCGGCACTCGGAGCCCTCCCTGTGGGCACCCGAGCAATCACCCCAGCATGAAGTTCACCAGACAGGACTCAAAGAATCTTCCTATAAAATCTTCCTACAATGATAGGAGAATTTGCCCTCCTCCTTTCAACTGCGTTGGTGTCTTTAGGAGGCTGAACGATTGAAAGTTGTCAAAAAACAAGGAAAAATAAATTACTGCTTAAATTGCTGCGCTGGCACTTTGCTATAAATAAGTGGCTTTTGGTTGAAATTTGGGCACTCAGGCTCTAAAAGGTTCACCATCACTGCTCTAGGGCATCATATTTATAAAAGGAGCTGAAAAAGTTTAATATATGAAACCTAAAAACAATCCCGGGGTGTCATAAGAAGACAAAAACAACTCAGAAAGGGGTGGCAATAATCATTACTGATCTGTAAAGGCACGTATTTTGTCATGTGGTTTTCCAGTAATTTGAAAGTGATGACCCATCTGTGTTAGACTGAGGTTCCTGGGAGCACCAAATAATTTTGGAGGTTCAACTACGAACAACTTCTAAGAAATAGACCCCTGTAGCCCCCAGTTTTGGTTGTATTCTGCCAGACTTCTGGTGTCCAGAACAAAGTCAGTGTCTGGGCCCACCGGAGGATCCTCTCGGACTCCGGAGGGCCAGTCCAGCACTTCGTAGGATAGGTAGAAAATATGACACCCAGCAGCCCCCACAGATCTACTGTTCTCACCTACTACCGGTGCAGGAACTATGCAGTTTATACATGTAGAAGAAGAAGGACCATCCATTGTGTAGTAGACAAGGCAAAATACTGCAGCTCAGCTCCTATTCACAACAACAGCATGGCAACTTTTTGTTCCATTCACTGTCCTACTCTGACCATGAAGGCAGCAGAAAGCAGATGATTGTAAGGGGCTGTGCGGCACACTCCCACCTATCTGATATTGATGGACAGCAATATCAAATTTGCAGAAAACCTCTATAATAGAAGTAACCCTGTGCCCTGTAGCTAAAACATGACTATGCCTCCTCCATGAAGCATTATAATCACCTGGCCGCATGCTGCAGATTTCCAACATACATTCATTATTTCAGTTCATTTGGCTATTTTTGAACTGAATCCATATGCTAATGAGGCAGTTGGTGCCCCCAGAATGTGTCCTCAGTACCCAGAGCGCTGCTATTCCCACCTTAATAACTTCCTTCTTCTTCCGGTGTCATTCTATGCTTGTCACAATACATCTGATCAAGCAGGAATAGCAGCGTACCGGGTGCTGAGGGCACATTCAGGGTGCACCAACTGTCTCGTTATTATATGGATTTACCTAGGAATATCTTGGAAACAGCATAATAAACAGAAATAACAAAGATATTTTTAGAAATCACAATGCATATCTTTACAACATGCTGCCAACAGATTATAACACTTGGTGGATGTGGTTGACTTTTAAATTTTCCAGTCCAACTATGTGAAGTAATAAATGTTATTTTAGAATTCTTACTACAGATGTCTGAACCCCAGACCCAAGTAACAGGACCTTACATCACACATCTTCACTGCAGTACAGAAAAGCACTCTTCTCCATTGAGAAGAACAGGAATGCAGAATATATTGCACATATTAGGTGGTCAGGACCAAATCTTTCAGTCCAATTTCAGTCTAAATTGTAAATTTTATTGTAAAAATTGGAGGATTTTATGCAGTAACATTGATGTGGGTGATATGAGGATGCATAATAACAGATTTGACAGATTTCTTATTCTGTGATTTAAGGGAGAACATTGGTGCAAATTGTCATGGCTCCAACACTTATAGCGGCAACACTCCATCACGGTCTGGCACCACATGGAGTACAGTATACCCCCTTCAGTACAGTGTGAGCCTATAGATTCTATATGGTTGTGTATGTAACACCCCTTCAGTACAGTATGAGCCTATAGATTCTATATGGTTGTGTATGTAACACCCCTTCAGTACAGTATGGGACTATATATTCTGTATGATTGTGTGTAACACCCCTTCAGTACAGTATGGGACTATATATTCTGTATGATTGTGTTTAACACTCCTTCAGTACATTATGAACCTATAGATTCTATATGGTTGTGTGTGTAACACCCCTTCAGGACAGTATGAGCCTGTGTATTCTAAATAATTGTGTGTGTAGCACCCTTTCAATACATTATAAACCTATAGATTCTATATGGTTGATTTTGTAACACCCATTCAGTACAGTATGGGACTATATATTCTGTATGATTGTGTGTAACATCCCTTCAGTACAGTAAGAGCCTATAGATTCTGTATCGTTGTGTATGTAACACCCCTTCAGTACATTATGAATCTATAGATTCTATATGGTTGTGTATGTAACACCCCTTCACTACATTATGAACCATTAGATTCTATATGGTTGGGTCTGTAACATCCCTTCAGTACAGTATGGGACTATATATTCTGTATGATTGTGTGTAACACTCCTTCAGTACATTATGAACCTATAGATTCTATATGGTTGTGTATGTAAAACCCCTTCAGTACATTATGAACCTATAGATTCTATATGGTTGTGTGTGTAACACCCCTTCAGTACAGTATGGGACTATATATTCTGTATGATTGTGTGTAACACTCCTTCAGTACATTATGAACCTATAGATTCTATATGGTTGTGTTTGTAACACCCCTTCAGCACAGTATGGGACTATATAGTCTGTATGATTGTTTGTAGTATCCCTTCAGTACGATATGAGCCTATAGATTATGTATGGTGTGTATGTAACACCCCTTCAGTACATTATGAACCTATAGATTCTATATGTGTTGGGTGTAACATCCCTTCATACAGTATGGGACTTATATTCGATGTGATTTGTGTGTACACCCTCAGTACAATCATGAACCATAGATTCTATAGGTTGTGTTGTAGCACTCCTTTAGTACAATATGGGACTATATATTCTGTATGATTGTGTGTAACACCCCTTCACAGTACAGTATGGGCCTATATATTTTGTATGATTGTGTGTAACACCCTTCAGTACAGATGGGCCTATATATTTTGTATGATGTGTGTAGCTAGCTTCCTTCAGTACATTATGAACCTATGATTCTATATGCTGTGTGTGTAACACCCTTCAGTACAGTATGAACCTATAGATTCTATTATGCTTGTCGGTACAGTACAGACTCACCTCTTTATCTTTTTCCGCTTGCTTGGTTTTCAGGATATTTTCCATATCTTCCTTTTGTTGCTGAATCTGTTCATAAAGAAAATAATTTTTAATCCAAGATAACAAAATTGTAACAATTACACCCATTGGCCCAAAAGTAGTGCAACCTAGTCTAGGTGCAGGGTGCGGCAGAATACTGAATCCTGGTGCACGGTCTTCAATATCTAGCGCACCCTGCAAATTTATTTGTTGCTCCTGTAATATACAGGTTGCAACCCATTCAGTAAAGAAGGTCCGGGCCATTGTATCCAGAGAGGATAATGTTTAGGCCCTGTATTGTACATGTTGTTGTAAGCCTAGTACTGAGGAGTACAGAAACGGAAGGCAGTTCGTGGTCGGGGACAGACAGGAGGTCGAGACAGGCAGCACAGGATCTGAGTCGGGGACGTAGCAGAAGGTCACACAAGGAATCCCTAAATCGCAGTACAACAGAAGCTTTCTCTTAGGCCCTGGTTCAAAGAATCCGGCAGGGCAAGAGGGAAGAGGCTGGTTACTATCAGATTGCCAGTGCGCGGGCCCTTAAATCTCGAGAAGCCGGCCTGCCGCGTGCCTAGGAGGCGGAAGCACGTGCCTGATCGTGGATAGGTAAGGAGCCTGCCGCACAACTGAGGGGGCAGGGAGGCACACGCGCACCACCCTCGTTTTTTTTTTTCTTATTTCTAATTTTCTTATATTTGTTATCTGGGCCTCCTTCCTTCTACAATCAACTTTAAAAATTATGCTAATGAGTTAAGAAGACCTCTGGGGTGTGTAACCAGAGCCCCTCCGTGCTGAGGCTTTACTATCAATGTCCCTCTGCTCCCTTGGCACTTCTCCTCTCTGCTTGATAACAGTGTAACGGCCTGTGCGACTTCAGTACAGAAAGGGCAGAGCCCTCTGACTCATTGCATAATTTAGAAAGCTGATTTTAGAAGGAAGGAAGAAGTTACCACAGTCACGATACCTTGATCTATGAGTGATCTTGCAGGGCCGGTGCCAGCACTGGGCATACCTGGGCAAGTGCCAGGGTCCAGAGCTGCTGGGGCGCCCACATAAGGCTGTTATACAAGATGAATGGGTGCCTACTTATGCTCCTGTCCACCCAGGGGCCTTCGAAACCTGAGCCACACTGGATCTATAGTAAGTGTCCCGTCTATCATGCTTCATTTTGGTAGGTTTCCTTTAACTCATCGTTTTAATGGTCCCAACAATAGAAATACCAGATCTGGCCACGGCTCGAGTGCCAGAGCGGTTCATTATTGTGCTCAATGATGCCGCGGAAGCTTTACGCCTAATACTATGCCCTCACCAGTCAGATTCATAGAAAGCCTCCATTGTAAGGCTGTAGTATGTTTTTTTTCATTAATTTCTAAGACACTGAGCCAACATTACTGATGGAATGGGATGCGTAAAGATGTCGCACTTGCACTGACTTGACAAGAAGCCGGATCTGTGTCAGCCGCGGCTTTCTTCCTAGCAGTGCCATATTTCTGCGGACAGGCTGCAAGTCGGGCACAAGCTGTCTTACTCTTTTATCGGGCGTGATTGTTTTTGCTAATCTTAAGAAAGATTCACCGCAGACGGCTCAAAATACGGATGGGCGCGCTGATCGCAATAGGAAAATACCACTACCAAAAGTAATTTACAATTTTTTGTTTACATGATTTTGTTGCATATAATAATCTAACGCTAAAGGGAACCTGTCACACGTTGATGACTTTTCTTGGGCTGTTTTTTAACTAACAATTTATTAAAGTGTTTGCCGCCAGTTTTCTCTCTGACTTTGCACCAAAAAAGGTGCAAATCTTTTGCAAAATTCTGGCCAGTTTTGTGTCGCGTCTGCCTGTGCCGCAACGACCATCTAATCAGGGGCTTGTCCGGGTGCCGTTCGGATGTGCACCACATTTATTACTGTAACTGACAGAATTATGTTGCATGCTCTATTTAAAGGCCCAAAAAAGATGGTGCACACTTCCGAGCCAGATTAAAGGATCTCGGTAACCATAGAAAGGATTGTAACAAGACAATTACATGTACGCTGATGTGGGCCCCTCTACCAAGATCTCTCTCTTTTAGCTTCTCATAACTTGTTTTTACAAAAAAGGTTTTAAAAATTATGCAAATAAGCCTGAGGGGCTCCTGGCTCCATTGACATCTATGGAACTGGAACCCTGCGGCTCATTTGCATACTTTTAAAAACTTTCTTTTCGTAAAAACTAGGGCTTAGAAGCTGAATGAAGACCGATCCTGGGGGCACACACTTTGATGTCCTTTATGAAGACTTGCACCAGTATTCAATAATTTGGTGCCCCCTGCACTCTAGTCAGGCAAACTGCACATAGTACAGATCACACTACTTTTGATAAATCTGGGCCTAAGAGTCATGGTCCAATATTCTGGAATAATAGTTGAAAAAACTGTACAGCACTTTTACAATCATTCGGACTCCCATTAGTAGTTTGTTTTTTTTTAAAAATGGACTGTAATTTAAACAGATGTCTGGAAGGATCAGTCAATAGCAAAGTATTAGTTTTGACCTAATAAACTGCATACGAGTCAGTTATTGTCCCTGGAGAGACGTGTAGCCATATCTTTGTGTGTGAGGTAATTAGCAGCAAGACAGAGAAACGTAAACTTTTTTCCAGGTTGCAGCTCCTGCAAGGGCTCTTGCAGATCTCTCAGCCTGAAGAGCTTTCTGCTCTTTGCAAAAACGTTTCACAGCTCCTCCCTCTGCTCTGAGTGACTGCTGTAATATACAATCAAAATCCTTATGCAACCCCTCCTACTCATAGCAGAGGGAGGGGTTATGGAAGCAGCACAGTGCAGAGAGTAGCAAGCTCTTTAAGCTACAGGGGTTTTCCCACAAACAAAAGTTAGACCTATCCACGATCACAAACGAGAGGTCCAATGGGGTACCTCTTCCGCTCCTTAAGACTAATGGAGCAGACAGCCGCACATGACTGTTCTGCTTTATAAATCTTTATGGAGCTGACCGAAATTGCTGAGCACTCTGCCTCACCGATCTCCACAGCTCCATAGAGATAAATGGAGCAGAACAGTCATGCGCCGCTGCTCAATTAGTCAGACTAACCCCTCATTTTCATGATATGTGGGAGCCTCCTAATGAGACCCCAATTGATCAGCAAGTTAGGCCCTATACCGTGGATAGGGTCTACTATTGTTTGTGGGAAAATCCCTTTAAAGACCAACCCCCCACCCTGGTGCATGCACCGTCCCGCACCATGGCAGCCGTGACCTACCAGCAAAACAGCAGCTAGCTCACGGCTGCCATACACATGCATAGACACCGCGCAAAACATACAGCAGGTCCTATTCCTGACAGATGCCTTAAGGGATCAGTTTCACAAAAACTAATACCTGACTATCATCAGGCTTGTGATTCCATCTACTGAATTGGAGATGCAGGGAGTTAACAGACATAGTTAAAATGTCAGCTCCCTAAAATGTGGTGACTTACCAGAGTAGCTGCTCCACTTTTTTTCGTTTTCAAGTTCAATTTTCAATTGTTCTTGAGCTGCTGATAACTAAAGAAAGTAAAAAAAAAATGAATAATATACTAACAATGTGGAGACAAATAAAGGACGTGACCTCACTCATACGTTTTAGGGGCATTGTTAATTCATGTTGAGTGGCCATCTTCGGTACTGCAGCATTCACTTGAAGGTTTGTATCCCACAATCCTCAAAACAATAAAGACTCCCCTTTGCTCATTTTAAAACTCTTTAAAGGAAATCGAAACTATGAGAGAGCACAGAAGATGATAAGACATTTAAATTAGCTAATAAGCCTGAAGGGCTCTGGGGTGTTACCATAACCCCTCCGTGTTGCACATTCACAGGCTGTTACACTGTGCAGAAGCACCTCCCCCTCACACTGTGTGCTAAAGCTTTCTGTGTGCTGCAGTGAGATTACATCGGAAGAGGGAGGGGGAAGTGCTGAGGGGGAGAATGAGACAGTCTACAGCCTGAGCTGCAGAACGGAGGGGCTCTGGTACCCCCAGAGCCCTTCAGGCTTATTGGCATACTTTTAAAAGTCTCACCTTCCTCCCTTCTACACAGTGGGAGAGGGGAAGTGCTACGACCGTGCAACAGTCAGAAAACATGGAGGGACTAAGGGAACTCCCCCCCTCCCAGAGCACATCTGGTTAATTAGCATAGTTTTCAAATTTGATTTTAGAAGGAAGAAATAGATAAGAATTGACACCAGTCACGGGGCCGGATCTGAGTAAGTGTCCCTGGTTTATCATGATGTTTGGCCAGTTGTGTTGTTTTTTTTTTTTGTACCAATAAAGATCCCTTTAGATCATTTTAAAAAAACTCTTTAAGAACAAACAAAATATTTAAAAAAAACGGCTGGCTGCATTGCAACTTTTTTAAAATTTCCTTCTCAAGAAAGTGCTTTTTTAAGAAAAAAATAATCATCACATTATCACAATGAGGTCACTATATCGGAAGTAGATTGATGGTAGATTCCTCCTGCTGGCCTGCTCCTCTGCCTCGTTGTAATTCAATAATCCTGGAAACTAACGTGTTAAAAAAACTTTATTTTAGTAATATGTAAATTAATCTGCAGAGGCTACGGGGGTGTGTTCTATCCTGTTGGGAACCGGAGCTAAGGCTAGCACACGCCCCAGTAGCATCTCAGGTAATTTACATATACTAAAATAAAGTTTGTAATAAATTAGGTTCCAGGATTATTAAATTACAGATTAGGCAAGGCAGCAGCAGGAATCTACCATCAACATCTACTTCTCATAGTCGATTGTTCATATAGTTTCCTTTAAAACCAAACTAAAAATATAAAATATATAATAAATATAAAATAACTAAAAACTAAAATAGATATTTTATTATGATAAAAAAATGATAATAGAAAATGCAGATTTTTGTAAAATTATATAATAACAACTTGATATTAGAAACTCGCTATTAAGTTGATACTTCTGGCTCCTGGTGGGACAGGGAATCTCGTTTTTCTTAATAAAACCCAACAAAGACAACAAGTGGTAAGAAGTTACGAGCAGGAATGTAACATAAAGACGCATTCCTCTGCACATTGTTACATGTCAGTGCGCGCTCTGAACACCGTAACACTTGAGTGCCCTGCTTGCTTATAATGGGTTAAATGAGCTGTGTCCTGGCGTTACCCGCTTGACATAATACCGCCATATCTGCCCCTTGATAGTCTGTCTGCGGTCGGAGCACATCTCACTTCCATAGGCTCTCCACCATCTTTTCATCCCCTTCAATAAGCCATCATCTGGACGTCAAACGTTTTTTGTTTCGCCGCCCTTTTTTTTTTCGGCCGTTTTTTTTTTTTTTTTTAACTTGCGATTGAGATAATGCTACAGGCCGGGGCTTTAACATACTTAAAAAAGCCATCCACTTAATGTCAAAAGTCACACCCTTCTCAAGGTCCTTTGGTCTTCTTCCATTCTGACTCTCATGGCGGCCCACATCCAGATCTGGAACATAAGGGAAAGAAAGAGTAGAAAAAAAGCGTGAAATCTCATTCCCGTGAGCGTCTATTCAGTAGCACCAGCGGAGGTCAGTGATGGAAGCCCTGGTCATTCATGCTGGCCCGAGTCCGGGCTAAACTGTGACCCTCACAGCCGCCCTTGACATTCAGGGTCCTTTCCCTGCTGTTTGGCCGGCTGCTTGGAGAGAAATTAAGAAGTAAGTTCAAGAGCCAAGTGTTGGCACCAAGGACCTGCCGCCCTCCATCACTGCCAGCACTGGACATCGCCGCTGTTTAGTCCACAGCAAATACGACGAGGTTTAGCAGGTGGTTTCTCCGGAGCTCAAAGGAATGTATGAAACATATAAAGACTCATTGAATCATGTACAACATGTGCGGGAATATGGTTTTGTGTCCCTTTAAAATTAATGCCCGAATTGAACCCTAATGGGAAATAAAATGAGTCTTTCATCAGCGCTGCTCGCTACATGGAGATAAGAGGAAATAAACTTCAAGGGTTGTCCACTTTCATTGATATGTTTTGTGTAATGAAAAGTGACAATTTTCCAATATACTCTCTGTATCAATTTCTCACTGTTTTCTAGATCTCTGCTTGCTGTCATTCTATAACACACAATCATACAGAATATATAGTCCCATACTGTACTAAGGGTGTTACACACAACCCATATAGAATCTATAGGTTCATAATGTACTGAAGGGGTTTTACACAAACAACATATAATCTATAGGTTCATAATGTACGGAAGGAGTGTTACACACATCATACAGAATATATAGTCCCATACTGTACTGAAGGGATGTTACAGACCCCAACCATATAGATCTAATGGTTCAAATTTAGTGAGGGGTGTTACATACACAACCATATAGAATCTTAGATTCATAATGTACTGAAGGGGTGTTAACATCACAACGATACAGAATCTATAGGCTCTTACTGTACTGAAGGATGTTACACACAATCATACAGAATATATAGTCCCATACTGTACTGAATGGGTGTTAAAATCAAACCATATAGAATCTATAGGTTATAATGTATTGAAAGGGTGCTACACACACAATTATTAGAATACACAGGCTCATACTGTCCTGAAGGGGTGTTACACACACAACCAATAGAATCTATAGGTTCATAATGTACTGAAGATGTACAACAATCATACAGAATTATAGTCCATACTGTACTGAAGGGGTGTTACAACACAACACATACAGAATATATAGTCCCATACTGTACGAAGGGGTGTTACATACCACAACCATATAGAATCTATAGCTCATACTGTACTGAGGGGTGTTACATACCACCATATAAATCTATAGGCCAACTGTACTGAAGGGGGTATACTGTACTCCATGTGGTGCCAGACCGTATGGAGTGTTGCCGCTATAAGTGTTGGAGCCATGACAATTTGCACCAATGTTCTCCCTTAAATCACGAATAAGAATCTGTCAAATCTGTTATTATGCATCCTCATATACCCACATCAATGTACTCTGCATAAAATCCTCCAATTTTTACAATAAAATTTACATTTAGACTGAAATTGGACTGAAAGATTTGGTCCTGACACCTAATATGTGCAATATATTCTGCATTCTGTTCTTCTCAATGGAGAAGAGTCTTTCTGTACTGCAGTGAAGATGGTGTGATGAGTCCTGTTACATGGAGTCTGGGGTTCAGACATCTGTAGTAGATTCTAAAATAACATTTACCCACCAGAAAATTTAATCACACTCCACCAAGTGAAATCGTTGAGTGTTGTAAAGATATTCATTGTGATTTCTAAAATTATCTTTGTATTTCTGTTTATTATGCGTTTCCAAGATATTCCTAGTAAATCCATATAATAACGAACAGTTGGTGCACCCGAATGTGCCCTAGACCCGTCCTGCTATTCCTGCTGATCAGTGTTTGTGACAAGCATAAATGACACCGAAGAAGAAGGAAGTATTAAGGTGGAATAGCAGCGCTCTGGGTACTGAGACACATTCTGGGGCACCAACTGCCTCATTAGCATATGGATTCATTTCAAAAATAGCCAAATGAACTAAATAATGAATGTATGTTGGAAATCTGCAGCATGCGGCCAGGTGATTATAATGCTTCATGGAGAGGCATAGTCATGTTTTAGCTACAGGGCACAGGGTTACTTCTATTATGAGGTTTTCTGCAAATTTGATATTGCTGTCCATCAATATCAATAGGTGGGAGTGTGCCGCACAGCCCCCTTACAATCATCTGCTTCGCTGCCTTCATCATGGTCAGAGTAGACAGTGAATGAACAAAAAGTTGCCATGCTGTGTTGTGAATAGGAGCTGAGCTGCAGTATTTTGCCTGTCTACTACACAATGGATGGTCCTCTTCTTCATGTATAACTCATAGTTCCTGCACCGGTGGTAGGTGAGAACAGTAGATCTGTGGGCTGCTGGGTGTCCATATTTTCTACCTATCCTACGAATGCTGGACTGGCCCTCCGGAGTCCGAGAGGATCCTCCGGTGGGCCCAACACTGACTTTGTTCTGGACACCAGAATTCGGCAGAATACAACCAAAACGGGGGGCTACAGGGGTCTATTTCTTAGAAGTGTTCGTAGTTGACCTCCAAATTATTTGGTGCTCCCAGAACCTCATCTAACCAGATGGGTCATCACTTTCAAATTACTGGAAACAACCACATGACAAATACGTGCTTTACGATCGTATGATTTTGCCACCCACCTTTCTGAGTTGTTTTTGTCTTCTTATGAAACCCCCGGGATTGTTTGTTTTAGGTTTTCATATTAAACTTTTTCAGCTCCTTTATAAATATGAATGCCCTAGAGCAGTGATGGTGAACCTTTTAAGCCTGAGTGCCCAAATTTCAACCAAAAGCCACTTATTTATAAGCAAAGTGCCAGCGCAGCAATTTAAGCAGTTAATTTATTTTTCCTTGTTTTTTGACAACTTTCAATCGTCCAGCCTCCTAAGACACAACCACGCAGTTGAAAGGAGGAGGGCAAATTCTCGCTATCATTGTGAAGATTTTATGGAAGATTCTTTGAGTCCTGTCTGGTAACTTCATGCTGGGGTGATTGCTCGGGTGCCCACAGGGAGGCTCCGGTGCCGCCTCCACCAGTGCCATAGGTTCGCCACCACTGCCTAGAACAACCTTGTCCTAGCCAGACGCAGCTACTATCAATAAGTACATAGTGCAACGCTGCAACTCAGCAACTTTCAACCTTTTGACACATTGAGAGTCACATTTCTGCATATCTACGGATGGGTTTGCCTAATAGTTTACAATTTGTACTTATTGCGGAGCTGTTTCTCTCTGTATCAATCACACTTATTTCCAGAAATCATGACACTTGGTGGGAACCAGGCACATGTTCCGATAAGACCAACGCGTAACTGTTTCCCTAAACAAATAATATGAGCAGGTAAATATGTCACCAGAAGATTCCTAGTGACTCTTTATATTTAATAGAATCTGATCATCGAATGAGAGGGTAAAATCTATACGAATATTTCTTTTGGCTCGTGAGACCCATCCAGTGCAGCTACTGCTCGGAAATTTTTGCAAACTCTCATCCATTTCTGCATTTAATGCATTTATTTTTAGACTTTTTTGCCAATTTTTTTTTTGCTCTAAGTTATAAGGCTAAGAATTAAAGAACCCCCACCCCACATCCCACACCCCTACCCATCCACACATCCACACCCCTCACCACACCTCCAGCAACCACCCCCTTCTCTGACATGTCTATTTAGTAAATAGTTGCAATCTCCTATAAAAATTCAGAATATTTTTAACAGTCAGCCACCAAAACATTGAATAGGTAACTCCTATATTTGTCTATATTTTAAAGAAAAATAAGCAGGTCACTTACAAGTTCCTGTGGGCCCCCTCTGCCTGCACTTACTTTTACTTCTCTTTTTTTTTAGTAAAAAAATAAGTTTAAAAGTGGGCTGAGGCTCTGAGAGGGGCGTCGCTAGAGCCCCATCAGCTCCTATCAGACATACGCCCCCGGGAGCCTTTCCTGCCCATCTACTTCATCCTTCAGGCCTGCCAGAGAGCCGGTGATGTTATGCGGCTCACGCTGGCTCTTCTTGCGCAGCCCAGCTTCCGACCACGCATCACAGGAATGGGAGAGTCAGGTGACGGGGGCCAAGGATGATGGAGGTGGGCAGGAAAGGCTGCTGGTGGGCGTGTTTAGTTTTAAGATGACGGCACCCAAAGGCTCTCTGGTGCCGCCTCCTCCAAAACCCCTCAGCCTCATATTTGAAAACCTATTTTTTAATTAAAATTAACATATACAAGAAAAGTAAGGCAAATATAGGCAGAAGGCGCACTATATTCCATTATTCCATATTCTACTGATTCCTTTTGAATAGAATTTTGGAGCATAATTTATTCAGAGCGAGGAGCCTCGCCAATCAACTTGTATCCCCTATCCTCTTGATGGGAAATATTTAAAAACTTGGACAACACCTTTAATTTCTTCTGAAATTTCTGCTTTTCTAAATAGCAGCAAGTATATAAAAAAATAATTTACCCAAAAAGTTACTACAGATTTTGCACTTGGCGTTTTGAATAGAGAAAATTTGTGTCGGCAAATTCCCTATGGGGATGGGTCATGTGATCTGATATCGGGGTTGAGTTTATTTCATCATTGTACATGGAATCGATTGAATGGCCCCATTCTCCATCCCAAAAATGTTCTATAATGTGACCACAGTTCTAGTCTTTATATTGTCCTTATTTTCTGACTTTCACTAAAACTCCCTGTCCAGATGTAACATGCTCCCTGATGGAGGTCACACAACACGCCCGGATGAGTAGCAGGTTTGTTACATTCTGCAGATCTGGAACAACCTGTGATAAATGACCCAAACTCAGGTATCCGCTTCCGAATACGCTTATGTCCTCCGGCATTCCTGACCCCCATAGCAGCTACGACCTGCTCTAACGTATATGTATAATGGACCCTCTTTACTATGATACATGACACAGGAAAAACTGGTTTTACCCCTCTAAATAACAAACTAAATGATACTAAAGCTGTCAAAAGGAAGACCCAGGTCACCCTGGATTGACAGCTATATACCCTTTAAGCTCTGCAGGAAGAAATTTGGAGCTGGGGCGGATAGGGGCATTATCCCTGCAGTGTCTCCCTGCAGAACACTGGGGAGATATTCATCCTGGATACATCGGAGTTACACTGCCATCCCGCACAATACACATGTGTCCGGTTCGTCTTCATGCCCCTGCTTAGAGGGGTGATTTGGGGGCGTGGGTCTGTTGGCTAACCAAATACTGGATTATTATAAGATCATATGATTGTGCTGTCTATATTTCATATGAAGTCATAACTACTGGCTCCAACGACAATTCCCTCATTCCACATGCTCAGCTACATCTTGCCCACCGGGTATTCTCATGAATGGAATAACCTATATTAATATCCCATGATTAGAAAGCTGTTGCTTTACAGGAGAGGATGTCAGTAGAAGAAGTGTCTCCTTACTCTGGAGGACCCGTCCTGTTCTACATTATCATTGATTTGTGTAATACTTTTTGGCCCTCTGGTGATGCTCAGAATAATATTTAGCACTTAGTGCTGTGTTTCCTACAGATCACAACTGATCGAGCTCCTAGTAAATCATTTCCTGTCAATGATTCTGATTCTAGAATAAAGAAGGGGAATTCTTTCATATTTTAGAGATTTCTGTTCCTAAAAGTGACAAATATGGAAATAGATAGAAATGTAAAGGGTTTGGCTATTTTTCAATAATTTCTCTTCCCTTCTTTTTTTCCGTTTCTACCCTGCCTCCTTTGATAGCTTCTTTCCCATGCATATAGCATATAATATATATATATATCGCAATATACAACTTCCACTCTCTCTATCAGCATCTCAAGGCATCACCCACTTGTTCCTCTCTTTCACTGTCATCCTCACTTACAAGAATGGGAGGAGCAGGATGAGTCATAAATCTCTTGCTACGGCTCCTACTATTCTCAATCTCAGAACATTTAAACAAGAATCACAGAGAGTCTGCACACAGCACAAGTAAATAACAGGACTGCTGAATCCCTGATTAACATTTAGGTATTATTAAGGCTGTAAGGCACATGAGCAATTTTATGTTGGCCAGACCCTTCATATTCATTGTGCTTTCCTTTTGGGATCATCAACAAATCCAACAATTTTAGAAAAAAAAAAGTTGTGTTATTTTTGTGACTCTTTTGGGAAACCTATGGGCAAATACCTAATGACAGTAATGGAAGTAAGTAGAGATCCTGATGAAGGGATCAAAACTGCACTGACACTTTATAATGTAATGCTACCACCACCCATGTGACTACCCTATGCGTGTGCTGCCTGTGTTTATATTGTATATGTGGTGTGTCTACAGTCTGTTATGCACATAAAATAAAGATTATTTATAGCAAGTAAAGGTATTGTCAGTCATTATATGTGTGATAACATGACCAGATCATACTGACCCAATCCTCCATCAACCCGCAGGACATAGATATAGTGGCCTCTAAATTGCATTTCCATCTGCTGTGCTCTGAGGTCCAGCATTGGGTCAGGGCTTGACCCACCGAGAATCCTCTGGTGTTCTGGTGAGTCCAGGTCACTGAATGACCTTTTGTTTTTTGTAGGAAGGGAATTTTTTTGGTGTAAAGTTTATTAGAAATTTTCAGAACTTTGTTTTGCACATTAAATCACATTTACTGTCATGGAAAAAAAATCCATTACATCTTTATTTGATTTGATTGTTTTATCATCTTTTGAAATGGATTTTACCATGAATTTTTATATGTATGATAAAGAATAGCTCCTTTATGTGTCTTGATGACACTGATCCTATGTGGAGGAGGTTGGAGTGATGAATGAAATGGGGAAGCAGCATAGGACATTGGTTTCCCGGTAACTAGTTTTCAATTTGGGTTGCCTTCTGCTTGATCTCTGAGGTCCAGTATGGGTTAGAGACTGGGCCCACCGGAGGATCCTCTGCTTCTCTGTGGCCTGTCCGACACTGGAGGGAGGAATTAAGGTTGTTTTTCTGGGAAATGGCAAAATAGTAACCACCGGCATATAATCCATTAATAAGATGCCCATTTTTTGTCCATAGATCATCACATTTCCTGGCTGATCCTAAGGGATGCAGTGAAGGAATTCAGCATAAGGGTCATCACATGAACCAGGGATATCATAAGAGTCGCGCACTTTGTGACATCACATGAACCAGGGATATAATGAGTCGCGCACCTGTGTGACATCACATGACCAGGGATTAACAAGCCGTGCACCGCTGTGTGACATCACATGACCAGGATATAACAGCGTGCACCTGTGGTGACATCACTGACGGGATATAACGACCGTGCACCTGTGTGACATCACTTGACCAGGGATATAACAGCCGTGCACCTGTTGTGACATCACATGACCAGGGATATAACGAGCCTGCACCTGTGTGACATCACATCGACCAGGGATTCAGAGCCGTGCACCTGTGTGGACATCACACGCCAGGGATATATGGGCGTGCACCTGTGTGACATCACTACCAGTGATTAATGGCCGTGCACCTGTGTGCATCACATCACCAGGGATATAATGGCCTGTGCACCTGTGTGACATCACATGACCCAGGGATATAATGACCGTGCGCACCTGTGTGCATCACATGACCAGGGATTAATGGGAGTGTGCACCTGTGTGACATCACATGACCAGGATATACCAGCCTAGCACCTGTGTGACTGTTTTTTATCGCAGATAACAATGAAGCTTCACTATAGAATGACAGGATGCTCAGAAAGCTGTGAGGAAATGAATCAAGAAAAGTCAATTGCAAAATCATCATAATCTTTGATTACACAATCTCAATTATTTTGCTGAAACTGAATCAACCCCTATAAGCTCCTGGTAGTAAACTGTACATCATCACTTTGACGTGGCGAAGTCGGCGATCATGGAGAAAACCCTGAGTTGTTGTCTCCTATTGACATCCACTCTATGGACCCGTATCTATACAGACCCCATTGGTTTTGCCTTTTGTGTACAGAAGTATACACCCTTTTATAAAGCAACAACTAGATCAAGACCCACTTTAAAAAAAATAGGACAGTCAAATATATATCCAAAACATATGTCCACCATTTCATAACTTTAGAACGACCCACAGTTTCTCTCGGGTAATTCCTATCGCCCCCCCCCCCTCTTGCCCCCGCCCATTAAGAATAACCTAAGCTGTGCATAGAGGGAATCTGTATGCATTGGATATGTTAGGGTGGGCGAGGTTTTTCCCTATTAACCTATATACAATACATACAGTATATAACAGGATGTGTTGTGTTAGTGTATCGTCACCCTATGGCCTTCTATTTAAGAAAGGAATAATACAAAGAAAATATGCAGCAGCTGCCTCTTGGCCCTTTCACATCGGAAGGATTTGTTGGAGTACACTCTTAACCCCATCATGTTTTGGGCTTATTGGCAGGGACCAAGTGGCATTCTGGCAACTCACTTTGCCGGGTAGTTTAAAAATAGGAGTTTTGCAGCTGTCAGAAGTTTTCATCCTTCATGATGAGATTGTATCTGAAGGTCAAACTTGGGAATGGGTCTCATATTCCAGCCAGTGTGACTGTATATATCCATATATGGACCAGAACAAGCCAATCACATCGTTACATGGTTCTGTATGAATTTCATTAAGAAAGCTGGCAAAAAGTTACATAATTTAGGTCTATAAATCAGATGAAAAAAACAAGCATCCAGGGATAGGTTAAAAGATATCTATGTGTGTTAGATAATAGATAGATAGATAACAATAAGTGGATAGATAGTGAGATAGATAAAATCCAAAATTAAGCGGCACTCCAGATCCAAACCGGTAAAATGAAGAAGATTTTTGTTATGTTACCGACCTTTCTCAAGCCTAGATAGATATGATAGAAGTGATATAGATAGATAGATGGAAATATAGAGGCAGCAATTTCATTTTTTGGCTTTCTAGTTCTGGCCATACACATTAGCTGTTTTTTTTTTTTCTGCTATTTCTTCCACACACACCCACTTCCTACTTTCTACCATGCCCATGCAACACTCTGCTCTAATGCATATAGAGGTCATTGTACAGGGAGGGGAGAGATAAGCTGGTGACATCATCTATTGTCAGTAGTGATGTAATGATGGGTCAGTGTTATCTATATAGAGGTCATTGTACAAGGGAGGGGAGGAGATAAGCTGTGACATCATCTATTGTCACTAGTGAATTTAATGATGGGTCAGTGTTATCTATATGAGGACATTGTACAGGGAGGGGGAGGAGATAAGCTGTGACATCATCTATTGTCAGTAGTGATGTAATGATGGGTCAGTGTTATCTATATAGAGGTCATTGTACAGGGAGGAGAGGAGATAACTGTGACATCATCTATTGTCATAGTGATGTAATGATGGGTCAGTGTTATCTATATAGAGGACATTGTACAGGAGGGGGAGAGATAAGCTGTGACATCATCTATTGTCAGTAGTGATGTATGTGGGTCAGTGTTATCTATATAGAGGTCTTGTACAGGAGGGGAGGAGATAACTTTGACCATCTATTGTCAGTAGTGATGTAATGATGGTCAGTGTTTATCTATATAGAGACATTGTTGTCGGGAGGAGTGAGATAGCTTGACATCATCTATTGTCAGTAGTGATGTAATGATGGGTCATGTTATCTATATAGAGGTCATTATACATTATGATTGACACCTCCTTACGTCTATCTTGGACTTCCATGTCTTCACATACCAACCATTCACACAAGACAATTCCAACCTCAAGTTCTCTGGTCCCACCTTCTCTTCTTTACAGCCTGAAGAGATCTGTTCTCGGATGCATATTAATAAAATTGCTCCGTACAATGCTCTTATTTTTCTTAGGAAGATTGTAAAATTTCTGCTGGAGAACTGCGCCCCTCCTTTCCATTGAAGTACACTGGTATTTGTAGTTCCTTATCAGCTGTATTACCAGACACCATACTATGGCAAGAGGGCGCTGTCTTGAGTACAAAAGAAACAACAACCATTTTTTAAATTCCTTCGTGTAAACCTCCATTGACGTAGAGATAATAACTGGAGGAAGATGAGTTGACCATTATAGTCACGGCGAGGGCCTAGAAGAAGATGCACAATCTATAATAGTGAGGAACAGGTGTGACATCTGTTCCTTGTAGTGTCCCGGACGGATCCGTGAATGCGCCCTGAAGTGACGCCCATTGATCTTCCTGATAGAGTAAGTCACTGACCACTTTTGTAATGGATCTCTCAATAGATTGTTGTGGGCGTAAAACGATTGTAGCTGGGTCAGGGAGACATCCCCAAGAGAATGGGGTCATCTGTTGTAAAAAGCTTCAAAAAACACCCATGGATGAGTGGAAACAGTGCCAGGAAGTGTAAGTTCAAGATACAAGGTCCATGAAGAGTTTCTCCGTAAAGGTGGAATCAGCCCTGGAAGAGAAAAACCTATAATGACTGCATACTTATGTACGAATTCTCCACGGGCCGGGTCCATTGTACCTACTTGTCCCATTCCAACTCCTAGAGGGTCAACAACTCTAACTTACCCTATCACTGCCACAGACCTTCCTTCCTCGGTAAATATCATGGATCACATGGAACCCCATATCAGGAACTGATGAGTTTTTAAGTCTTTGATTACTCAATGGGTCTGAAGGCGTCATACAGGACCGCATCGACGTCAACTGTGCAGGACAGCGAAGTGGGCCTTGCGGTTCCTTACTGGGCCGTTCAATAAAGATAAATGTCCTTAAGGACATCGAGTACCAAGATCAAGTTTGGTACACAAGCCACTATGCTACTGGTGTTTCCCCATATGACAGATCCGCTCTTCTTTTAATTCTATGCCCTGGTTCTGTACCCAAAAAAGGCGCTTTAATCATTATCCAATTACCGTTAGGGGCTCCAGGCCTCAATCAATCACCTATCAGTCCCGGTAGCACCCAGGCCATTTCAAGTTTTTAAAGCCTTTTTTTTTTTGTAAAGCAAAAGCTGTAAAGATAAAGAGAAAGTAGATCCGCCAGAGGGGCGCAACACCAGTATGTCTTGCGCTCGTGTACATACCATCCTTCATCCTGGTGGTTAGATTTCCTTGAAGGAAATCTGCAATCAAAATCCATTATGACATAAACCGGGACTTACTCATAGATCCAGGCACCGTGCTGTGGTAATCTTCTTCTATATTTGTGATCCATGTGCCTTTCTTCCTTCTAAAATCATTTTAACAATATGGTAATTGAACCAGAAGGGCGCTGATGGGGTGTTTACCAGAGCCTTCCATGCTGTAGTTTCACAGGCTGTTACATTGTCTCACACCTCCCTCCCTACCCCGCAACCGCACATTCTCTATTATCCTGTGATTGCCCAAGCTTGAATGTGTTGATGATAAATCAGCGCAGTTCTACGCTGACCTCTGATGTAACCAGAGAGCGTGGCATTTCATCATTCGCTGCATATGATAACTGTCTCTTGTTGACGTTCTACTATGGTCACAGGCAAGAAATAAATTACTCACTGCGTGTCTAATAATTTTTTTCTCGACATTCTGGCAAGTCTCAAAAAAGACTGGACGTATAATAGACCCATAGAGGCACATTTACTAAGGGTCTGGTCGGACGCATTTCTTCGTCGGGTTTTCCCAAATGTTTTCCGTTGAACTTGCCCGCGTTTTTGGTGCACGTGATCGGATTGTGGCACAATCCGGCGCCAGCTTTCAGCGGCACAATCGGCGGGGCGTGGCCTTCGGCAACCCCCTGAATTCGATTAAACGTGGAATTTAAAATGAAATTGTGTTGCAAGTATCAGCACGCCATCACTTGCACCGGGAAGAAGAAGGTGAACTCCGCAGAGCCTGAGCGGGGAAGCACACTGCAGGTTAGGGCACAACGATCTTAGTGAATCCGGTTAAGCTCCGAATCATCGTCGATATTCCCGATCCGGCAGCAGCAACGGACGGGTTAAGTAAATGGTGCCCCGTCAGATCAGTGGTCAGTACGTTACTGCAAAATCAAGGGATTCGGTACAGACGAGAACTCTAGTCTGAAATAGAGATAAGCGGACCAACGTTCATGTTCGGCTACCCAATCCTACCATGGCTAGATGTTTGGGGACATTCTGTTCAAGGAATACAGTGTGTTCGCACCTCCGGCCCATATGTCCGTGTCAAGGAGTCCGAACCTGAACACTGAAAACCAAAGCTGAGATCAGTTGGGTCCACTCATTTTCATCTGAAACAGACTAGTCTACACTATTGAACCAATCTTTACAATTTTGTGGGCATAGTTTCACAAAACCCCAACTTTTGGATTCAAGATGACACACACACTCCTTCAGTACATTATGAACCTATAGATTCTATATGGTTGTGTTTGTAACACCCCTTCAGCACAGTATGGGACTATATAGTCTGTATGATTGTTTGTAGTATCCCTTCAGTACAGTATGAGCCTATAGATTATGTATGGTTGTGTATGTAACACCCCTTCAGTACATTATGAACCTATAGATTCTATATGGTTGGGTCTGTAACATCCCTTCAGTACAGTATGGGACTCTATATTCTATGTGATTGTGTGTAACATCCCTTCAGTACACTATGAACCTATAGATTCTATATGGTTGTGTTTGTAGCACTCCTTTAGTACAATATGGGACTATATATTCTGTATGATTGTGTGTAACACCCCTTCAGTACAGTATGGGCCTATATATTTTGTATGATTGTGTGTAACACCCCTTCAGTACAGTATGGGCCTATATATTTTGTATGATTGTGTGTAGCTCTCCTTCAGTACATTATGAACCTAATGATTCTATATGCTTGTGTGTAACACCCTTCAGTACATTATGAACCTATAGATTCTATATGCTTGTCGGTACAGTACAGACTCACCTCTTTATCTTTTTCCGCTTGCTTGGTTTTCAGGATATTTTCCATATCTTCCTTTTGTTGCTGAATCTGTTCATAAAGAAAATAATTTTTAATCCAAGATAACAAAATTGTAACAATTACACCCATTGGCCCAAAAGTAGTGCAACCTAGTCTAGGTGCAGGGTGCGGCAGAATACTGAATCCTGGTGCACGGTCTTCAATTATCTAGCGCACCCTGCAAATTTATTTGTTGCTCCTGTAATATACAGGTTGCAACCCAATTCAGAATAGAAGGTCCGGGCCATTGTATCCAGAGAGGATAATGTTTAGCCGCTGTATTGATACATGTGATTGTTAAGCCTAGTAGCTGAGGAGTACAGAAACGGAAGGCAGGTTCGTGGTCGGGGACAGACAGGAGGTCGAGACAGGCAGCACAGGATCTGAGTCGGGGACGTAGCAGAAGGTCACATCAAGGAATCCCTAAATCGCAGGATACAACAGATAGCTTTCTCTTAGGCCCGTGGTTCAAAGATCCGGCAGGGCAAGAGGGAAGAGGCTGGTTACTTATCAGATTGCCAGGTGCGCTGGCCCTTGAAATCTCGAGAAGCCGGCCTGCGCGTGCCCTAGGAGGCGGGGAAGCACGTGCCTGATCGTGGATAGGTAAGTGAGCCTGCCGCACAACTGAGGGGGCACAGGGAGGCACACGGCGCACCACCCTCAGTTTTTTTCTTATTTCTAATTTTCTTATATTTGTTATCTGTGGCCTCCTTCCTTCTACAATCAACTTTAAAAATTATGCTAATGAGTTAGAAGGCCTCTGGGGTGTGTAACCAGAGCCCCTCCGTGCTGAGGCTGTTACTATCAATGTCCCTCTGCTCCCTTGGCACTTCTCCCTCTGCTTGATAAACAGTGTAACGGCCTGTGCGACTTCAGTACAGAAAGGGCAGAGCCCTTCTGACTCATTTGCATAATTTAGAAAGCTGATTTTAGAAGGAAGGAAGAAGATTACCACAGTCACGATACCTTGATCTATGAGTGGATCTATGCAGGGCCGGTGCCAGCACTGGGCATACCTGGGCAAGTGCCAGGGTCCAGAGCTGCTGGGGCGCCCACATAAGGCTGTATACAAGGAATGGGGCCTACTGAGGCTCTGTCACCCAGGGGCCTTCAGAAACCTGGAGCCAACACTGGATCTATAAGTAAGTGTCCCTGGTCTATCATGCTTCATTTTGGTAGGTTTCCTTTAAGACTCATCCGTTTTACTGGTCCCAACAATAGAATACCAGATCTGGCCACGGCTCGACGTGCCAAGAGGCGGCTCATTATTGTGCTCAATATGATGCCGCGGAAGCATTTACGCCTAATACTATGCCCTCACCAGTCAGATTCATAGAAAGCCTCCATTGTAAGGCTGTAGTATTGTTTTTCATTAATTTCTAAGACACTGAGCCAACATTACTGATGGAATGGGATGCGTAAAGATGTCGCGACTTGGCACTGAGCTTGACAAGAAGCCGGATCTGTGTCAGCGCGGCTTCTTTCCTGAGCAGTGCCATATTTTTCTGCGGAACAGGCTGCAAGTCGGGCACAAGCTGTGTCTTATTGCTTATTATAGAAGGCGGCCGGCGTAACAAAGGGATTTTTATTGCTACTGTGAGAAAGATTACACCGCAGACGGCTCAAAATACGGATGGGCTGCGCTGATCGCAATAGGAAAATGACCACTACCAAAAGTAATTTACAATTTTTTGTTTACATGATTTTTGTTGCATATAATAATCTAACGCTAAAGGGAACCTGTCAGCACGTTGATGACTTTTCTTGGGCTGTTTCTAGAGACTAAGGGCCACATTTATTAAAGTGTTTGCGCCAGTTTTCTCTCTGACTTTGCACCAAAAAAGGTGCAATCTGCTTGCAAAATTATCTGCGCCAGTTTTGTGTCGCGGCTGCTCTGTGTCCGCCACACCACACAATTCTGAAGCTAAAGGGGCTTTCCGGTGCCGATTCGGATTGTGCACCACATTTATTACTGTAACTTGACAAAATTATGCTGCATGCTCTATGTTAAAGGTGCACCAAGAAAAAGATGGTGCACACTTTCCGAGCCAGATTAAAGGAAATCTCGTACCAAGATGAAGGATTGTAAACCAAGCACAATTACATGCTGATGTGGGCCCCCTCTACCAAGATCTACTCTTCTTTTAGCTTCTCATAGACTTGTTTTTACAAAAAAAGGTTTTAAAAATTATGCAAATAAGCCTGAGGGGCTCCTGGCTCCATTGACATCTATGGAACTGGAACCCTGCAGGCTCATTTGCATACTTTTAAAAACTTTCTTTTCGTAAAAACTAGGGCTTAAGAAGCTGAATGAAGAGCCGATCCTGGGGGGCACACACTTTAGATGTCCTTTAATGAAGACTGTGCACCAGTATTCAATAATTTGGTGCCCCCTGCACTCTAGTCAGGCAAACTGCACATAGTACAGATCACACTACTTTTGATAAATCTGGGCCTAAGAGTCATGGTCCAAATATTTGTGAATAAATAAGTGAAAAAACTGTACAGCACATTTTACACAATCATTCGGACTCCCATTTAGTAGTTTGTTTTTTTTTAAAAATGGACTGTAATTTAAACAGATGTCTGGAAGGATCAGTCAATAGCAAAGTATTAGTTTTGACCATAATAAACTGCATACGGAGTCAGGTATTGTCCCTGGAGAGACGTGTAGCCATATCTTTGTGTGTGAGGTAATTAGCAGCAAGACAGAGAAACGTAAACTTTTATTCCAGGTTTGCAGCTCCTGCAAGGGCTCTTGGCAGATCTCTCAGCCTGAAGAGCTTTCTGCTCTTTGCAAATAACTGTTTCACAGCTCCTCCCCTCTGCTCTGAGTGACTGCTGTAATATACAATCAACATCCTTATGCAACCCCTCCTACTCATAGCAGAGGGGAGGGGTTATGGAAGCAGCACAGTGCAGAGAGTAGCAAGCTCTTTAAGCTTACAGGGGTTTTCCCACAAACAAAAGTTAGACCCTATCCACGATCACGAAAACGAGGGGTCCAATGGGGTACCTCGTCGCTCCTTAAGACTAATGGAGCAGACAGCCGCACATGACTGTTCTGCTTTATAAATCTTTATGGAGCTGACCGAAATTGCTGAGCACTGCGCTCACCGATCTCCATCAGCTCCATAGAGATAAATGGAGCAGAACAGTCATGCGCCGCTGCTCCATTAGTCAGACTAACCCCTCATTTTCATGATATGTGGGAGCCTCATCATTGAGACCCCAATTGATCAGCAAGTTAGGCCCTATACCGTGGATAGGGTCTAACTATTGTTTGTGGGAAAATCCCTTTAAAGACCCACCCACCCTTGGTGCATGCACACGTCCGCACCATGGCAGCCGTGACCTACCAGCAAAACCAGCAGCTAGCTCACGGCTGCCATACACATGCATAGCACCGCGCCGCAAAACATACAGCAGGTCCTATTCCTGACAGATGCCTTTAAGGGATCAGTTCACAAAAACTAATACCTGGACATACATCAGGCTTGTGATTCCATCTACTGAATTGGAGATGCAGGGAGTTACAGACATAGTTAGAAATGTCAGCTCCCTAAAATGTGTGACTTACCAGAGTAGCTGCTCCACTTTTTTCGTTTTCAAGTTCAATTTTCAATTGTTCTTGAGCTGCTGATAACTAAGATAAAGTAAAAAAAATGATAATAATATACTAACAATGTGGAGACAAAATAAAGGACGTGACCTCACTCATACGTTTTAGGGGCATTGTTAATTCATGTTGAGTGGCCATCTTCGGTACTGCAGCATTCACTTGAAAGGTTCTGTATCCCACAATCCATCAATACAATAAAGACTCCCCTTTTGCTCATTTTAAAAACTCTTTAAAGGAAATCGACGTAATGAGAGAGCACAGAAGATGATAAGACATTTAAAATTATGCTAATAAGCCTGAAGGGCTCTGGGGTGTTACCATAACCCCTCCGTGTTGCACATTCACAGGCTGTTACACTGTGCAGAAGCACCTCCCCCTCACACTGTGTGCTAAAGCTTTCTGTGCTGCAGTGAGATTACATCAGGAAGAGGGAGGGGGAAGTGCTGAGGGGGAGAATGAGACAGTCTAACAGCCTGTAAAGCTGCAGAACGGAGGGGCTCTGGTACCCCCAGAGCCCTTCAGGCTTATTGGCATACTTTTAAAAGTCTCACCTTCCTCCCTTCTACACAGTGGGAGAGGGGAAGTGCTACTGAACCGTGCAACAGTCAGAAAACATGGAGGGACTAAGGGAACTCCCCCCCTCCCAGAGCACATCTGGTTAATTAGCATAGTTTTCAAATTTGATTTTAGAAGGAAGAAATATAAGAATATGACCACAGTCACGGTGCCTGGATCTATGAGTAAGTGTCCCTGGTTTATCATGATGGATTTTGGCCAGTTGTTGTTGTTTTTTTTTTTTGTACCAATAAAGATTCCCTTTAGATCATTTTAAAAAAACTCTTTAAGAACAAAGACAAAAATATTTAAAAAAACGGCTGGCATTGCAACTTTTTTTAAAATTTCCTTCTCAAGAAAGTGCTTTTTTTTAAAGAAAAAAATAATCATCACATTGATCACCATGAGGCATCTATTATCGGAAGTAGATGTGATGGTAGATTCCTCCTGCTGCCTCTGCCCTAATCTGTAATTCAATAATCCTGGAAACTAACGTGTTAAAAAAACTTTATTTTAGTAATATGTAAATTATCTGCAGAGGCTACTGGGGTGTGTTCTATCCTGGTTGGGCACCAGGAGCTAAGGCTAGCACACGCCCCAGTAGCATCTGCAGGTAATTTACATATTACTAAAATAAAGTTTGTAATAAATTAGGTTCCAGGATTATTAAATTACAGATTAGGGCAGAGGCAGCAGCAGGAATCTACCATCACATCTACTTCTCATAGTAGATTGTTCATTATAGGTTTCCTTTAAAACCAAACTAAAAATATAAAATATATAATAAATATAAAATAACTAAAAAACTAAAATAGATAATTTTATTATGATAAAAAAAATGATAATAGAAAATGCAGATTTTTGTAAAATTATAATAATAACAACTTGATATTAGAAACTCGCTATTAAGTTTGATACTTCTGGCTCCTGTGGATACAGGGAAGCGTCTGGTTTTCTTAATAAAACCCAACAAAGACAACAAGTGGTAAGAAGTTACGGAGCAGGAATGTAACAATAAAGACGCATTGGCTCTGCACATTGTTACATGTCAGTCGCGGCTCTGAACACCGTAACACTTGAGTGCCGCTGCATTGCTTATAATGCGGTTAAATGAGCTGTGTCCTGGCGTTACCGCGTGACATAATACCGCCATATCTGCCCCTGTGATAAGTCTGTCTGCGGTGCGGAGCACATCTCACTTCCATAGGCTTCTCCACCATCTTTTCATCCCCTTCAAATAAGCCATCAATCTGGACGTACAAAACTGTTTTTGTTTCGCCGCCCTTTTTTTTTTTCGGTCCGTTTTTTTTTTTTTTTTAACTTGCAGATTGAGATAATGCTACAGGCCGGGGCTATTAACATACTTAAAAAAGCCATCACTTAATGTCAAAAGTCACACCTTCTCAATGGTCCTTTGGTCTTCTTCCATTCTGACTCTCATGGCGCCCACATCCAGATCTGGAACAATAGAAGGAAAGAAAGAGAGAAAAAAAGCGTGAAATCTCATTCCCGTGAGCGTCTATTCAGAGCACGCAGCGGAGGTCAGTGATGGAAGCCCTGGTCATTTCATGCTGGCCCTGAGTCCGGGCTAAACTGTGACCCTCACAGCCGCCCTTGACATTCAGGGTCCTTTCCCTGCTGTTTGGCCGGCTGCTTGGAGAGAAATTAAGAAGTAAGTTCAAGAGCCAAGTGTGGCACCAAGGACCTGCCGCCCTCCATCACTGCCAGCACTGGACATCGCCGCTGTTTAGTCACAGCAAATACGACGAGGTTTAGCAGGTGGTTCTCCGGAGCTCAAAGGAGATGTATGAAAAGATAAAAAGACTCATTGAATCATATGACAAACATGTGCGGGGAATATGGTTTGTGTCCCCTTTAAAAGATTAATGCCCAGAATTGACCCTAATGGGAAAATAAAATGAGGTCTTTCATCAGCGCTGCTCTGCTACATGGAGATAAGAGGAAATAAACTTCAAGGGGTTGTCCACTTTCATTGATATGGTTTGTGTAATGAAAAGTGATACAATTTTCCAATATACTCTCTGTATCAATTTCTCACTGTTTTCTAGATCTCTGCTTGCTGTCATTCTATAGGAAGCTTCATTGTTTACTTTCTGTGGATAGAAATCTGTTTCTGGTCATGTGATGTCACACAGGCGCACTGCTCGTTATATCCCTGGTCATATGTCGTCACACAGGTGCATTTCTCCTTATATCCCTGGTCATGTGATGTCACACAGGTGCATTTCTCCTTATATCCCTGGTCATGTGATGTCACATAGGTGCACAGCTCATCATATCACCACCTCTGTTACTCTGTGTGACATAACAAGCCATGCACCTGTGTGACATCACATGACCAGGGATATAACGAGCCATGCGCCTGTGAGACATCCCATGACTGGGGATAAAACGAGACGTGCACTTGTGTGACATCACATGACCAGCGATATAACGAGCGGTACACCTGTGTGACATCACATAAACAGGTATATAATGAGCTGTGCACCTGTGGGATGTCACATGACAGAGACCATTTTTTATCCACAGGAAGAAAACAATGAAGATTCCTATAGAATGACAGCAAGCAGAGATCTAGAAAACCTTGAAGTGATAAAGAAAGTATATTGGAAAATTGTATCACTCTTCATTGCACAAAAGAAATTGTCATTATTTGACAAAATTCTTTTAAAGTTCATTTTTATATTGTATTGCAATGTATTTTTGATGAAGAGTAGCATATTGTTCAGTACAGCCCAGGACCATGTGGTTGATTGACAGCACTAACAAGATGTGCACAGTACATGATTGCTTTCAAACCTTCTGATAACTAGATTAGGGGTCCTGAGCACATATCCAGAGGTAGTTCAATCTCTATGGGACTGATAAATAATAATAATAATAATAATTATTTATTTATATAATAATAGTGCACACAGATTCCGCAGCGCTGCACAGAGGTTGCCAAATCATCCCCTGTTCCCATGGGGCTCACCATCTAATCAACCTACCAGTATGTTTTGGAGTGTGGGAGGAAACCGGAGGAAACCCACACAAAACACAGAGAGAACATACACACTCTCTGCAGATGTTGACCCTGGGACTTGAACCCAGGTCCCCAGCGCTACAAGGCTGTAATGCTAACCACTGAGCCACTGTGCAGCCCTAATGGAGATAGATGGCTACCTCTATCAGTACAAGGGGGCAGACGACTGTGGTTGGTCCAGAAAGAAACAGATGGGGCACTTGCTAATGGTCAAGGTTTGACCAGAGTGGAATGGATGGGACTGTAAGAATCATGGTGATCTATGGCACCTTGTGTGATCTCTTTGTAATTGCCATGGCTGTAAGGTACAAATCAATTTCCAACTGGATCAATAAAGTTGGATCGTGTTGTATCGTAAGAAGTCCCTGCTTCCCTGCTGTAATCAGTTTGGCGCTGCTGGGAAGCAGGGGCTCCTTGTATTATTTATCAGTATGATGCATGGAGTCCCATCATCTGCACTGTTGTTGGTCTGTTTAATCCGAAAAGTGCATGGACCAATAACTCTCGTCTTCCCCTAGCCTGTGGCTACAGACACACAAACTTGTCCGAGTGCTATTGGTTGTGTGATGGAACACTGATACTTTAACTTCCATGGATCCATATCCATAAATGCCTTTTCCCGGATCCTCTTGGAGGCTGTGGAAACCTCAAAGCAGGCCTTTGCATAGAAGTGTATGAGAATGGAAAGGGACTTGTAGCTACAGCACGGAGGGGCTCTGGTAACGCCCATCTAGTTCATTAGCATAATTTAAAAGGTTGATTTAAGAAGGAAGGAGGCCATGGGTAACAAATGTAACAAGATTACCACAGCTAAGGTGCCTGGATCTATGAGTAAGTGGCCCTGGTTTATCATGGTTGTCTTTAATGCCCTTTAAAAAAAGTATACGCACATGATATCCTCCCTGCACCTAGGTCGGCCTACCCTTAGGCATTGCTGTGTATTGCAACAATGTAGCAAAACGTCAGTTATAAGGAGTATTATTAGATCCTTGTGAATTTTACTAACTCGTTCACTGACAGCAAGCAGTGGTCCATTGTTGTACACACACTGAGAACCCCAATATTACCTAACGCCTGGATGTGTTTGTCTCTCTCCTTTAGAGCAATTTCCAGCTGGTGGATCGTGTCCTGCAGTGAATCCGTCTTGTCTTTTAGCTCCTTGTTCTCTTCCTGCAGCTTCTCTTTCTCGCCGTCATCTTCTGATTGGTAAATGATCTGCAATATTAGAAGGTCTTTTTATTTTAAGGGGTCGAAACAAAGGGGTCTCCCCCCCCCCTCCCCCGGCGGCCGCTGAGCAGTGATAATTATCCGGCCTGCTCGTCATATAATTTCCATATCTAAATATGAATGGGGAAGAGGTGCTGAAAGCCTCCAGTACATGACATACAAAGCCCATACACACATGGGGACAGGGATAATGCTCATCATACTGTTTTGTGCGCCCCCTCATCATTCAGGTCAATTTATTATGGGGGCTGTGTCCAAGAAGGCAGCTGGGGCTATACTCCCACACTTGGGTTTAGGACGGCGTTTGCTCGTCACTAGGCAAAAGCCAGAAGTTTTGTGGCCTGGGACAACGCTGGGGGGTTGCGTCAGGCAGGGTAGGGGAGGGGGGGGGCTTGTTGTCTTTGTGCCGCTCCTCTGTGACATTGCTGCTGGTGTCACAAGGAGCACATCACATGTCAAAGCGCTGAAGTTTTCAGCCTGGAAGCCGCATGGAGTCCATCAGGCCCACAGATAGCGGCACAGTTGGCTTTTTACATGGTCGTTGCAGCTTCCCGGAGGCCATTTATATTCTGCACATTAACGTGGCTTTGCATGCTTGTCACACGGAGCTCCGTGCAGGCGTCTCAGCCTATTGAGAACTTCACCGCAAGTCTCTGAGCAAACAGCGATTACCTTGTAAGACGGCTTCAGGAGGACGCCCCACAATGGGCTTAAAAAGTTATCATTTTAGTAAAGCGCTCATTAGCATTTTTATTATGTGAAGGCTTTTTGTTTCCGTTCTTGCCCCTTCTATGATGAAGGAGTCTCATGCGGTCACTGATCGCCTAATTCACTGGACTCATTCACAGACTTAGAGAAGATGCCGTGTTATAGCCGTCTAGACTCCGTCCTGCACCTACTAATGACAGCCGCTATGTTATATGGAATTGTATTATAGGACTAATACAGTAACAATAGTTATAGTATGAAAAGAATAGTTTTATAATAATTTATCAACTAGCTGTAACTCCCGGCATTGCCCGGGATAGGAAATAACTGCTACTAGATATAACAAAATAGAATGGGTTAACAAAAATATTTTATTTGTATCTCTCTCTGACTGTCTCTGACTGTTTCTGTCTCTGAGTGTCTCTGTCTCCAACTGTACGTGACTGTCTCTGTCTTTGACTTTCTGTCTTTGTGTCTGTCTCCGGCTGTCTTTGTGTGTCTCTGACTATCTCTGTCTGTCTCTGACTATCTCTGTCTGTCTCTGACTCCGGTTTTCTCTGACTGTCTCTGACTATTTCTGTCTCTAATTGACTGTCTCTGTCTGTCTCTGATTAACTTTCTCTGACTGTCTCTTTTGTCTGATTGTCTGACTTTGGTTTTCTCTGACTGTCTCGGAGTATTTCTGTCTCTGATTGACTGTCTCTGTCTGTCTCTGATTAACGTCTCTGACTGTTTCTGTCTCTGATTGACTGTCTCTGTCTGTCTCTGTCTCTGATTGAATGTCTCTGTCTGTCTCCGACTGTCTTTGGTCTGATTGTCTGACTTTGGTTTTCTCTGACTGTCTTAGTATTTGTCTCTGACTTTCTTCGACTGTGTCTGTCTGTCTTTGTCTCGGACTGTTTCTGTCTTTGAGTATCTCTGACTCTCTGTCTCCATCTATCTCCGGCTGTCTCTTTCTTCGACTGTCTCGGACTTTGGTTTTCTCTGTCTTTCTCTGACCATGACTGCCTGTGACCGTCTCTGTATTTGTCTCTGTCTTCGACTGACTCTGACCATCTTTGTATCTGACAGTCACTTTGTCTATGGGTGGATTTACCAGAAGAGTCTGAGAAAACTGTTGTCTACGACATTCCCTGAGTCACAGAGCGGCTGTGCAAAATTTGGTTGTTGTAAACGCCACGGTGCAGATTCCTGTAGCGGACATACACACACCCTACATTCAGCTTTATGTATTAGATAGGATAATATAATCACCTCTAGAGCTTAGGGGCTGGGGGCTGTTATGAGTACTGATCACTCAGGATAGGACATCGGTATAAGGCCTCATGCACACAGAGGTGATGTGACGGTGATGTTACACAGCTGAGGATAACTATGTAACAGCCTCTCTGAATTTTTTAAGGACATCTATCACCAGGATGAATGACTGTAAACCACGCACACTGACATACTGGTGTGTGCCCCCTCGGGCAGGATCTTCTCGTGTTTTAGCTTTTGCGTTCCGGCTTTTAATGAAAATAAGGTTTTAAAAATTATGCAAATGAGCCTGAGGGCTCATGGACACCCATGGAGCCTGGAGACCCTCAGGCTCATTTGCATAATTTGTAAGAGCATAACAACATTTCATAAAAACAAGGGCATAAAAAGCTAAAACAACAGCAGATCCTACCAGAGGGGACGCACACCAGTCAGTGTGCTTGGTTTACAGTCCTTCATCCTGGTGGCAGATGTCCCTAAATGTCTAAACAAAATTGTGCAAAATTAACCTCTTTCCCTCCCCGGTGTCATGTGACTGGTGTTACAAGTTCTTAGGCGTGAACAGGGTTGGTTCTAAACTCTCTGCTGCCTGAGGGTGGTGGCACATGTGGCGTTTTGAACCTGTTTTTCCTAATTTTAATTAAGATAATTGGAAAACTGACAAAAAATGGTCAAAAAAATGCATGCATTTTTTAGCACACTGCTTAAAAACTGCCTAAAAACGGGTTCAAAACGCTAACGTGTGCCACCACTCTGAGGGTGCATTCTCAAGTTCAGTTTTTCAGATGCAGTTTTTGATATCCAAACCAGAAGTGGAGTTAAAAAAAAGAGGAGGAGCAGCTTCTCTTAATGATATGTTCTCGTCCATTATGACCCACACCTGCTTTGAAAACTGCTTTGTGAATGCATCCAGAGGTAATCCTCTCTTCTCCCATAACATATCAGGTTATTTTCTTCACTATTTTTAGGTGTCAGTCCTGATTTTTAGCAGTTGGCGGCACCCCTTATCTTGTTACAGGTGGTGCTGCCTGAGGGAAGAGGCTGGACTCGCCTCATGCACCCCTGGGTGAGAATGGGGTGCAGGTGAGTTACATTTGGTGTTATGGCTCTCATAGTAGTTACAGGCAGTCCCCGGGTTACATACAAGATAGGGTCTGTAGGTTTGTTCTTAAGTTGAATTTGTATGTAAGTCGGAACTGTATATTTTATCATTGTAACAGCCAGAATTTTTTTGGTCTCTGTGACAATTGGATTTTAAAAATGTTGGGTTGTCATAAGAAACAGGATTAATAATAAAGCTCCATTACAGACACCTGTGATAACTGTTATAGCTGATTATTGTAGCCTAGGACTAAAGTACAGTAATTACCAACATCCAGAGGTCCGTTTGTAACTAGGGGTCGTATGTAAGTCGAGTGTTCTTAAGAGGGGACCGCCTGTACTGGCAATGAACTCTCTGAATGTCTACATGAAGATGGATGAGGCTGGGGCAAGATGGCCAAGACCATACAGAGGTGAAACAAGACGGGATCCGTTCAGATCAGGCCTCACCATGACCGACCGATAAAGCTGAGTGCATGTGGTCAGCATCATATCCAGAGGTTAAAGGGGTGGGGGTCAGACTGTGTTCAGACCATACACTCTGCATCCAGGGCCGGTTTTAGATGGGTTTAGATTTTATGAGCAGTCACAGTCAGTAAGAGGCTCCTTTAGCCCTGCACAATAATAACACTTTGTAGTTACACACAGTAGTAGGTAAGTACCTGTAATATGGGACTGTAGGAGAATGTTATAGGAGATCGACTGATAGATGATTGATAATAGATAGATAGGAGATAGATAAATAAATAGATACAGGCAGTCCCCGGGTTACGTACAAGATAGGGTCCGGAGGTTTGTTCTTAAGTTGAATTTGTATGTAAGTTGAAACTGTATATTTTATAATTGTAGATCCAGACAAAAAAAGTTTTTGCCCCATTGACTATTGAAGTTTAAACATTTTTTGCTGTAATGGGACCAAGAATTATCAATAAAGCTTCATTACAGACACCTTATAGCTCATCATTACAGCCTGGGACTATAGTAAAGCATTCAGAAAGCTTCACCAAAGGTCAGAGGGGTCTGTCTGTAACTATGGGTTGCCTGTAAGTTGGGTGTCCTTAAGTAGGGGACCGTCTGTAAATGGTTAGATAGACAGATATATAGATAGGAAATAGACAAATTATAGGAGATAGATAACTAAATGAAAGATATATAGACAGGAGATATATGGATAAGCATCTTCACCCGGGCATTCAACCAAGGGGTAATAAAAGAGCAATACATCCTCTGCCCACAAAAATCCACTTGTAGGGGGCCTCTTTCGGACAGGGGGCCTTGGGCAAATGCCCAGTTTGCCACACCCTAACAATGGCCCTGACTGTATCACATTGCTCTGCATGGTCGTCATTTCAGAGAGAACATGATGCACAGGAAAGTCCACAAACTGTTTCCTAAAGACGAGCAGATTACTAGGGCAAGGATTACTGGAGCCATGACATGGAGTCTGATGAGACCTAGACAACCATATTTAGTTCAGATGGCATCAAGTGTGTGTGTGTGTAAAGAGTGGTGGTGCATAGTGGTGGTAGGTTCATGGTTTGCGGCCATCGGCTTTGGGGGGGGGGGGCTACATTTCATGGAGGGAATCCTGCATAACAAAGTGTACTGTGATATACGGAAGCAGAGCATGACCCCCAGTACAGTATACCGACATGATGCCAACCCCAAACACTTCCAAGATGGCCACTGCCCAGCTAAAGAAAACAAGGGTGAAGGTTCTCTATCGGTCAAGACCTAAAATGTGTGGAACATCTGTGGGGCCTCCTCAAACAGCAGGTGGAGTAGTGTAAGGTCTCGTACATCCGTGGAGGAGTGAAAGAGGATTTAAATACTACATTTGTTGTACAGACCATGAAGAACTTACATACAATAAGAAATAACCCACTCAGCATTTATTGCATTATATAGTATGGCGCCACCTGGTGTTCAAAATCTATATCAATGTTCATGTCCACCGAGTCTGGTGGACATGCATTTTTAGGCCACGGTTTTTCTTCAGATAGGCAGGATTTCATAGGATGTGTCTATAGGGGCTTGGTGCTGGCTTTTCACCGACTAACTATTGACAGCCTATCTTGAGGTTAGGCCATCAATAGTAACTCATGGCCAGCCCCTTTAAAAGATCTTCTTTGGTTGTGCATATAATTTATCTGAATCAATGCAATGGAAAAGTAGCAACCAATAGCATCCCAGTCCAAGAAGATCTGTGCTTAGTTCTCCAAGATGTTTGGAACAACCTCACTGCCGAGTTCCTTTGAAAACTGTGTACAAGTGTATCTAGAAGAACTGATGCCCATTTGAAGGTAAAAGGCCGGTTACACCAAATTTTGATCTCATGCAAATTTTCATTTTGTACAGTCACTTTGTATTGTCTTAATCGATTAAAAAATAAGCTATTAAAGGGGATTTATCAACATTCTGCGCATTGTTAGATAGCAGTCACTGGAGATGTGTGTAATCATACCTTTGTGTGTGTCGTTAGTAGCAGTAGGACTGTAAACTGTGATACAAGCCATTATCACAATTCCTGGTGGAATTGAGTCTACCTCACCCTCTACTTCGGAACGGGAAGGGGCAGTGATGGGCTGGCGCAACGTGTGAACATACCACGCCTGCACAGTGCCTACAACCTGTGCCCTAGTCTGTAAGCCCAAACCTGGGGTATAAGTGCCCCGACGCAGCGTATTTATCAGGGGGCCAGAGCCTCCTGATAGATCAGGCATGTTCCGTGGAGTGGGGAACCATCAAACGTTGGCGTATGACATATGTAACCCTTGATTTGTACTGGTTTGGATTTATATTCCAGGATTGTAGCTGGACTTGTGATGTGCTCTTAGCTCTGTGCATCACAACCCCTTCATTCGAACCTGAATAAAAGCTATAGAAGGCTTCTGTTCACACATAGCATAGGAGTTGGTGTGTGGAGCAGTTCAGAAAGGCGAATGCACAGCAGTGTGAGGATACTTTCCTAGTGCACGCGGAGAAGCTACAATCCTTGACTAGTAAACCAAGGTTACTTACCAATCTGTTTCTCTGATCAACGGCAGTCATCCTGGGAACAGCTGTGACACGCTGTATTACTATAATATATAATATAGGTGTATCTGCCATTGACACTGGAAGTGACCAATCAGGGGCTGCAGTGGTCAATTATCATCTATATGTAAAGAGGGACAGGGAGGAGCCACCAAGAAGTGGCGCTGGATCCCCGGGAGGACAGGAAGGTCATTTTTATTTTTTTTTTATTTCTTTTCTGATTTAAGGTAATTTCCAGGGGCTTAAAAAAAAAAAAATTCAAAAAAATAAATAAAAGTTAAAAAAAAAATTATGATTTTTGTGTAAACCAGAACTAATACTGTTCCCAGTTTTGCAGCAATACCACTTTGTGGCTCTGCAGCTATTGTAGGGGGTTTCCTTTCTTTCCTAATTCCTGTAAATACTGAGACAATACAGAAGGCAGTTGCGTCTAACGTTTATCTCTTGCGCCATCATCTGTCGCAGCGGGGGTACTGCATGTCATTAACTATTCCGTCTCCTCTCTCTATGAAGATGCTCATTAGCAAGATGAACAAAGAGACCGTCCTGTGTAGCTACAGTCATCTGTTACACTTTAATTTTCGGGTTTTGTTATCGCATTCTCTGCGCCATCTGTCCACAGCAGTAGATTTTGACTTATTGAAGCCGAGAGCCAATGGGGTTAGGCCAAAAAACGGAAAAGCTAAATTAGATGGTAAGAGCCAGGACGCTTGGGTTTCCCCCCCCCCCCTGCATATTAATCCAATACCGTTATCAATGGCGTCACGAATGTTCTGTATCAGTGATAGAAAGATGAAGGATTTATCGGATAGCGATGAAGAAACCTGCACAGTCCTCATTTATAAGACAAGATTTTGATTATTTTTTCCTAATTTGTAAAAAACTTGACATGCAAGAGAATTTTTTGGAATTTTTTTTTTTTAATAAAAGTAATTTCTGAATGATCAAAGTCACTTCTGCATTATATCGGGCTTTGATTTTTTTTTTAATAGATACTTAGCAGCCTTTAATGAGAACCCGTCACCAGATTTTTATGTAAAATCTCCTCTGTTTACCAATAAATAAAAATGCTTCCAACATTATATGCAAATGAGCTGAGAGGAGTCACTTTTTTGCCTGAGATGAGTCACTTTTAGAGGCTGCAGGGGCAGTGTCACTTCAGACGGCCCTATCTCAGGTTTTATGGTAGCCGGGAGGAGATACTGGTGTCATTGTAAAGATAAGAATCTTATCTTTGAAAAAGCATCCGAATTGTGGTTCTGTGAGCTACAGAATGAATAATACAGCATGAAACTGATTCAGAGGACTACAGAAAGGGGGGGGGGGTACAGAAATTATAAGGAGGCACAGAAATAAGTCATTTTAAATGAGAACCAGCAGAATAATAGATATTAAAGGAGCGTTATGAAAGAGGGGGATATAATATATCAGGACTAAAGGCAAGGGGGTAGTAGTGAGTCAAATTATGCGGTATTATAAGGGGAAGCCACAAGAATTGCGGAATAATTTTGTGTTCGGATCACTATAGAGTGTAGTTAACCTTGGTGGGCACATTAGGGGGTGGGGTTAGGGGTCGGGCTCGGTACCTCCAATCTTTTTCAACATGTCTTCCTATTTTAACTTCCCAAGAGTTGGGATGTATGTGCAATAACACACAAAAATTAAAGAACCCATATAGGGGGAGAATTAGCAGTGCTTTGTAGAGGGCACCACCGCTGGTAGAATGGGTGGGCATGGGGCATTCCTGCCTTGTGCTTGCATACTTTTTAAAATTTTTTAGACAAAACTATGCCAGGTCAGACCTGGCATAGTTTTGCCCAGCAGCCGCTCTGTCCGACGGTGAGACATGGGGGAGGGGGCGTTATAAATTTCCCCCATAGTGTAACATATTTTGGATCTTTCCTACATCTAGGTACATGTGGCCTATGTGTAAGTCTGTAATGTAATCGTGGGTATCTGTTCATGAACAAGGAGGAACAGGATGAACTTATTCCGAACTACCTACATCAGGTATTTTACTTACTGCTTTATACATTATAAACAGCCACAATATGAAGCTCTAAGAAGTTTCCTCAAGTCGGGAGGCCAAAGTCATCTACCATTATAGCAGATGGCAATTGTTTCATTGCTAACCCTTTACATCACATGTAATCAGGGCAGAACTGCTGAAGTTCTTATTGAGATGTATTACTGGAATAACCACAAGAGGGCGCAATTGTACTGGGAATATAAACCACAAGGATGAGTTTTATGAAACTCCCGATTATTAAAAATGTTGCTCCAAAGTTCGAAAACTAGGCAATCAGTTGTAGAGTGATATATTCTGTGTGTGTGTGTGTATATATATGTTCTCTTGAGAGTGTTTTGCATGTTAAAATTTAAAAACTTATCACATGGGTAGGGATTAGAGATGAGCGAACACTAAAATGCTCGGGTACTCGTTATTCGAGACGAACTTTTCCCGATGCTCGAGTGCTCGTTTCGAGTAACGAGCCCCATTGAAGTCAATGGGAGACTCGAGCATTTAAGGGGACCAAGGCTCTGCACAGGGAGAAGCGGCAAACACCTGGGGAACCTCAGAAAAGGATGGAAACACCACGGAAATGGACAGGAAACAGCAGGGGCAGCATGCATGGATGCCTCTGGGGCTGCTTAAACGCACCATTATGCCAAATTATGGGCAACAGCATGGCCATGACAGAGTGAACAGAATGAAGCTAGATAGCATCTAAAACATCCAATAATGGACCCTGACACTATAGGGGACGGCATGCAGAGCAGCAGGGCGCAGCTAGAGAGTGTCATGGCGAACATACCCTAAATGGACTCAGGCTTCAAACCAATAGGGTGGAGAGAGGAACCAAAGGAGGTGAGCAAGAAGTGCTCAAATAATAATCGGACATGATAAAAGTTTGCCAGTATATTTGTGGATCCACAGCGGGTGGCGACAAAGTTAACATGGAAGCCATGAAAAACAACCAAAATTCTGCCTGACACAGCTCGTTGATAAGGGGACCATGTGTATGGAGGCAGTGAACTAGTGTAGATTAAAGGTGTGCTGCAGTTAAAACTATGTTAGTTGGATCTTGGCATGGAGCTGGCGATCCGCTGCCAGACGAGCTTTCGCCAATCCAAGCCCTGTCTCTAGGCTACTCCCCCAAACAGCACTTTGTATAAGATCAAGGTAGTGCGTTCTTAAGTTTAGGATATGCCGGGTGAGGGGATATGTAAACAGAATGCGCAGAAGCGCTGTGATGAAATATATCCCTAAATGGTAAAAGTTTGCCAGTATATTTTTGTGGATATAAACAGCAGGGTGGCGACAAAGTAACAACTTTGATGTGGAATCCATGAAAACAACCCAAATTTCTGCTGACACACCTCGTTTGATAAAGGGACGATGTATGAGGGCAGCTAATGGAGACTTTTGGAGGGTAGCAATGGAGACAACGGTGGGAGGCTGCTAGGAGACAATTAATTGGGATAGTGCCTGTATGTGGCAGTCCCAAACATTTTTCAAACAGAGGAGCAGGTAGTGGCCCTCCAGTAAAATGGAATAGATTGAGTGCCTGTATGTGGAGTCCCAAAAATTCTTCAAACCAGAGGAGCAGGTAGGTGGCCCTCGTCCCTCCAGTAAAATGGAATAGATTGAGTGCCTGAGTATGTGGCAGTCCCAAAAATTGTTCAAAACCAGAGGAGCAGGGGTAGGTGCCCTCCAGTAAAATGGAATAGATTGATGCCGTATGTGGGCCGTCCAAAAATTCTTCAAACCAGAGGAGCAGGTAGGGGGCCCTCCAGTTAAAATGAATAGATTGAGTGCAGTTGTGGCAAGTCCCAAAAATTCTTCAAACAGAGGAGCAGGAGGTGGCCTCCAGTAAAATTGGATAGATGAGTGCCTGTATGTGGCAGTCCCAAAATTTTTCAAACCAGAGGAGCAGGTAGGTGGCCTCCAGTAAAATGGAATAGATGAGTGCATGTATGTGGCAGTCCCAAAATGTTTCAAACCAGAGGAGCAGGTAGGTGGCCTGCAGTAAAATGGAATAGATTGAGTGCCTGATGTGCAGTCCAAAAAATTCTTCAAACAAGAGGAGCAGGTAGGTGGCCCTCCAGTAAAATGGAATAGATTGAGTGCCTGTATGTTGGCCAGTCCCAAAAAATTGTTCAACCAGAGGACCGGGTAGGGGCCCTCCAGAAAATGGAATAGATTGAGTGCTGTTGTGGCACTCACAAAAATTGTTTCAACAGAGGACCGGGTAGGTGGCCCTCCAGAAAAATTAAATGCATGAGGTATGCAAGAGCCAGTGGGCCCTGTCAAAAAATAGCCATTTCTCTGCTTTACGGTACAAAAGGAGGAGAAGGAGGAAAATGAGGAGGAGGGGAGGAGAGTGGATCAATTATTCAGGTTGAGCTTCTCACCTGGTGGAGATTGGAAATTTGAGAAATCAGCCTTTATTCATTTTAATAAAGCGTCAGCCTGTCAGCGCTGTCAGTCGACAGGGCGGTACGCTTATCGGTGATGATGCCACCAGCTGCACTGAAAACCCGCTCGGGACAAGACGCTAGCGGCAGGGCAGGCAAGAACCTCCAAGGCGTACAGCGCCAGTTCGTGCCAATGTCCAGCTTTGAAAACCAGAGTTGTAGGGAGATGTGTGATCTTAGGACGATGTATGGTCAGCTACGTACTCCCTCACCATATTTCTGTAAAGATCAGCCCTACTCTGCCGAAGACTGGGGACAGGTGACAGTGTCTTGGGAGGTGACATAAAGCTGGCAAAAGCCTGTAAAGCGTACCCTTGCCAGTGCTGGACAAGCTGCCTGCTCGCCACTCTCCCTCGCTACTTGTCCGCAGAACTACGCACTCTGCCGCTGCGCTGTAGAAGGGAAATACGGTTTCAGCTTGGCACCAGGCCTGCTGGTATTCATGCATTCTACACTCCTTTCCTCTGCAGGGATGAGAGTGGAAAGATTTTGCTTGTACCGTGGGTCCAGGAGAGTGAATACCCAGTAATCGGTGCTGAATAAATTCTTTGAACGCGAGGGTCACGGGATAGGCAGCCTAGCATGAAATCTGCCATATGCGCCAGAGTACCAACGCGTAAGAATTCACTCCCCTCACTGGCCTGACTGTCATTTCCTCCTCTCCAACTCCTCAACTCCTCTTCTTCTGCCCCATACACGCTGAACAGTGAAGGACTCAACAATGGTCCCCCCTCTCTGTGTCTCGCCACATCTCCTCCTCTTCCTCCTCTCCTCCTCCACCTCCACCTCCTCCGATATGCGCTGAGAAACAGACTCAGGGTGCTTTGGCTATCACAAGGGAATATCTTCCCCCGTCTCTTGTGACGAGCGCAAAAGCTTCGACTTCATGCTGACCAGAGAGTTTTTCAACAGGCAAGCAGCGGGATGGTGAGGCTGATGATGGCGGCATCGCCATGACCAATCTGTGTGACTCCTCAAAGTTATCAGCACCTGAAGATATCAGAATCCACGTCACTCCTCATTGTAGACTTGAGGAAGCGGAAGCTGACTGACCTGACTACCAGTCTGGTGGAAGTGACATGGCAGTTACAATCGCTCTGCGCTGGCTGGTAAATCCTGGATAACATGGTCAGTGTTGAATTCCACCTCGTGGGCAGTCGCACAACAGTCGGTGAGCGGGCAGTTTGGAGGCGGCGCTGAGCTGCCTGAGAGTGGGCAGCATCTGGCTGGACTTCCTGAAATGCCAAGATGCGGCGCACCTTCGTGAGCAAATCAGACAGATTGGGGTATGTCTTGAGGAAACGCGCACTATCAGATTTAAACACATGGGCCAGGAATGGCACATGTGTCAGTCTGCCGAGTTGCAGAGCCGCACCAGGTTACGGCCGTTGTCACACCAACCATTCCCGGCTTGAGGTTCAGCTGGTGCCAGCCACAGATCAGTCTGCGCCGTGATGCCCTGTAATAGCTCTGGGCGGTTGGCCTTTGTCGCCTAGGTCAGCAGTTGAGCACCGCCTGCTGTCGACTTAGCGACGGCACTGCTGTTGCATAGAGCTACGAGATGGCGCCGTGCCCACGGATGGTAGTTCGGAGAGGAGGTGGGAGGGGGGTGGGAGGAGGAGGAGGCATAGTAGTAGGCCGAAACACCTGGGACCGAGGTAGGCCCCGCAATCCTCGGCGTCGGCAGTATATGAGCAGCCCCACAGGGCAGTTCTCGGGCCAGCCTCCACCAAGTTAACCAATGTGCCGTCAGCGAATATAGTGGACCCTGCCCGGCAGCAACTAGTCAAGCGTGTCAGTGGTAGGGGACCTTGTCAGAAACGGGTTGGTCAGGGCACGGATGAGTTGTCTGACACGTGCTGGTGCAGGGCTGGGAAGGCAACATCGGGAAAAGTAGTGGCGGCTGGGGACAGAATACGAGGGGGCGGCCGCCGCCAGAGGTTGCGTGTTGCGAAAGGCCTCGGTCTCTAATAGCCTATAGGGCAGCATCTCCAGGCTAAGCAATCTGGAGATGTGCACATTAAGGGCTTGGGCGTGGCGGGTGGGTCACTATGATTTGCGTTCCGTCCAGCGTCTGGGGTATGGAGAGCTGGAACGCTGGTGGATGCTGTGGAGGTATCGTGGAGGCGACCGATGGGGTTTTTGGGCCAGGGTCCTGGGGCAGGGGGATGACTAGCAAGCTGACAAGGGGAAAGGAGCAGTGGTGTGAGCACGGCCGGAGGTGAAGGGCTTGTTGCCACTGAGTGGGGTGCTTAGCATTCATATGCGCGCATATGGGGTGGTAGTTAAGCTAGTAGTGGGGAACCCCTGCTGAGCCTGGTTTGGCAAATGTTGCACACCACAGTCCGTCGGTCATCCGGTGTTTCCTAAAGAACTCCACACTTCTGAAGATCTAGCCCTCGCGCAAGAGCCCTCACACACGGGAGCTTCACTAGTTGCATGGCGGCTGATGCACCAGCTCTGGCCCGCTCTCCGTCTGCCCCACCACGCCTCTTCCCAACTGTTCAGGGTCGAGGACTCTCCTCGTCTCAGAAGCACTGTGTTCACCCGGCCCTCTCAACCCAGCTTGGGTCTGTCACCTCATCATCCTCCGATCACTCAGTCTGCTCCCCCCTCGGACTTCCTGCCCTGACAACACTTCCCCACTGTCTGACAACGTGTCTCCTCATCGTCGGACACCTCTTTACACACTTCCACTACGTCAAGAAGGTCATCATCACCCACAGAATGTGACTGGTGGAAAACCTGGGCATCGGGAAAATTGCTCAGCAGCACGGGACAAGAGGGTTTGTGACTGTGGGAAGGGTCCAGAAAACAGTTCCTCAGGGTATGCGGTTCAAATGGCAAATTTTCCTGGGAGGGGGGCAGACTGGGGGGAGGAGGCTGAGGTGCAGGAGCTGGAGGAGTGGGGATTCGGTGACATGGGTGGACTGCGTGGAAGACTGACTGGTGGTGGACAAATTGCCGAAGCATTGTCAGCAATCCCACGACATCAACCTGTTCGCACTTGTTCTGGCCTCAACAGTGCTCTACCACGAGTCCCAGTAAACTTCAGAAATAACCTAGGGAGTGTTGTAGCTTGCGGCGTTCCCTGCTCCCTCATCAGCAGGTGGTTTGTCTCACCCCGCCCAGGACCACGGCCTCTGACCCTGCAGTAGTTGGACGCCCCACGTCCCCGCCCTTCGTGCCTCTACCCTAGCCCTGGGGTTTAAACATTTTTAAAATGAGAGTTATAACTTTTTTTTTTTTTTACTTTTTTGTTTTTTTTGTGTTTTTTTGTGTTGTTTTTTGTTTTTTTTTTTTTGTTTTTTTTTTTTTTTGGAGTTTTTTAGAACCAAACAATCCTATCCTATGCTATGGCTATTTTCTAGCCAAGTACAAAGGAAGCACACTACTATGCCAGAGAGATGACACTGAGTATTGCCTATAGAAATCCAACACCCTACTTGAATTTGCCCTTCAGCCTGCTATGGATATGTGCGCCACTAAGCGCAGAACACAGCGGGTCGCAAGTTCTCCACTACAATTGCTCAGAATATGGCAAGTACATGCACTGCAGAAACTACAGCCACCAGCAGATCAACCAGAAATCAAATATATAGAACGCTACTGTAGGCTTCAAGAAGCTGTTGTATTCTCTATGGATTTTTCTAGCCAAGTATCAAGGAAGCACACTACTATGCCAGATGAGAGGACATGAGGTATTGCCTAATAGAAATCCAAACCCTACTGAATTTTGCCACTTCGGCCTTGCTATGGATATGTGGCCACTAAGCGAGAACACAGCGGTCGCAAAGTCTCACGTACAAATTGCTCAGAATGGCAAGTACATGCATGCAGAAAACTAAAGCCACCAGCAGATCAACCAGAAATCCAAATATATAGAACGCTACTGTAGGCTTCAGAGAAGCTGTTTGTATTCTTCTATGGTATTTTCTAGCCAAGTATCAAAGGAAGGCACACTACTATGCCAGAGAGATGACACTGAGTTATTGCCTAATAGAAATCCAAACCCTACTGAATTTTCCCACTTAGCCTTTGCTATGGATATGGTGCCATAGAGCTAAACACAACGGTAGCAAGTCCCCCTGCTAATTCCTACAAAATGGTAAAAATGCAAATTAAAATAAAAAAAGTAAAGTAGAACGTTATTGTAGCCCTAAGAAGGGCTGTTGGGTTCTTGAGAATCACTCCTGCCTAAGAAGTAAGCTAATAGAACACCCCCTAACGCTTTCCCTGACCAGCAGCAGCTCTCATCCCTAGCGGCATCCAGAGACAGAATGATCCGAAGAGCGCGGCCAGCGGCGAGTCTATCCCAGGGTCACCTGATCTGGCCAGCAACCACTGCTAGACGTGTAAGGGACCACGTCTAATGCTGGGTGGAGTGCAGAGGCTCCTGGCTTGTGATTGGCGTTGTGTTCTGGCCGCCAAAAGAGCAAGAACGGACGGGAGCTGCCATTTTCTCCGAGGGGCAGGAAGAGTATTCGTCGAGTAACGAGCAGTTCGAGTACCCGAATTGCCGACCGAGCATCAAGCTCGGACGAGCATGTTCGCTCATCTCTAGTAGGGATACAACATTTGTCCCTCCACAGCTGTTGAACAAATAAATTTCAGCAGACAGCGCCATTCTCTGTGCAGTTGTCAGACCATGTTACTACAGGCCATTAAAGTAAATCTACCACCAGGATGAAGGATTGTAAAACAAGTAAACTTAAATGGTTGTGAGTGTCCCCTCTGGCAGGATCTGCTCTTCATTTAGCTTCCTTTGACCTTGTTTTTAAGAAAAAAATAAACATTTTTTACAAATTATGCAAATGAGCCTGAGGGGCTCCAGGCTTCATTAAAACCTATGTAGTCTGGAGCCCCACATAAATTTACATAATTTTAAAAGCCTTCTTTTGTATAATCCAGGGCATAAGAAGCTAAAAGAAGAGCAGATCCTGCCAGAGGGGGCAAACACCAGTGTGTCAGAGTGCTTGGTTTACAATCCTTCATCCTGGTGGTAGATGCCCTTTAATTCATTCGGCTTGTTTCAGCCACTACACATGGACCGGCGATGTCTGATTCCTGTTCCATTCTCTGAGTGGTGGCTGCTAAGAACAGTAATAAAAATTCTTCCATGATGTTAAAAACTTTTGTGTAAAATTGTCTAACCAGAAAAATTTGCTGGAGGTTTGCAGGGTACACAGGACCCATCATCAGGCGAGTTATAAATGAAGCACTGAGAGAAAAACACAAGTGTCAGAAGTTTATGTTAGGCAATGGAGGGCAAAAGGGGCTGATAAGTGTGACTGGCGGTGCTGCCCCACTACTTTGATATTGGTGCCTTATCCTTTGTATAAATATTTTTATCTCAGAACACCCCTTTAAAAGGAACCTTTAACAACCCCCAGGTCAGGTATGAAATGTCCTTTCTAGAATTCCCTCTTTTATGTGCATAGAAGAGTCATATTTTGCCTAAGATGAGTCAAGTTTAGAGGCTGCAGGGGAATTGCTACTACAGGCGCCACTATCTATGGTTCTGTAGCACCTAGAATTTTGGTCTCACATTAAAGATAGCAATCTTCACTTCTAGATCGCAAACCTGTGATTCTAGGAGCTAACGATCTAGGTAGATTAAGATATAGTTTGAAGTTCAAGCTGAAAATAAAGATCCATTTCTATAACTGTCTGTATCTCTGGTTCTGCAGAACACAGAAACACAAGCCAGCAGAGATCTAAATTATGAAATTCTTTATTCTAATATTATTCTTTAATAGGATTCCATGTTCCGAGGAGCTATAGATCTGAAGATCTGAAGTGACACTTCCCGCCTATTAAACTGGAGTCTAAAATATGACTCTTCTCTGCTCATTGTTACGTGACTTTTTATAGGTAAACAAGTGAGATTTCACATAAAAGAGGGACTTATAGAAAGGACATTTCACCTCTTACCTGAAGGGGATTTGAAGTTTAATGGGGTAAGTTCTGGTGACAGGTTCCCTTTAAGTCACAGGGAATACTCATCTCTGTTCCCATTTCAGGGGAGACATTCTAAGGAAGATCCACTATTGGATATCACTTACATCCACTTAGAGGAAAGCTCTGTGCTTATAATAATTATAATTGATTCCACAGATTCCGCAGCGCTGCACAGAGCTTGTCACATCAGTCCCTGTCCCCAACACACCTCACAATCTAATCAACCTACCAGTATGTTTTGGAGTGTGGGAGGAAACCAGAGGACCTGGAGGAAACCCACACAAACACGGAGAGAACATACAAACTCTTTGCAGATGTTAATCCTGGGACTTGAACCCAGGTCCCCAGTGCTGCAAGGCTGTAATGCTAACCACTAAGCCACTGTGCCAAAACTTTGGAGACACTGCTATGAACTATGCCCCAGCTTCTAATACACACCATGACTTCACTGTCAGTGATGTCAGCCGCAGTCAGGTCTTATTTCTGATCAGTGACTTCATCCACTGAGATTGATGTGAGACAAAATACAATGTATCATCTGATGTCATCTTTCACTGGTCAGAAACTAAGTCATTTGTATTATATCTTATCAGAGCAAAGTTCTTCTTCCTTCACTTTGCGCCTCTCATGTTCCCTCCCCTCCAGATAAAATCACTTTCAGATGAAATCTTTGCTTAATTCCACCTCGATAGGAAGACAGACAGAAGCTTACTAAAGTGTCAGCTTAATTAGCAGTCTATGGAGAAAGTGCAGTGAGTCACAGCAGCTAGATCTCCGCCACCAGCCACAGACAAAGGCTCATTGAGGAGTCAGATTACATACAGTCTATGGAGAAGGAGGGGGAGCAGTGAGTCACAGCAGCTAGATCTCCGCCACCAGCCACAGACAAAGGCTCATTGAGGAGTCAGATTACATACAGTCTATGGAGAGGGAGGGGGGCAGTGAGTTATAGCAGCTAGATCTCCACCACAAGCCACAGACAGAAGCTCATTGAAGTGTCAGATTACATACAGTCTATGGGTGGTGGAGGGGGCAGCAAGTCAGAGCAGCTAAATATCCACCACCAGCCACAGACAGAAGCTCATTAAGGTGTCAGATTACATATGGTCTATGGAGAGGTAGGGGGAGCAATGAGTCACAGCAGTTAGATCTCCACCACCAGCCACAGACAGAAGCTCATTGAGGTGTCAGATTACATACAGTCTATAAAGAGAAGAGTGGGAGCAGTGATTCACAGCAGATAGATCTTCACCACCAGCCACAGATAGAAGTTTATCATGGTGTCAAATTACATACAGTCTATGGAGAGGGTGGGAAGCCTCTAAAGGGTGGAAATCTGCTAACAAACGTTACAAATAAATGATGGAATGACCAAAAACAGATTTATTACTTATGTACATGCACCAGACTACCGATTTATACAAACTTTTTCAGGTTTCCCTATTTCTATTCAGGTCATAACTATGACCATTATTACCTGTTTAGGTGGCTCATTATCCACCATTTCGGATATCTGGGCCTCCAGTGACTGGATTAGCAGGTCTTTCTCAATGATCTTTCTTCGTAACTCCTGGATTTTTGCAGAATCTGTATGAGAGTCATCATGTTTCAGTAATTCTGAGCTCCCATTATAATGATTCTGTAAAAAAACAAAAAAAAACAAAAAACAAAACCCATAATAAATAGAAATATACTATAAACTCCAGTAACTTTATGTGTGTTACAGTATACATGGACTGTACAAGAAGGTATGCTGTGTGCTGTGCTCTGAGAGGTTGTGGAGTACGACCAAGATGGATAGGACCTGCTTTTCTTGCAAAATCCTACAGATGCATCAAGATCTGGAGAATTTAAAGGAACTCAATCACCTCTCCCAAACATTAAAATATTCTGGCAGCTTGTTGTAGGGAAATGCATTGTGATTTTAAAAAAAATCTATTCATTATCTCTGCCTATTATGTCATGTTTTAGAAAATTCCCATTTTAATCCATATGCTAATGAGGCAGTTGGTGCACCAGAGCATGCCTTTATCAGCGGAGCACTGCGATTCCTGCCTCGAAAACTATCCTATACTTCTGCTAAACTGGAGAATTGTCTTGTGAGAAACAAGGAGCAACACTGGAAGAAGAGGGAATTAATCTAGGTGGAAAAAGCAGCGCTCCGGGTGCTGAGGACTCACTCTGGTGCACCAACTGTCTCATTCGCATACGGATTAGACTGAGAATATCTTGAAAATGTCATAATGGACAGCAATAATAAAGGTATGATGGAAATTACTGAGAGTTTCGCTACAATATGCTGCTAGAAGAGTATAAGGCTTCTAGGAGGGGGTCAACACCTTGAGCTGTTCCTTTAACCTTTCCTGAGTAAGAAGAGGACACCGCTGTTACAAATGGGGGTACTTGGTCTAATAATAAAATATTCATAAATGCTATAAGTAACATCCACATGAATCCCAGGACCTGAGGATCCAAGCAGGGATAACTATAAGGATGGCATTTGACAATTACCTGGTCAAAATCCACTTTCGTTTTTTCCGATGTGGATATTTTGACTCACATGCTCCATACTGTGAGCAGCATCTCCCCGGATTCAGTTCAGAATATAAGGAATATCTTAAGACTCAATTACATTCTATTGGTTAAGATGAGAAAGGGATTTTGGCATGGATTTTTCAGATGGAACGTACCCTAATGCAAATTATATGCAAATGAAGTTACAGATCCCAGTCAGACACAATGGGGAAGAGCTCAACAGGCTATTTTTTTTATTATACGTCAATTCATCATAAAGGAAACAAAGTTGCATTGACAAAGCTGCGAAGGAACCAGACCCCTTCCCCCCAGAGCCGTACACTCACCTCATACTTAGACCTTATTACGGCCAGAGCATCGATCAGCTGCTGCTGAAAGCTTTTCCTGAGCGTAGAGACTTTCTACAAATCACAGACAGCAAGAAGTCTTAGAATTAATTAAAAAAAAAACTGCGAGTGAAAAAAAAAATGATATAAATAGTCAAAATGTCTTATACCCTGAGGGGTAAATACCCTGTTTCCCCGAAAATAAGACAGTGTCTTCTATTAATTTTTGCTCCTAAAGAGGTACTAGGTCTTATTTTCAGATATATGACATGGGATGTGTATGTATAATGTACATGTATAATATGCATATACATTAGTTACATTAAAGGAAATCTACCATCAAAATCCATCCTGATAAACCAGGGACATTACTAATAGACCCAGGCACAGGGACTGTGGTAATCTTCTTATATTTGTTATACATGGTCTCCTTCCTTCAAAAATCAACTTTTACAATTATGCTAAGGAGCCAGAAAGGCTCTTGTGTTACTAGAGCCCCAGTGTGCTGTAGCTTCACAGGCTGTTACATTTTGCAAGAGCACTTCCGCCCCCCCCCTTTTACTGTGTGAGATAACAGAAGCCAGAGGGAGGGGGATGTGGCGAGGGGGAGACAGTGTAACAGCCTGTGAAGCTTCAGCATGGAGGGGCTCTGGTAACAACCCCAGGAGCCCTTCTGGCTCATTAACATACATTATAAAGTTGATTTTAGAAGCAAGGAGGTCATGGATAACAAATATAAGAAGATTACCACAGTCACGGTGCCTGGATCTATGAGTAATGTCACTGGTTTATCATGATGGTTATTAATGGTAGAATTCCTTAAAGGGGGTTTTCTATGCTCACCCCAGCAGGCCAGAGCAAGGCGAAATATAATATAATAAACTAATATAATAAGTATACTTAATTTTCACTTCATGAAGGACATCTACCAGCTCCCAAATCGATCCCCAAAATAACCCAGCATTGTAAGATAAGATATAAGATATAAGATTTATTAAGGGAAAATTTAGGCATCAGATTGCTTTACATAAAACACATAAAAACAAATAAAAAAACAAAAACATAAATATTAACAATGTGCAAAACATATTAATTAACATACGTGATTATAAAACTAACAAATAATAAGATGACCAATGACATTCCATTAACTGGCCAATGAGAGGGCAGTGGGAAGAAAGGATCTGTGACAGCTTTCTGACCGGCATCTTAATTGAATAAAACGGTTACTAAAACTTCTACCCTTATACTTCACAGCTCGTAGGCGACTTTCCAATCTTAAAAGTTATCCAATATTTCAGTTCCTTATGAGGATTCAAGATCCCCGTTTGCTGTGATTCTATACTCATTGGGGCACATTTACTAAGGGCCGCGCTGCTCACTTTCGTTGGACTGTGCGCCTTTTTCGGGGATTGCAAGGCTGTGACAGGTATTTAACTGGTGTCTGCGCTGGGATTTTGGTGCACGGGATCCTTTTTTTGGCGCTGCTGCGCTGGCTTCCATGGGGGACGTTCCATTGGGGGACGTGCCGTCGGACAATCTGACTGATTCGGACTGAGTGCAGGATTTAACTTTCAAATTGTGTCACAAGCCCAAGCACTTACATGCACCAGGAAGAAGGTGAACTCTGTCGGACCTAAGCGGGGAAGCGACACATGCAGGATATCGGGCGCACGATCTTAGTGAATCGCGGCACAGTGCATTATAAACAGACAGTGCACTTTCTGTGAACTCCAGCGGCCGGGTAAGTAAATTTGCCCCATTATTTTATCTTCTGCCTGCCCAGACCACCCAAGGGTCTTCATTAAAACTGTAAAACCCCTTTAAGCAGTCCTATATAATATGGCTGTGGTCAGCGTTAGGGTGATGTCACACATGGCGTTTTTAGGCCATTTTTGGGCCGTTTTTAGTTAGTGATGCGTTTTCAGATCGTAAAAATGGATCCGTTTTTGAAAACGCATGCTTTTTTGTATGTTTTTATTTGCGCAAATTCGGAAAACCGGACAAAAACAGATGCGTTTTTTACGATCTGAACTAAAAACGGCCCAAAAACGCCATGCGTGACATCACCCTTAGCCCCTCTACCTTAGATCCCTGGCACTGTATGGATGTGCACTGCAGTAGTAAATCCACCACATACATTAACCTTTGTGTTACCTTTTTGTGAACCATTTCAAGATCCCGCACAGTATCATTCATACGACTGTAGAGTTCCAGGGTTTGAGCCTCAATTTTCTGCTCATATTCGACTTGTAGAAGATTTTTTTCCAAGACGACCTCTTTCTTCAATGTGTCAAGAGACTAAAGGAAGACAGGACAGAACATGTGAAGTAGGAAAAGATGGGGAACAACAAGCGGCAAGCAGAAGGGAGGATCTGACAACACAGGGTTTCCTTGTAGTCTGTAACCATGGAGACATCAAGATTTGCATAGGAGCTGCAGAAACATTGCAGAGATCGCAATAACGCTTCTACCAGCGTCTATGACGCTTGAAGAGGCTGATTTACTCCACCAAAGAAACAGCATGCGTATAAATACGCTTGGTGTGGTTTTCTTGTTGAACAGCAGGATCGCAGAACGCATGCACCTCTCAGCAGTGCCGACCCCTCCTGCATCATATTCTGCAGCACTTTACAAACCATAGGGAACACATACAAATAAAATATTACATTACAGAGTAGAAACATATGGAACAATAGTCTATTAACATTATATACAACTAGGAGTTATATATTCGTATTACTCCTCAAAAATGAGGAGTATTATGATTCTTCTGGGATAAAATGTGAATGTGACCTCTGTATTCATGATAGTTGAGGTAATCGCTATGGTGAAGATAAACTGCAGTCAGCAGGGCAGAGGAGCTAAATATAAAGGATAGTATACAGGCAGTCTCCGGGTTACGTACAAGGTTTGTTCTTTAGTTGAATTTTTATGTAAGTCGGAACTGTATATTTTATAATTGTAACCCCAGACAAAAAATTTTTTGGTCTCTGTGACTACTGGGTTTTAAAAATGTTGGATTGTCATCAGAACCAGGATTAACAATAAAGCTTCATTACAGACACCTGTGATAACTGTTATAGCTGATTATTGTAGCCTAAGGCTAAAGTACAGGAAATTACCAACATCCAGAGGTCCGTTTGTATCTAGGGGGTCGTCTATAAGTTGGGTGTTCTTAAAGGGGTTGTCCGAGAGTTGTGAAAAAAAAACTAAAGGTGACCGGAGGGCGCTGCTTAAAGATCTACTTACCTTTTGGCGCCCTCCGGTGTCCCGCGCTGCTGTCGCTCCAGTCCGGGCCATGTAAACACGAAGCAGCGCTGGACACAGCTTCCGGTCGGACCCGACAACCATCCGGCCCCCATACACAATGCTGTGAATAGGGACGTATAGGCGTGCCCGGCCACGGCCGGCCGGACGCTGAATCCAGCGCTGCTCCGGCGGCCATGATTGGAGCGACAGCAGCGCAGGACACCGGAGGGCACCGGAAGATAAGTAGATCTTTATTCTTTTAAGCAGCCCCCTCCAGCCACTTTTAGTTTTTTTTTTCACAACTCTCGGACAACCCCTTTAAGTAGGGGTCCGCCTGTATTCAAATAGATTGAAATAACTAACAGATGTATCTGTTTGCAAATAAAAAACCCGGAAAAGCCGTTTTTAAATCAAAATCCATCCTGATAAACCAGGGGCACTTACTCATAGATCCAGGCACTGGGACTGTGGTAATCGTCTTATATTTGATATCCATGGCCTCCATTCTTCTAAAATCAACTTTTGAAAATTATGCTAATGAGACGGAATGGCTCTGGGGGTGTTACCAGAGCCCCTCTGTGCTGTAGCGTCACAGGCTGTTACACTATATGTGAGAGATTACAACAGGCACAGGTAATGGGTAAGCGCTGTGGGAGCAAGGGAGGGGGAGAAAGTGTAACAGCCTGTGAGGCTACACAATGGAGGGACTTCGGTAACACCCCCCAGAGCCCTCAATAGCATAATGTTAAGAGTTGTTCTTGGAAAGAAGGAGGTCATGAAGAAGATTATCACAGTCACGGTGCCTGGATCTATGAGTAAGTGTCCCTGGTTTATCATGATGGATTTTGATGGTAGATTTCCTCTAATTTACAACACGTATAGGATTACGTCATGGAGTTTTCTAGTACAATACATTTGTATATTCTTGCAACTTCTTCTGACGCTCTGACCTGTGTAAGAGACTGTATGATGCTGGTCAGCTCCTTTATCTCCACCACCTCGCTGACCTCGGTCTGTGTGGAATGATCTGATTCGTAGAGGCCGACCCTGAGCTGATTGGAGATGGACTGTCTGCAATACAATACAAAGATGTTACCAGAGCTGAGGGGGCACTCAGGGGTAAGTCACAAAATGTGGATTTTTAATAGGGATTATGTAGTTTGTAAAAAAAAATTTTTATAAAAAAACCTTTTCTATGATGAATGTCTCTCTTTTGCTAAATTCCCATGTAACAGGCACATTTTGCATTCTCTCCATTGTTAATTTGTGGCAAAAAAAACTTTGCAGGAAAAAATATTAGTGTTTAAAAAGAAGCCATAAAAGCAATGGGAGGCCAGGGTAGGGGGGAAATAAAAAAAATCAAATATCATATAATTCCAGTTCTGACAGTGCAGCCCCCCCATTGACTATACAAAATATTATTATATTTCCCTGCTGGGGTTGAGCCTAGAAAACCTCCTTAAAGGAATCTACCATCAAAGTCTTTAAGAATGATGCTTGACAAAGGGGGAGGATCCCCCGAACTGTAGTGGGGGTGGGTACGCGCCGCTCTCTTCTACTAAGGTGATGTTTTCTGCTGATTGAAGTCTTTGAAGGACCTCATTGACCTGCAATTTTTTAAGAAAGTCAGACTATTTGTACTTAGGTTTCAGATTTCACGGACAGGCCAAAGTGCTGGGAAAGGAACACCGAGTATCAAGGTGATATGTGATACCTGGAGTCCCTTCTTCCCCATGTGTACTATATTCATGATTACTGCAGGGACTCCCTATATTATATATCACTATGATGCTTGTAGTCCCGTCCTCTGCACTGTGCTTGGTCTGTGCTATCCGCATGGACACTGTTCATGAGGCATGTACCCCAGAAATGTGACGACGGCCTTGGTTCTCACAACTAATAAAAAATTCTGATCCCAGAAAACCCCATTAACCCTATATCCCCTGCACGGGGAGCCAATATCTTAGTAGGAAGATCCCTTTAAGAACGTCTCTGTACGTGCAGACTGCAGTTGTCCATGTTATTTGTATGTTTCCTATTACACAGACGCTCCCTGAGGATCCCCTGTCATTCTCAGGGTGTCCATGCATCACAGAGGCGCTACAGTCTTATCAATTCTATGAATGACACCCTAAAAAATTGTCTCAGACTTGCTCCATACTCTGCACAGTAGTAGCACAGGTGTCACCCATCATCAGGGGAGCAGCATCCTAGCAACAGGGGGCACGCTGGGAGTTGTAGTTTAGTACAGCATCACGTGACGGCGTTTACACTCCTGAAGCTGGTTGAGGCCTCCATTACCTGAACTCGATCTCTCGGACATAAGCCTGCACGGCCAGGTCATCGTATTCGGGCAGAGCCGATATTTCCGAGCTCCCCCTGTTCTCCATGTTGACATAGTCAGACGGAGGAGCGTGATCAGCGTCTGTATCCATGACAACACGCGGAGAAAGCGTCACTTCCGGTTTGGTCAGAATGGTCTGCCGCCATCTTTGAAGTGGGCAGATGAATAAAACGGCACTGAGTAATATCTGGCTTCAAGCCTGTCACTAATACGTCAAGTCTGAATGACAGTCACTATGGCCACTAAACTTTTACACCTGCTCCCAAACTAATCAAATTTGTCTGTCCACAGCATAAGAAAAGTTGGTGACAGAAAATGGATTATCCAACTTTTCTTAAAGCAAGGGAGAAGTGAAAGCCTGACAGGAAAAATAGAACATACATAAAAGAAATGTATATAAAGAATATATGTATATATATTTATAGAGAGAGAGATCCAAATCCCATAATTGACTTGGCAAACTCATTTTTAAGGCAATTTACCACCAGGATGAAGGATTGTAAACCAAGCACACTGACATACTGGTGTGTGCCCCGTCTGGCAGGATCTGCTTCTTTTAGCATCTTATGTCCTGTTTTTTTAAAAAAGCTTTTAAAATTATGCAAATGAACCTGAGGCTCCATTAACACCAGACCCTATTGGTGTTAATGGAGCCTGGAGCCCCTTAGTCTCATTTGCATAATTTAATTTTTTTTCTCTTAAAACCAAGGGCATTGGAAGCTTAAAGAAGAGGAGATCCTGCTAGAAGGGGCACACACCAGTATGTCAGTGTGCTTGGTTTGCAATCCTTCATCCTGGTGGTAGATTTCCTTTAAGGGAACCTATCACCTGATTTGGAACAATGCCTCTCGAATTTTTGCGAAGGCTAAAATAAACCACAATGCAAAAAATTTTCAATGCACAAATTCTCACCTTTGCCCCATCCAAACCCCACCAAAAAGAGGAATAATGCCTCCCTTAACGCCCCCACACTATGTAATGCCTCCTTTTCTGTACCCCCTCCCTACAATAGCCCCTTTATGTTGCCTAATCCATAGAGCGAGAAGTCTATTGCCACCTTCTCTGCTGTAACTTTAACCCCTTCCCGCTGATGCCCTTTTTCGTTTTTGCATTTCTACTTTTTGCTCCCTTCCTTCAAAAATCCACAACTTTTTTATTTTTCTGTGTACGGAGCTTTGTTAGGTTTGATTTTGTGGCTAATAAATTGAATTTCCTATCGGTGGTATTTAATTTTCTATGCCGTGTACTCGGAAGTAGGAAAAAAAATTCCAAATGCTGTCTTCCTTTTGCCATATTCTGATGCTAAGAATTTTTTCCCACTTTGGCGCAGCTGTGTAAGGTGTCATATTATTGCAGGACAAGCTGACACTTTCATTACCATCATTTTTTGGACTATACAACCTTTTGATCACTTTTTATTTAAATTTTTTTTGAGTTGCAAAATGGCAATAAAGAGGCGATTTGGGCATTTCCTATTTTCCGTTACGGGGTTCACCTCTGGGAATAACTGTAGATCAGGACTTTTGGAACGCAGCAATCTCTGACATGTTAATGATTTTTTAGTTTATTTTTATATCAGCTCTAGTGAAAGGGGGTGATTTAAACTTAGGTTTTTAATTTTTTTTTTATCTTTTACTTTTTTAAACTTCTTTCTACTGTATATATAGGTTTAGATATAAATATGTTTGGAAAGAGTAAAGTCTCTTCATTAAAACAACGCTGTAAAGTCTAAGATATAGGCATCTAAATTAATGTTCCCCTTCAAACCTCTGGGGCTCATTTACTGAGGGCTGTGCTGCACTTTTGTTGGGCTTTGCGCCTTTTTATGGGATTACATGGAATTGGACAGGTATTTAACAATTGTCTTTGCTGGGATTTTGACGCACGCAATCCTTTTTGTGGCACAACTGCGCTGGTTTCCATGCGACACAAACCGGGGGTTGTGCCGTCAGACAATCCGACTGATTCAGACTGAGCGCGGGATTTAACATTCAAATTGTGTCGCAAGACAATGCACTTACATACACCAATAAAAAGGTGAACTCTGTCAGACCTGAGCGGGGTGGCGAAACATGCAGGATATCGGGCGCACGATCTTAGTGAATCGCGGCACAGTGCATTATCTTCAGACAATTTACTTTCTGTGAACTCCTCCGGACGGGTAAGTGAATGGGGCGATCACGCGGCGCCTTGTCCGACGTGGATTCGCATCCTGACGGGATTCACTAAGGTTGTGCACCCGATATCCACCAGGTGTCCCTGCTGCGCCAAGGTCCGCCGGAGTTCACTATCTTCTTCCTGGTGCTTGTAAGTGCGTGTCAAGCGACACAAATTTTTTTTTAAATACCGCGTTTTTTCCAAATCCGCTGGGTTTTCCGGCGGTCACGCCCCCTGATTTCCGTCGCATGCAAGCCGGCGCTGATGCTCCACAATCCGATCGCGTGCGCCAAAATCCCGGGGCAATTCGGCACAAATCAGAGATCGGCGGCAAACCCGCCGAAAGTACAGCGTTCGGACCCTTAGTAAATGAGCCCCAATGTGTCCTCTGAGTCTGGCTCACCTCAGGTAAAATATGCCCTTTCTCTGCTCATTTCCACATGACTTTGGAGGGGATTTTTTTATGGGTGAGATTTTACATAAAGGAGGGAATTCTAGAGTGGACATTTTATATCTGAGGGGGCTGAAGGGTAAAAGTATGTGACAGGTTCCCTTATGTCTACATGACATACGTAGCCAACCCTTTTATAAAATATCAACTCTACAAAGCAGCATAAAGTATAAAACTGAAAAGTGAACCCCATATGAGATGTCCCCGTCCTGGCTCTGGCATTTCTTTTTATGAATCAGATCCCACAAGCTGTATGATCTCTAAATAGAAAATGTCAGACTGGTCTGACAGGCATAGCAAGGATTCTGGAAGTCTTACAGGTCAAACGCCTGCTGGGAATGAGCGCATAGCCGAGTAGTCACTTCTAGTTTACGGCAATGACGGTTTTAAATAACTGATGGAGAATGTCATTGGATCTATATTTGTGTTATTATGTAAGGTTCTGGCGCAGCCATAGTATGAATTGTTGTTGTATAGTCCTATTTTATGCCCTTGTAGTAAAATTAGTAGGGTGAGGCTACCAGGGACCTTAAAGGGAGTCTGTCAGGATGATTTAACCGTCAAAATTTATACCACTGTATTGTTTCCTGAATACGTGCCCCTTTCTGCTTGCTGGCTCCTAGGGCACGTACGCGTCCATGCCCGCTCTCGAGGATTTAAAGGGCAAGCACACCGCTGATTGGTGCTAGTCCTTTCCAGAATCCTTTATTACCCCACCTCTCCCTGCTCACCCCGCCGGATCTTCGTGCCTTGTACCTTAGAGAAAGCTTGTCTCATGCCCTGCGCTGTAATTGTGATTTCTTGTTGTGACCTCGGTTCTGTTCCTGACTACGCTCCTCTGCTGCCTGCCCTGACCCTTGCTATGTCCCCGACTCTGATCCTGTGCTGCCCGCCCTGACCTTCTGCATGTCCCCGACTACGATTCTGCTCAACATCTCTGTACCTCACCTTGGCTGCCACCGTAGACAAAGTCGCACCTGTGCAAAGACCTGGTGGTACCACGTGGCAGCAAGTGCAACCCGCTTTGCGGTGGGCTCTGGTGAAAACCAGGTACTACTTAGATACCGGTCCCAGGTGTCGGCGTATGTCATTGTCCGCGATAGTTCAGTGGGTCCACTACCCCTGATGCCTGACACATATGTTGCCGAGTTTTACGAGTTATTATATGGGTCCATAGGGGAGCTGGCCATTGGAAGGGGGCATTATACTATGGAAATATATAAAAGGAAATATAGTATTAAATCTATCTATTAAGGTAGATCTGATGGTAGGTTGCTGGTAAGATGCTATTTTTAACTAAAATACTCTCTAAACTAAACTACACTTTATCTAGCTAATATGTTAAGTATCAGCAGAGAATACTGGGGCGTGGAGTAGCCTATCCAGGCAGTGGAAGCAAAAGCTACACCACGCCCCAGTAGCCTCTGTTGATCATTAGCATATTAGCTACATAAAGTGTAGTTTAGAAAGTATTTTGGTTTTAGGTTAAAATAGATTAGGGGTTAACACCTTACAAGCTAAACCACACACAGCTCCTGGTGTACTTGTGGTTTAGTGCCCAACATTGGACCTAAAATACTTTTATACTTACCTTTGCTCCCGAGCTCCATGCGGTTCCGGTTCAGCATTGTCTGAACATACTCTTAGAGATATGGAGTCACAGAGTTTTATCTCATTCCTTGTACTGTAGCTACTTGAATTCTCTCACCTTTTTTCTCCAGTGCAAAAATTTTAATAAGGGTCAGCGCGTGCACTTTCGTCGGACTTTCCAATGGATTCGGGTTTTGCATGGCTTTGACAGGCATTTAACAGGTGTCTGCACTGGGATTGTGTCACATGCGATAGGATTTTGGCGCAACTTTCATGCAACAGCAATCGGGTGGCGGGCAGTTGTAAGATCCGACTGATTTGGACTGATAGCAGGATTTAACTTTCAAATTGTGTCGCAAGACAACGCACTTACATGCACCAGGAAGAAGATGGTGAACTCCGGCGGACCTGAGCGGGGAAGCGACACATGCACGATCTTAGTGAATCGCGGCACAGTGCATTATCGTCAGCAATACACTTTCGGGGAACTCCATGGACCTGGTAAGTAAATGTGCCCAATTGTGTTTAATGTGCAGAAGCAAATTGCACCAAGACTTCTGCTAGATAAACACGTTACCCAAAGCAAGTGCAGGCCACAAGCCCAGAGCAATTAATGCCACGTTAAATGTCAACAATATTTCAAGTGATTTGAGTTTTCCGAACATGTGCACCGTACAGACCATCTGCGATAAAGCGCAATAACAAGAGTCTCAGAGAGTGGAGCAAGGCTCAAAGACTCCCCAGACGGATCCAAGTCACTCGCCCGGTTTTTGGGGTTTGCACAGCTGTTGTATCTCCCCTACCAGCACCTCACTACATGATTTCGACTTAATTAATATGAAACAAAGTATGAATGCAGAATGCAGATAATTAATCTCCTCAGCGCCAGAGGACCCTTAATCTTATTATACTGCAGACAGCCTTCTGGTGAGGTCTGGCTCGGGAACAAAGGGTTAATGCCTTGAAAAACACAGAGAGCTATTTTTGTTGTGAGCCTCCATAATCTTTTAATGACAGACACATTGTAGCCGAATTTAGCAGCTCCGGGTATGATTATGTGGATATCAAAGCGAAATGGTTGGCGGAAGAAACAACTGTGCCGCCATCTGCGTTTGGTTACGTTTCTATCCCGTTGTGTTGCCAAAAGTCTTGGGGGTCATTCCGAAGAATATCAACTTCCCCTTTGTCCCCCATGTTTATACTACATACCTTGCAGGTGGGGAGTACAGGTCTGTAGCATCATGCTTGGCTGACAGTAAATTGTTTTTTTTAGACAATTTAAAAGAACTGAATTTTATTTTTCTGCAAATTAATTTTTAGATTTATTTTGTACTCTTTGCTGTTGAGGTGAGCATAGACATAACGCGGGGAATTTATCATATGCCGGCCCACAATAAAGGCCACGCCCCCTGTTTCCGATCCCACATCCTGTGCAATGATTTGTGATAATTTCAGTGCTTCTACGTCAGACAACTGAGAAATCTCCCCCAACATGTTAGGTAAAAGCTTCGCCAAGTAGAAGGACAAGCCACCCGGGGGTTTAACATTGCCAGGAGCAAAGCTATAATTTCACCTGAGTGAAGTTGGCCCCCTCCACCGTGTTCAAATCTAACAAAATTGGTGTCAAACGTTGCTGCTGGTTTGTGCAGCAAACATTTCCGTTTGTGCCGCTATTGTTTTTAAGGTATGTTTAGGTGTTTAGGATGAACTGCTTAAAAAAAACTATTTGATCACCAGAGGGAGCTAGCACACACATTGTACATTGGAAGGAATGAACTGTGATGATCACTGTTAGGGGTGGGGGGGGGGGACTTCCTGACCTTTTGACCTTTACAATTTTGTTAATATCTTCAAAGCAAATGCAGCACAAACAAAAATTTGAGCAGCACAAACGTATCATAATTGATTGGCACCAGTTTTGTTTGATTTGGGCAATGTGGGGGGGGGGGCTGGTTGACCTCTGGAAACTTTTTTTAATATCTTAAAAACAATAGCGACACACACAAACATTTCTGCTGCACAACCCAGCACAAATGTAGCACACCAACGTTGTTAGATTTGAATAAGATGGGGGGGCCAACTTCACTCAGGTTATAATTTCCACCGTGGCAATTACATAAATATACACGGTGCAGATTTTTCTGTTGATTTTTCTTCATTTAATCCCCTGCTGCACTGAAAAAAATCATAAAAAATCTACAACATATTTGCAAGTAGAAGAAATTGGTAAACTTGTACCCACTATTCAGGTAGTAAGATTCACATTGAAAGGGTATTTCCACGTGGTGGTCCGTCACCAGGGTATTCCATGATACTCTCATTGGTGAATGTTCAACTGAACATGTTATCAATGTGCAAGAAAGACAGTAAGACGTGCGCTCCACCGCGTACATGACAGCACAGAGAATCCAAACCCTTTGCACTTTGGTTGTATATTGTGACTTAATAATAATAATAATAATAATAATCTTTATTTATATAGAGCCATCAAATTACGTAGCGCTTTACAAATCTACTTTCAGTTTTTGTGTAAAGTTTGTTTTTATTCTTTTCAGTTTCCCTCAAATGAGCGCAGTAGAGAAGGTTATAGCTGTCTTTTTCACCACAATCAATAGCATGGAACAGATACCAGGAGAGAAGTAGGAGACATGAAAGGGGCCATAGGAGGGCAACAACTCAGCAGCAAGACCTCTGCCTCCTCTTTTGTGCTAGGAGGAACAGTACCAGAGCCCTGGAAAATTATCTCCAGCAGCCACTTCTATCCATGTGTCTACCCAAACTGTCAGAAACAGACTACATTAGGGTCCTATGGGGGCCCGATGTCCACAAGTCAGTGTTGTGCTTACAGCCCAACACCGGGATATTGGAAGATTCAACATTGTCTGTGACAGAGTCTGGAGATGCTGTGGAAAACTTTCTGTTGCCTGCAGCATCCTCCGGCAGGACCGGTTTGACAGTGGGCCAGTAATGACATGTGCTAGCCAGATCCTCAGACCCAGTGTGGCACCATAAGCTGGGTTCCTTCTTATGCACGACAATGCATGGCCCTATGTGGCTGCAGCTTCTGCATGATGAAGGCAGTGATGCTATGGACTGACCTGTCCATTCCTGGAGCTGAATCCATATAACCACACGTGGGGCATCAGGTCTCATTGCACCACAGACTGTCCAGGAGATGACTGATTCTTTAATCTAGGAGGAGATCCCTCAGGAGAACATCCATCGTCTCATCCGGAGCATGCCGAGGCGTTGTAGAGAGATCAAACAGGCACTGGAGACCACAAACACTACTGAGCCTTATGAGGAGCATGCCCAGGAGTTGTAGGGAGGTCATACAGGCATGTGGAGTACAATAGTAGTATCTGCTATATTTTAAAATAGAGACTCACAAACATTTATGAAAGCTCAATTACAAAATTCTAATAAAATATGTTTAACATAAAAACTTGGTCATTTTTCATAAAACTGAGAATAAAAAAGTGGTGGTACCGTATTTTCTGCCCTATAGGGCGCACCGGACTATAAGGCGCGGGGTCCGGCGGCCGGGGGCGTGGCGGAGGTCCGGGGGCGTGGCGGAGACCCGACGTGACGTGGCGACGGGACGCGGCGACGAGACGCGACGCCGAGACGCGACGGGGAACGCGGGAAAGGTGAGCGGAGAAGGTGAGGGGGAGGTGGAGGAGGGCAGCGGACCATACTTACATAGGTCCCCGCTACCGGAGACAGCAGATCTCCCGCTGGAGATCTCCGGTAGCGGGGACCTATGTAAGTATGGTCCGCTGCCCTGTGCCCAGCGCCATACATAGGGCGCACCGGACTATAAGGCGCACTTTGGATTTCCACGGAAATCCAATGCTTTTAAGTGCGCCTTATAGTCCGGAAAATACGGTAAGTGCAGGTGTACAGTCACCTGCATGGGGGCATACTATCCCATGCAGGCGTTAATCTATTATTTAAAATCCACTGTATTGAAAACATTTAAAACATATTGGGACGTCACTATAGCATGAGATCTGTCATGTTTTGGAACGCTTGGGTCCTTAATTGTAGCCTTAAATAGTGACTAAGGACCCAAGTGGTCCGAAACGCTATGCCAGATACCGGTCACCTGGGGAAAAATGGTGATTCAGACATTTGGAAGTTATAAAGCGCTACAGAATGTGATGACGCTATTTATAAATATACATTATTATTGTTATTTTTCATTAAAGGGGTATTCTCATTTTCACAAATTATTGTTATTGTTTGCATGATGAAAAATGATACATTTTTCCAATATACTTTCTGTATCAATTCCTCACAGTTTTTTTTAGATCTCTGCTTGCTGTCCTTCTATAGGAAGCTTCTGTGTTTACTTCCAGTGGACAGAAATCTGACCCTGGTCACACAGGTGCACGGCTCGTTAGTATCATAGAGTAATCAGAGCCGTGTGATATAACGAGCCGTGCACCTGTGTGATCATGGTCAGATTTCTATCCACTGGAAATAAACGCAGAAGCTTCCTATAGAATGACAGCAAGCAGAGATCTAGAAAACTGTGAGGAATTGATACAGAAAGTACACTGGAAAATTGCATAAATTTTAATTATACAAACAATATAAACTATTTGGTGACATAGGAATACCCTTTTAAGGGGTTCGCCCCTTGAATAATAATTTTTATGTTTTTAATAGACCAGATTTTTGGAATGTGGGGATACCAAACATGTTTATGTTTGTTAATTTATGGGGGGGTTTTGGGTTGTAGGCAAAGGAGGGTGATTTAAAATTATAGGTTTGGAAATTCTTACTAAACTTTTGTTATTTGTTTACTATTTTTTAGGCCCCCAGGGTTCTTTAACCCTAGGGGGTCTGATCACAGGTTTTCAAGCATGTTCATAATGCAGCTAATGTACTTTTCCATCATGGGTCGTTTCGGGATTAAACACTACAACATGTCCCATAAAAAACAAGTGCAGAATAATCTCCGGGATCCTTGTGTCTTGAGTTAAAGGAAATCTACCATCAAAATTGATCATGATAAACACTTACTCATGGATCCGGGCACAGTGACTGTGACAATCTTCTTATATTTGTTATCCATGGCCTCCATCCTTCTAGTATCAACTGTTACAATTATGCTAATTGATTAAGCTTACATTGTAACAAAATGAAGACCAGATTAGTAAACCCACCCCTTATATGTCTGGAAAGACAGAACTGGTAAACCTTGCCAGAAACATGTGAAATTGTTTCCCTCCATTTCCCATGATCCCTATAATCTAGGTGTAAAGGACACTGGCGCATACTTTCCATGAGTGCGGGTAATGAGAGCAGACGGACAGACGGGATGTTCCGAGCTCAGCATGAATAGGAATGAATGCTCTGAACATTGTGTACACAGAACAAGCAGCTGATCCCATATTACAATAACAACCAGGTTATGTTTTTGGGGGGTGTCAAATTTTCAGCGATGAGACCTTTAGAGAGGAAACAAGGGATTTTATCCTATTTAACAAACATTACACTTCTGGCTTAAAATGGGTGGTACCGTAACTACTTTCTAAGGCTTGTCTTACACACCAGATTAAAGAGGACTCTGGTCTACGTCCAGCACTTGGGGCAGCCTCCAAATCCAAAGATCAGAGCAGCCATGGCCACCTCACCCCAACTCCCCACGATGCCCCGAGGAAGATCTTTCTCCAAAGCAAACATGAAAGGAAAGTCTGGAAAACGTATTAAGTGCCCTACACATTCTTTTTCTTGTGGTGTAATTCAGGAGATGGTAGTCATCCTTTAATACCATCATCCTTTGTGGTTATTAATCATCATCTCAGGAGATTATGGCGGCTCCTCGCTGCAGTGTCACAGAAGTATCGCCAAATAGTCATTTAGAGCAAATATCATCCACAGACAAGTCCTGCTCTACAAACAGTTTTATGATGAAACTCTAGTAACTGGAGTACACCGAGTACTGCTTGTCTAGGAAGGGGAGGGTTTAATGCCAGAAAATCTCAGAGCACAGATTCTGCTAATTTCTTTCAATAACTGTTGTTCAGTGTGTTATAGAGCAGGAGCAGATGAGATTAGCTCAGCCCCTCCTGCTCTATAGCATGCTGCCTGCAGATAGGATACTATGTAAAATCTGCTCAGTCCCTCCTGCTCTATAACATGCTGCCTGCAGATAGGACACTATGTAAAATCTGCTCAGCCCCTCCTGCTCTATAACATGCTGCCTGCAGATAGGATACTATGTACAATCTGCTCAGCCCCTCCTGCTCTATTACATGCTACCTTCAGATAGAACACTATGTACAAACTGCTCAGCTCCCCCTGCTCTATAACATGCTGCCTGCAGATAGGACACTATGTAAAATCTGCTCAGCTCCTCCTGCTCTATTACATGCTGCCTGCAAATAGGACACTATGTACAACCTATAGGACATTACGTAGGATTTGCTTAGCCAGTGTGTCAGATTATTGAATAATGGCGCACAGTCTTCAATAATCTGGCACATGTTGCACTGCTCAGGAAATGTATACCTTTTTTTGGTGCACTTTTAACAGAGCGTGCAACACAATTCTTTCGAGGCTATTAGAGATAACCAGTAAAATTACTATATACTGCAATAGAGTAGTATTGCAGTATATAGTAAGAGTAATCAGACCCTGTACGGTTAAAGTACTCTAGAGGACCTGAAATAATAGTAAAAAAAAAAAAATGTAAAAATGAAAAGTAAAAGTTTAAATCAGCCCCCTTTCCCCAGAACACATAGAAAAATGAACACTGTGCTACGTCCCAAAATGGCTGTTCTGTCAAAATTTGACAGATAAACAGTTCTTTAATTCTCCCCTTTAAGGGTTGTGTTAGTTCTAGGGATTTTCTCATTGCAAGGACTATACATAAGTCTGGGTCTAATGAAACCTCGATTAAATCAATATCTACTAGACTTTGGTTTATGTGTGAAGTTTTTGTTCTGCACGTAGAAACCTCCTGGTGTCTGTGATAACCATGGTTTGTTCATATGGATCAGCGCTAATTCCATTGTTCTTGCTGCCAGGGCTAGCGCCATTAAGCATGCAAGATTTATACCGGCTTTCCTGACAAACAGTGTCTCCGAGTGTAAAGAGCTCAAATATTTGAGTTAGTTATCTATGTCCCACATAGATGTATATTTGGGAACTATTGGTCTAGGTGCTACAACTCCCCTTATTAATCTCAATGCAATCTAATGCATTCCATAAACCGAACAATCCTTGTACCCATGATTCAGTCTGCCATGTTTGAAACTTCTGAATAATGGATCGGTATCTAGAACGAGTTTTTGGTCTCATGGACCAGTTTAGTAAATCGTTCGTCTGTTCAGTTAGTTCTGGCTATCTGAACAGCTTATCAATGCTGCAATCCACCTTAATTACGGAAGTTGTTGTAATAGGTCCAGCGGCCCTTGCATGCAGTTCACTGTATTCAACAACTGGCTTTTTGTGAATCTGCATTTTGTGTAATTTGGGATACCATGGTTTGGACTGCCAAAGTGGATTGACCAGGACTAATAGAGAAATTTCTCTCCTCCTGAATTTTTCTGTAATGTGTGTGGAATTAAATTCGGGGGAGGAAAGGCATATAGGCCCTGGAGACCCTGCCACCAAAAAGATAGCGCATCCGCTTTCCATGCCCTGGGGGATCGCGTTCTTGCTGCAAACACTAGTATTTGCTGTGGTTTCCGAAGCAAACAGATCTGTCTCTGACCCAACTGATGAGTTATTTTCAAGAAACTGTGTGTAGTGAGTTTTATTGTTGATAGCGATAGTTTTTGTCTGGACATAGCGTCTGCAATCTCGTTTGATTGTCCTGGAACATATTGGGCTATAAAGTCTATGTTCTAGACTTAATCTAGAGCCTCCAATCATAGCTGCCTGGCCGGTGTTCCCCTTATTTTGTTGACGTACGCTATTGCTGTTTTGTTGTCCATCTTTAGTGCAATAGTCTGATGGGGACTCGTGTTTTTTAGCATATGAAGACACGCTAGTCTTGAGATATTGTGTGAAGAGTCTTTTAGGTCTATTTTTACTAGAAACACTTATTTTTCTAATAAAAGCCTTAAGTCTATTAAACCTTCCATTCTAAACTTTTTCCATTTCAAAAATCTGTTCCGTGGTTTTACATTCAGTACTGGTCTTAGACAGCCATCTGACTTTGCCACTGGAAACATGTGGCTTATCCAACCGTTCCGATCTACAACTGCTTTTGAATTTTTTTGCGCTTTTAATGCTAAATCCAGCACCTTGTTCAATTGATTGCTCCCAGGCACTCAAATATGGCCTTGAATGAACGGTGTTCCGATTTACCTGCTTGACCTCTTCATGAGGTTCTGGGTTTGTAGGAACTGTCTCTGGCCTCTTGCTTTCGTGGACTCCTTCTTATATGGTCCCTGGGTATAGTTGCGGGACTTGTATGACCGACCTGATGGATGAAAGGGACGTTTAAAACTCTGGGCAGGGTCTTGAAATGTGCAAATGACTTCCTGGCCCTGTATCTTGCTTTAACCTCCTCGATAAATTCCGGATCAAGATGAAACTCGTGTGCTTTTGAGGCAAAGTCCAGCATCCCCGCAGCTGTGAGCCATTTTGCCCTTCTCACAGTGACAAAATGAAACTCCTGGCCCATTATGAAAACCACTTTCTTTTTGCTCGGTTTGCATTTAACCACCTCTTGCTCTGACATTGAGGAAGAGGTGAATATCTCCCTCAGACTTTTTTTGTTGCTTTCGGGGACATTATTGCTGAAGCAGAAGCTGCCAGGGAGCATGTGTCCTCCATAGCCGCCGGAAAAAATTCTGAGATGGAGTGTGCGTGGTCAGTACTCACCACATGACCACGCGAGCTACGGAGCGCCGCGGCGGTCACTTTTAGTGCACAGATGGAGGATACAGGAGGCATCCACTGGCACCCATTGGCTGCCTCCCCAAGAACACATATTAAATGGCTCCACCAAAAAGTACAAATTGTCCTGGAGGTCTCCCAGGCTTTTTTGAGTAAAGAGTCGGATTTCCTGTCCATTGGATTCCGTAAATGGGTCACATGCTCAAAATCAGTTTTCTTCAATTCCTTGGTAACCTGCACATGCACTTTCGGGTAGGAGTCCCAAAGCTTGGTTTCATCCAGGTCAAAAAGTAGTCTTTTCCTAAAATTTTTAAATATAGCGATTTTCTTCTCAGGGCCACCAGATTCGTGGTAACCATGCGTCACTTGTGGTCGAGGCCGAAACTTGTTATCAGACCTCAGCGCTGCTGGAATAAGCAAAGTGTGATATTCCCTGCCATCTCCTACAGCCCCAGGGCCCGCAGGAGGGTTATGAGGGAGTGTTACAAAGACCAGGGGACCAAGGACCGAACCCACATACTTTGCCGCCGAAGGCCACGTGAGTAGTAGAGCGCCCCTCCCCTTCCCTGGAGGAGGTAAGAGGGCAACCTCTTTGGCCTGCCCACTATTGGCACAGGAAGCTGGCAGGAGGATGTGATGAGGGTATCTTTAATTTCTCTTCTGCTTCCTATCCCTACAGAGGTCAAAGGGCATGCTCCAGGTAGCCGTCATGGGGGACACTTTGGAAATGTGTTTCCGTAGTGAGGGCCTGCTGCTTGAATCTAATTATCCTAATAATGAACACCGTAATGATGGATCTTGATGGTCACTTTTTACAGAACCAACTTGGCATTTCCCTTCTATGATGTTCTTCTAATGGGAAGTCCTTGCATCATGTTTCTGCAGAATGCACTGTATCCCCTTCTGTACTAGGTGCGCCAACACGATTGAATGCAGGAAGCCTAAATTATAGTGACAGACCAAATGGATCAGTTTCCATATAGGGTTAAAATATCACCAACTTACAGCTTCCAATAGCATCAGGAATTCTGTAGGCCAATACTCACCCTGGGCACTCTTAGGTCTCCTGTGTAAAGTTGGCAATGGACCCACCAAAAGCCCTAAAGTGGGTCCCTAAAAAATGTGGCATAGCATTTTTTTTGTTGCAGGCCTTAGGCTGCATTCACATGTGGCGTTGAGCTAAACCCCTATTGGAGGTGCTCAGCCAGATTGCATATGCGTTTCCATAGAAACACATGTGATCGGTAACCAACACCCACTGTGTTGCATTGTTTAAGTCTAAGCACCACCCAGTGTTTTCCTTGAGTAAGGCAAATGCCATGTGTGAGCACAGCCTCAGGCAGCCAAATATCAGGTCTCCAGCTACAGCAGTACTTACCCCTTCTGTTTTCTAATACATAATGCCTGACAAGAGACCTTTATCCCTTGTTTGCATGTGTTTGGTAGCTGCAGACAAGGGACCTTCATGCCTTGTTCGTGGCCAATCTGTCATCAGTGGGTTTGCATCGCTCAAATGCCAATGACAGTAGAAAAAGACTGCAAGTACTGCCAAATCCACAGTTTTGGGCACGAGCCAATTGAAATACTTGAAGATGTGTGTCAGCTGCAAAAAAAGAGCTAATCTGATCTTTAGGAAGTCCAGCTTCGATTTAACAGAGTGCAATTTTTTGAGGTCTAGCTCCGACCTCCAAATAGTGGCCAACCCTTGGAACTACAGCTTATCCATATAGTTGATATGCAACACTCCAAACAGAGAACTGAACTATTCTTTCTGCCTCCTTACACTGTGGTAATTTCAATGGTAATCAATCTGATATTGGTAAATTATCAATATCAATAACCTATAGCACCATCATCTATAAAATAAGACAATGTTCAATACAAACATAGTCACATGAAACAATAGGAGTGAGGGCCCTGTTCACAAGAGTTTACGGTCCGTAAGGATGAACAGGTGACACAAGAGATATAAGAGCTTGTCTAATGGTCCAGCCATTCTTTACAAGGAAACAGAATAAAATAATTTAAGAAATACAAATGCTGATGCATGAACCAGTCATGAGCTGCCACCTTATAGCCAAGTTCAACAGGTCTGCAGATAGGCCTGTAGCAGGTATCTGTACAGGATAACAGTCGGAGGGGGACACAGGATGGGTTAGTAAAGAGAGTGGAAATTACATGCAGTTAGGGAGTGTGATAATCTTGCCTAAAGAGAATGGTTTTAAGAGCACTTTTGAAGCTATGGAGGTTGGGTATTAGTCTGATAGTTTGGGGGAGGACATTCCAGAGAAGTGGTGCAGCTCAGGAGAATTCCTGGAGACGTTAGTGAGAGGTTTGAATTAAAAAAAGATAAAAAAAAAAAGATCGGCAGATCAGAACTTTGTGGGTGAGGGTGGTTTCCCTGCACAGGCTCTGCATCGCTCTGGTACTTTCAGTCCTTGGATGAAGAAGGTCCTTTAAGCCCTAAGGCCCCTTCCACACTTGCGTTGCAGATCACGTCAGAGTTTGATCAGGGTGCGATCAGGGTTTGGTCAGTGAAAAACGCACATTTTGCATCAGAGTGCAATCAGTTTTCAGTCAGAGTTTGTTCAGTGTCTCAGTTTTTCACACGCGTTTTCAATGCAATTTCAATGCGTTTTTCACATGCAGAAAATGCACGTGAAATGGACTCAGGACTGAGCTCTATCTTTTCTATGGCAATTGATGCGTGAAAAACGCATTGCACTTGCAAGTGTCTCAGAGTGCAATGCAAGTTCTGCACGTCAAAAGCACGCGCAGAAAACGCGCGTGAAAAACGCAAGTGTGAAAGGGGCCTAACACTTACAGTTGGGATGTTGCTTAGGAAAAGGAAGTGACATCCCATGATCCCACCAATTGAATGGAGCTAGTTCCATGACATCCTGGATTTGGCAGGACAGTCCCAGTTTTTCAGGGCTATCCCAACATCCAGGATGGGATTTTATCCCGATTTGCCCCGCACATAATCTCTGCGTCCCGCCTCCTGGTTACTACAAGAATCGCTCATCGGGACCAGGAGGAGGAACATAGAAGAGATGTGCAGGACACAGCTGTCATCTGCCTCCCTTAGTGCTCTGTTTTATACCTCCTGGTCCTGATGCGCTAGCTGCTTTTACACAGTGCAGGGATTGGGACAAGGAGGTCAAACAAGGTGCTGCAAGCTCTTGCCACAGTGCTGGCTTCAGCCTGGCTCCTTATCCCAGAGCCTGTGACTGGAGACGCACTATGAGAGGGAGCTGCTGGAGGGACACTATAAGGGGGAACTGCTAGGGGTACCCTATGAGAGGGAGCTGCTGACTGAACACTATGAGGGGGAGCTGCTGGGGGGACACTATGAGGGGGAGCTGCTGATTGGACACTATGAGGGGGAGCTGCTGATTGGACACTATGAGGGGGAGCTGCTGAGAGGACACTATGAGGGGGAGCTGCTGGGGGGACACTATGAGGGGGAGCTGCTGATTGGACACTATGAAGCGGAGCTGCTGGGGGGACACTAAGAGGGGAAACTGCTGGAGGGATCCTATCAGGGGGAGCTGCTGGGAGGGACCTATGAGGACATATGTTTGGGGGCAACTATGAGGGGGAACTGCTGGGGGGACACAGTGTGAAGTGGAGCTGAGGGTGGCCTGAATATGAGGGAGCCTTGTAAGGGTTGTTGGAGTTAGGGGTAAATGTGTAGTTTAGGGGTAGTATTTCTTTGGGCCCACAGCGCAGCACGCCTTCTGTCCCTCTTTCACCGCTCTGAAAGTTGGGAGTGACACAACTTCTATAATGCAGGACTAGGGAATGAGAAGCATGGGCTGGGAATAGGGGAAAGGGCATCACATCTCCTAGTGCTCCAGGTGGAAAATCCCCGCGCCATGAGGTAGTACAATCCTGTCACACTATGAGTAGCTCCAGGGTAAGTTACACGCAGTAACTGATCTCTAGTGACTCGTCACAGTGAATGAAGTCACGTAGCAAATCCTGAGCCGTGACCCTCTACACCCGCGCATCACCTCACAGCCCAAAATAGCCGCACTACGCCGTGCACACAGCGTCCCCTCAGTGCTCCCGCCAAAACCGCAACAGCTGCGGCCGCTGAGTGACAGGCGCCAGTCACATGACCTAACAGTCTGGGCACGGCCGTGACGTGCGGGGCGTTGCCTGCCCATCAAAGCCTGGAGGGCGGGGCTTCGGCCGAGCAGTAAACAGAAGGGGGGAATCTCCCGCGTTCTAAGATGGCAGCCGCGCGATGACGTCACCAGCCCTGAATGTAAACAATGCCGGAGAATGGTGGAAAGCTCTCGATCGTTCTGGATTGGTGGGCGGTGACGTCACTGCGGGGGTGTGGCATGTACAGTGATTTAGCTGTAGTATGTGGCGGAGATACAGCGATGTCACTGATAATAATGATGAAATTGTCAAATTAAAAAAAAAAACTCTCTGAGAAGCAGAAGCTCAATCCACCAAAGTGACCCTTCCCCCCATTGTGGTAGAAAAGCAATCCAACTGCTACATGTGAACACAGCCTAAAAATACTGGCCACCTATAAGGCCTATAAATAATACCAGACCAGATGGTAATGCTGCTCCGTGCCCATAGGTCCAGGACCTACCTCCATGTGGTGTGTGGTGGTTTTATGTCGGAAAATGTGGTCGCAGCCAAATCACAACAGTCGTCATTGCCAAAAATATCATCGAAAGTCAGACGCAGACAATCCGTTACCATCCATCACAAGCCCTAGACCTTAAAGGGGTTTTCTGACTAAACAACTACGACCCTATCCACAGGATAGGACCTAACTTTCTGATTGGTGGGGAGAACGTGGGCTCTGATGTACCCCAGTCACTCCCTGAGATGAGCAGAGCAGCCGGTCGCACTTGGCCCAGGTCATCTCTATGGAAATTATGGAGATTGCCGAGCGCCGTAGTCGCCAATCTCCGTCAGGTACATGAGGATGACCTGGGCAGCCCGAATCTGCTCAACTCAGGGAGCAACGAGGGGTCTGATTGCGGTGCATCACCGATCAGCAAGTTAAGCCCTATCCAGTGGATAGGGCCTAACTTGTTTTGTGGGAAAATTTCTTTAAAGGGTTGTACTGAATTTAGTTTGTTGGGATAACAACTGATTGGTGGGAGTCTGACTCCTGGGACCCCACCGATCACGAGAACTGGAGTCCTGATCTCCCTTATTAAAAGAGCGGGAGGCCTCATTATTGACCTCCACTAAATAATGAGAACGGATCCCATAATCACACCGCTATATAGTGTCCATAGGGTCGATTTTCCTGAAACCTCAAAGTTGTGCACTAGTATGGCGGCTTTCCTTAGGCACGATATAGCGGTGTGAATATGATATAGCGGTTTTACTAAGACATGATATAGCAGTGTGATTATACTATGGCGGTTTTACTTATACACAATATTTATATTATGGTGGTTTTACTTACTTACTATATGACGCAGTGATAATAGTATTGTGGCTTTGTGTGCGCTATATAAATAAAGAATTATTATTATTTATGGCTCTACTAATACTGGTGTGATTATTGTATGTTACTTAGACACATTATAGCGGTGTGATTATTGTTTGGCAGTGTTATTCGGGCACAATGTAGCGGTGTTACTTAGGCACAATATAGATTTGTGATTATAGTGTGTAGGTGTTACGTGGACACATTATAGCAGTGTTATTTTAGGGCAGTGTTACTTGGACACTTTGTAGCCGTGTTACACAATGTAGATTTGTGATTATAGTTTAGCTGTTACCATGTACACACTATAGCAGTATTATAGTATGGTGATTTTGGTGATGGCTTGTATCCCCCCTATTATCGTGCTATGTGGCCACATCCTTCACATGGGGACAGTAAGTGATGAGGTAAGTGATGGGTGATGCAGCAGATTGTAGAGGAGATATTCCTGCCCTCTGATAACATGGGCTATTTTTATGTAAGCTCAGTGTATAAAGGCAGCACTGGGGCAGACTCAGGCTCAGTCACACAGTGCGGCTCCTCCTGCAGCAGCATGCCCGCCTTCTCCTACCTCCCCCAGGCACGGGGCAGCGCTCACACCCACTTCAGACCCATGTGCAGCCCGGAGAGGATCGTGCCCATCCGCCTCCTCGAGCCGAGCCTTGGGGGGCCGGGGTACAGCATGCAGCTCTCTGCACCCCAGCTCCAGAAGTCTCAGGAGCCGCAGCCCTCCTCCTCCCCTCCCGATCTCCATACATGGCTGAGCGATATGGTGCAGCAGGAAAGCATCAGGCCGGCATCGCCCGAGGAGAGCGGCCGATATTGGCGGCCGAGCAGCGCAGACCAGGGGCCCAGGGCTGAGGAGCGCCTGGCATTGCATCTGGCCGAGCTGGAGAAGCAGGACAAGTATCTGCGGGAGAAGAACCGATATCGCTTCCACATCATCCCCGATGGGAATTGCCTGTACCGTGCGATCAGTAAGGCCGTGTATGGGGAGCAGAGCCTGCACTCAGAGCTCCGGGAGCGCACCGTGCACCATGTGGCCGACCACCTGGACACCTTCAACCTCATCATTGAAGGAGACATCGGCGAGTTCCTCATCAATGCTGCCCAAGATGGAGCTTGGGCTGGCTACCCAGAACTACTGGCCATGAGCCAAATGCTCAATGTCAACATCCACCTGACCACAGGAGGACGACCTGAATGTCCAACTGTGTCCACCATGGTCCACCACCTAGGAGAAGAGGACCCCTCCAGACCCAGCATCTGGCTCAGCTGGCTCAGCAATGGTCACTATGATGCAGTCTTTGAGGAACCCCTACCCAATCCAGAGTATGAGAGCTGGAGCAAGCAGAACCAGGCCCAGAGACTCCGGGACCAAGAACTGGCCAAGTCCATGGCTCTATCATTGTCCAAAATGTACATTGAGCAGAACTCTTGTTCCTGAAATGGACCTTTAAACCCTGAGACCTTTAACCTCCCCTACACCTACACCCTGATCTTGAGAAGATGGCCCCTAAATCTGAGGTATGGGCCTCATCCTTGAGGTAGAGGAATCTTGACTAGACCATGGAGGTGAGGGCTTCATCTTTTAAGGAGATGTACCTGACCCAAATCACTAAAGTGGGACCCTCGTCCTTGAAGGAGATGATGAACCATACCCAGATCATGGAGGTGAGGACCTCATCCTTGAAGGAGATGAACCCTACCCAGATCAAAGAGCTGAGGACTTCATCCTTGAAGGAGATGAACCTTACCCTGACCACACAAGGGGCCTGCGACCCCCTCCAGCACTTTAAACCTTCACATCACCCCCAGACTTGAGGCCTTATGGTTTGTTTTTGTGTGGACACCCCCTCTTCTTCCCTCCTCCCAATATCTCTGGATGATAAACGACTCCATGTGCTATTCATGCAGTTTCAGGTCCCTCCCAGATGTCTATATGGGTTTGTACAGGAAGTCTATTTTGCTACATTGTGTTTACCATGTCGCCCTGTTGTGGAGAAGTGGATACTTTGTATCAGTCTGGGTGGAGGGGGTGGGGCGGCAGCAGCATGGCGGTCACCTCTCCTTTCTTCTGTGTTGCAGCTCAGTATTTATTAAGACAATTCCTATTTTTCAAGTTTTGTAATTGTTTTGGTTTTTTTTTGGGAGGGGGGGGATTTCTATGTACATTTTAGTGACATTCTTGTTTAGTTTTTGGAATGAATAAATTTTCTTAACTTTTTCAATGGTTCTTCATGATTGTGTTGTTCTTCAGCCCCTTTGTCTGGTAGCAGAGGTGGCTGCTAGTCACGTAGCATCTACTATTATCGTATGTCTATTTCTACTATATGAGGCTTTCTCTTCACGAGAGGGTGAGGTACAAGCAGCTTTAGGCAACATGTGGCCCTCCAGATGCTCGGGGCACTATAATACACAGCAGGCTCAGCTATGAAGCTCCATAAAGCAGCTTATATGGGTATTATACTCTATTACAGTGTATTACTTTGTGTCAATATTTATTTTGTATCCTCTATATGACATTTATTTGTTTCTGTAACAACTGGTAGTGTCCCACATATGGTGAAGTGTTTGTTCTGTGTATTAAGACTTTAGAGAACAACTACAATTAATGTACCTCTTTGTAGCCCCCCTACTGCCTCTTTAGTAGATAGATGACGTCTATTTGTTTGTAGAGCATCTTGTTCATCACTTGATAAAATTAAGGCCATGTTTACATTATAATATTGTGTTTAGAAATGCAATTCAAGCGCACTAAACAGGAGCTTGTTCTAATTGGAGGTGCATTTAGCCCTAATTTTTAGGGTGTTTTTTTTTGTAAAAAAGTCAGTGTTTGTTGCTCATTCCCCAATCGGGACAAGCTCCTCCCTGCTGGGTTTGAATTGCGCTTCTAAATGTAGCATGTGAACGCGGCCTAAGTGAATTGCAAAGTTTGAACTTACTATATTAACCCCAAATGCAGATTTTGGAGGATTTCTGGAAAGCACCAACTGCATATTATAAAATGCTTTTGTACTGTAATCTGCTACAGAATTTTTTTCTCTATTTCCGTATGGGAATAATAATAATTCCTTTATATATAGCGCACACAGATTAGACAGCGCTGCACTGAGCTTGCCAAAACGGTCCCTGTCCCCAATGAGACTCACAATCTAATCAACCTACCAGTATGTTTTTGGAGTGTGGGAGGAAACCGGAGCACCAGGAGGAAACCCACGCAAACACGGAGAGAACATACAAACTCTTCGATTTTAGGTCCCCAGCGCTGCAAGGCTTTAATACTAACCATTAAGCCACGATGCTTCCCCTAAAAAAATATGTGGAAGACACTAAGGCCTTGTTCACACGTTGCATTTTAGTTGCGTTTTGAAATGCAATTAAATCGCAAAACACATGTTGCAAGTTCCCAAACGCAAGTGTTTAGGTCTAAACGCATCTGTGTACCGGAATTATTATACTCTAGTGCGCTTGTATGGCGTTTTACAACATAATTGACGCCCAAATCAAATTCACAAGTAAGAAAAACTCTCAGCACCAGATGGTAGGTGATGTGGGTTGTAATTCTGCAGCATGTCCAGCATTGCTGGGGTACAGGTATAGCCATAGAGTCTTCTGTAGACGGCGCCTATGTATCAGACTGTGAGGCTGCGTTGCGTTCTTAGGACGTGCCAATGGATTTACTGCGGCGTGTTACTTTATACTGGCGATTTATGCATATTTAACCCCTTATCTATCCTTTGTTAGATAATAAACTAAACCAAGGGTGTCCCTGTGATAAGCTGCAGTTTACGAGAAAATCTGGTTGTGTCACACAGTTCTCTGTAGAGATCAATGTAGGACGAGAGATGAATTCGAAATTTTCTCTCTAAGCCAATCACATGAGCGCTGATCTAAGGAGACGTAGGAGCAATGGAGGGAGGAGGGAGGAGGAGGGGCTGAGTTTGTTTACATTTTCTTGTCTGGTTCTATACGCTGCTGCAATGCTATATGTATTCATAAATAAATGTATATAATGATCCTATATATAAATAAACAGCCCTCAGCCCAGTACTGCACAATGAACCGGCATAGACAGACAAAACAATATTGTGACTACTGCGGGTGGGGTTCTCTCGTCTATATAGAATACAACAAGGGATATAGACTTGTCATAATAATAATTCCTTTGTTTATATAGCGCACACAGATTACGCTGCGCTGCACAGAGCTTTCCAAATCAGTCTTACTTGTTATCTATTCAAACGGACCCAAATGTGTGAACACGGACACTCTCCCCCTTATATAAAAGTTTTCACCTGTGTCATGCAGTAGGATCCCTGTGAGTACTGAGGGGGATCACTGTGAGTACTGGGGGGATCACTGTGAGTACTGGGGGATCTCCCCCTTATATAAAAGTTTTCACCTGTGTCATGCAGTAGGATCCCTGTGAGTACTGAGGGGGATCACTGTGACTGCTGGTGGGATCCCTGTGAGTACTGGGGGGCTCACTGTGAATACTGGGGGGCTCACTGTGACTACTGGGGGCTCACTGTGACTACTGGGGGCTCACTGTGACTACTGGGGGGAACACTGTGACTACTGGGGGGATCACTGTTACTACTGGGGGGAACACTGTGACTACTGGGGGGGATCACTGTGACTACTGGGGGGGTCACTGTGACTACTGGGGGGATCACTGTGAGTACTGTGGGGATCCCTGTGACTATTAGGGGGATCCCTGTGACTACTGGGGGCTCACTGTGACTAGTGGGGGGAACACTGTGACTAGTGGGGGGAACACTGTGATTACTCAGGGGATCACTGTGACTACTGGGGGGATCACTGTGACTACTGGGGGGATCACTGTGAGTACTGCAGGGATCCCTGTGACTACTGGAGGGATCACTGTGACTACATTGCAGATTTTGGAGACAAAGCAAGGGGGGATTTATAAAAGAGAAGTAGAATATTTCTTATGTACTTCCTCACTGTTTACATCAAAAACTGTAGCGATATTGTACACGTAGAAGCCGCCTGACAACAACGAGTAGGGGCTTGTTGTGCTGCATTTTTGGGGTCAGTTTATCTGGAGACAATGTTAATTTAATAAACAAAACAAACCTTTGTAAAATTGTCGCAACATTAGATATACTGACGGCTATTATGCCACCCATAGAGTAAAGGTGACGAGTCTGTACTGTAGCGTGACACATTAATATGAATGTAATCACATTGTAACCTGCATGGTTGGGATTGCTATGGTGTCAGCATGTGGATTGCAATGGAATTACATTCACTTTAATTGGCCGCAGGACAGGCTACTCTATTTTTCCCCCCATATAACACGTGTCAAAGTTAAAATGACTCTACAGCTATTAACTATACATTAAAGGTAACCTAAAACCACGGATCTACCTATTAAGGTAGATCCGCTGGTAGGTGCATCTAATGTATGTAAGAATAGCCCTTTTTAGGACGTATCCTTTACTCCACTATATGCTATATTATATTTAATCTGGGAATATGCAAATTTTCTAAAGAGGCTACTGGGGCGTGGAGTAGCTGGAGCTGAGGCTACACGACGCGGCTACTCCATGCCCCAGTAGCATCTTTGATCCTTCTACCAGATAGTTTCAGCTACGAGGAGCTGCACGCCCTCGCCCGTGAAGCCAGAGTTCTGCGCATGCTGCAGATCTCGGCTCAGAAGCCTGAGCTACTGCGCATGCGCAGAGCTCCCCGTAGCTGCGCGCTGAAACTATATGGTAGAAGGATCAAAGTGGTCACTGGGGCATGGAGTAGCTGCGTCCTGTAGCCTCAGCTCCGGCTACTCCATGCCCCAGTAGCCTCTTTAGAAAATTTGCATATTCCCAGATTAAAGATAGTAAAGGATAAGCCCTAAAAGGGCTATCCTTACATACATTAGATGTATACATACATACATACACTCAGCTTTATATATTAGATATATACACTACAATGAGCTATACAAACCCTAAATACAGTACTATAATATTTATAGATATTATATAGACTACTATTAACTATTAAGACAATATATACACTACTATGAGCTATGCAGACAATATATATATATATATATATATATATATATATATATATACTACTATAATCTAGACAGACAATATATACATTACTATGATCTATATAGACAATATATACATTACCATGAACTATACAGACTATACATACACTACTATGAGCTATACCAACAGTTCATCCACTACTATGAGCCATACAGATTATAAATACACTACTATGAGTTATACAGACTACACATAAACTACTATTATCAATACAAACCTTATTTACATTACTGTCAACTATACAAATAGTATATACCAGTGATAGCGAACCTTTTGGCACAGAGTGCCCAAGCTACAACCAAAACCAACTTGTATATCAACATGCCAACATGTCAGTTTAAGCAGTAACTTATTGATCCCTGCTGTATCACAGGTTTTAATCGTATTGGTGTCCTGAGTTCACCAAAACAATAGAAATATGGAGAAATTTGGATTGTAGCTTCCCTCCAGGGTCCCCTGAAGAGGAAGGATCAGGGTACCCAGAGCAGGAGCTCAAATGACAATCCATCTCTATCCACACCTTCTTGCACCACCTGTAGTCCTGGCAGCCAAGGATGTCGCTTTAAAATAGCAGTGGGCGTGGCGCGTCCTGGGCTGTATTGGACCACAGGAGAAAGCCTTGAGTCTTATCTTGTTGGGGTGAAGGCCTGGGTGCCCACAGAAAGGACTCTGAGTGCCTCCTCTGGCACCGTGCCATAGGTTCGCCACCACTGGTATATACACTACTATGTAAAAGCGCTACTATGCGCTATACAGACTATACATATGCAACACCACTGCCAATGCATAGACTAGATGGTTGTTAAGAATAGCACCATCTCCTTGCGGAGGTGAGCCTGCGCAACTCACTCAGAGGCTGCTGCCCTGGTAAACTTAGTAGATGCAGCTATAAGTCACTGCCTGGTAAGGCAAGAGTTAACAGGTGAAATGTTATTAAGCAATGATATCCTTTGTACTATTGTAAAGCTGATTGGAGAGTGCTGCCATCTGACCAGGGGAGTATAAAAACCCTGGTGGACGGGAGCACATGGTCTTGGATCTTAGTCAGCAGATTGAGGAGCAGGTCCAGTGTGCGGCTCCTGAAGAGCTGCCATACAGTCACACTGCAAGGAAGAAGAGTCTTAGTCTCCTGGCAAGTCAGGAGACTAAGCCCCAGAGCAGAGGTCCACTGTCCGGACCCGGCTCCATCTACCAGCCCAGCCTGAAGCTATTACCAGGTTGTGAGCAACCCTTTCTGCAGAACAGCTATCTCCTACCAGCTTTCCAGCCTGCTGAACCTGCTGTTGCCTGCTGTTCCAGTTCAAATAAAGAACTGTGAGTTGATTTTTACAACATTGCCCCCGGTATAATCCCTGGATCTGGCTGCTTTACTATCACGGGCTCCCCAACCTCCATCACCCAGGGATCCCATATACACTTCAGGTGTCGCCCTATTCACACAATATATACATTATATACATTACTATGATCTATATGTACAATATCTACATTATTATGGGTGCTTTCATACAACTAGGTACAGAGCCATAATATGACTGTGTGCCAAATCAGATAATTATACCAAGTCTCTGGCCAGATCTAGCATCTTCTACACCTAAGATGTGTCCAGAAACATCTATGGCCTATGACGCTGTTCCTTACATGAAACAATCCAGTTATGTAAGAAGCACAATCTGAATATGATCAGCTTTAGTGTCTGGTACAATCAGCATGTGGCGGATTATCCTGCTAGGACATTGTATATGACAAATCTGTATGAGGCGTTGATAATAACAAAAGATCCTGACATGCGTAGGCATAATGACACATGTGATGCCATTAATAATACATACAAGGACCCGTTGCTTCGAGGAAATACCAGCAACATACCTATTTTCCTATAAACCACTGCTGCTAAAACCCCCCCTTATCTTCTGGTATCAGGTAGAGGCTCATCTACATGAATGACCTTGAGTATCTCATAGTTATCAATCTTGGGTTTGACAATGCAGGTCAATTCATAATGCAAGCTTTATGGGATAAATCTCATGCCTTATACAACCCATGCGCCCAGTATGACACCATCCCACATAGGTTTTCCAAAATATAATATAATGGCCCCATAAGATCATGGTTTAATGGGTTGGCCACAAATACCAAAGTTTGTCAGTGTAAGCACAATCACCTAATAGGTTCACCATACTGTATTTACACACAAAACGGAGTATGATAAGGGACACATCATGAGGCTTAGCCGGCCGCTGGGCAAAACTATTGTGTAAAAACCTGTAATCTCTTATATTTATAAAGTACGCAGGCAGGGGGCAAGTACAATACACCCGGCCACTGCACCTGCTGCCACGCCTCCCCCCCACCACACCGTGGAATGCAAGAATTTGTGATTATTTCAGTGTTGCTACGCCAGAAAGTGGCAAAAAAGCAGTGATAAATCTCCCCCACAATTTTTGGCCTTCTGTCTCTAAGATGTGACCACAGACATACAATAGATGAGTGCTACATCCAGAGGCAAGGGGGCAGTACCTGTCCTCCATAGACCTCCCTCCCTTTTAAAATGATAGTTAATAATAATAATAATTCCTTTATATAGCGCACATAGATTACGCAGCGCTGCACAGAGCTTGTCACATCAGTCCCTGTCACCAATGATCAGTAACTTTTCAACATACTTAAAAAATCTACCGTATATAGGGACTACAAGAAACCCCTACAAGAAATCCTCCTACCCTGCTTTTCTGTTTTCCATCTAAAAATCTTCGTCAAATTTATTTTACTAGTAGCAAGACAGAAGATAACTGAGTTGTCATATTACAGAGAAGCTTGGTGCAGGGAGTAAGCAGTGAGTCACAGCAGCTAGGTCTCCACCCGCAGCAAAAAGTGCACAACTAAATCATAGACAGTGGGGCTCATTTACTAAGGGACCGAATCACGCATTTTCGTCGGGTTTCCCAAATTTTTCCGATTTGCGCCGAATTGCCCCGGGATTTTGGCGCACGCGATCGGATTGTGGTGCAATTGCGACGGCTTTCACACGACAGAAATTGGGGGCGTGGCCGTCGGAAAACCTGATGAATTCGGAAAAAACCTGGAATTTAAAAAATGAATTGTGTCGCAAAATCAATCACTCACATGCATCAGGAATGGGTTGGTGAACTCCAGCGGACCTCGGCGGACTTCAGTGCAGCAGGTGGACACCTGGTGGACATCGGGCGCACGACCTTAGTGAAGACCCCAATCCTTGTCTGAGAACGCGCCGCTGAATCGCGACAGGACCGGGTAAGTAAATGACCCCCAGAAACTGCAAAGACAGAGCTGCTTGAGAATGAGGATTGCAGGTTACACAGACCAAAATTAATGTTACTCATCCTTGCACATGCCTGGCCATGGGTGCTCCAAACTTTTTTGAAAGGTTTAAACGTCACAGGAAAACCGATTTTAATCCTATTTTTGTTTTGTAATTTTTTATCCAGATAATTGCAGAAGTGCCCAGTTATGCTCCTCTCTAGTATTTGTGTAACTGTCTTCATGGTATGTGACACAAAACCAGATGATAGATTGGGATGTTGTTGGTGTAGTCAAGTACCCAATGACCAACAGGGGCTATTATAGCAGTGGGGCCATCAGTTTAAAGTACTGCAGTGAGACCTAGTGGGATTTGTGGGGTCATTCCTTTGACTACTGACTACTGGAGGCATCACAGTGAGTACTGGCTACTCGGGGCATTACTGTGATTACTGGCTGCTGGGGTTATCACTGTGTCTACTGGAGGCATGACACTGTGATTAGTGGCTACCGGGAGCAGTTGCTTTGTCTATTGGATACTGGGGGCATTCCTGTGACTGCTGGTTACTGGAGGCATCATGTTGACTGCTGGTTACTGAGGACATCAATGTGTCTATTGGGGGCATCACAGTGTCTGCTGGGAGCATGACTATCACCACTGGCTACTGGGGACATTCCTGTGACTATTGGCTACTGGGGACATTCCCGTGACTACTGGAGGCAGGTGCTGCGATTAATGACTACTGGGGGCAGATGCTGCGACTTTTGGCTACTGAAGACATTCCTGTGACTACTGGGGACATTCCTTGGAATATTGGGGCAGATGCTGTGACTACAGGGGACATCACTGTGACTACTGGAGGGATTACTGTGAGTACTATTACTACAAAACAAAAATAATTGTATTATCCAGGGTCACCACAACATGGGGAACTTTATTAACCCCTTCGCAGGCCGAGCCCTCTCCATAGCCGCTAATTGCACATTGTAATGAATGGGGAGTAAAATCCACATATACTGCCATACAGTAGTATGGCAGTATATGATAGGATGAATCAGACTACCTATGGTTAGAGTACCCTAGGGAGTCTGAAAAATAGTAGAAGTAAAAATAAAATTAAAAAAAAAAAAAAATTATAATAAAAAACCCTAAAAATTCAAATCACCCCCCTTTCCCTAGAACTGATATAAATATAAAAAAAACAGTAAAAATCATAAACACATCAGGTATCGACGCGTCCGAAAATGTCTGATCTATCAAAATATAATAACGGTTTTTCACTGCGTTTAACCCCGTAACGGAAAATAGCATCCAAAGTCGAAAATGGCATTTTTATGCCATTTTGAAAAATATAAAAAAATTTATAAAAAGTGATCAAAAGGTCGCACAGTCCCAAAAATTAAAGCAATGAAAATGCCATCAAAATTCGCAAAAATGACACTACCCACAGCTCCGTACACCAAAGTATGAAAAAGTTATTGGTGCCAGAAGATGGCAAAATAAAAAAAATATATTTTGTACAGGAGGTTTTAATTTTTTTTAATGTATGAAAACATTATAAAACCTATACAAATTTGGTATCCACGTGATCGTACCGACCCAAAGAATAAAGTAGACATGTCATTTGGGACGCAGAGTGAAAGCTGTAAAATCCAAGCCCACAAGAAAACGTCGCAAATGTGGTTTTTCACCATTTTCACTGCATTTGGAATTGTTTTCCCGCTTCCCAGTACACGCCATGGAATATTAAATACCGTCACTATGAAGTGCAATTTGTTACGCAGAAAATAAGCCATAACAGAGCTCTTTATGTGGAAAAATAAACAAGTTATAGATTTTTGAAGTTGGTGAGTGAAAAATGGAAGTGAAAAAACGAAAAAAGGCCAAGTCGTTAAGGGGTTAAATGGTTGCAGAATTAGGAAGATTGAGAACAACTGATCTAAAGAGACCCCACACATATGAGTAGGGATCTGCTGTGTTCATTATGATTGGAAAATACACAATTCCACAACTCCATTATGGATAATACTTTGCTCAGGCTCCTATCATATAACTTTATAGCATTACATTACACCTTATATGCCAGGAAAGCTTTTACAGTGTAGGTGTCAAATGTATCCATTGGCCGCTATACACCCAACAGATGCCATAATCTTCTCCTTTTGGCATCTGGTAGGTTACTTTAGATCAGAATACCTTGATTATGCTTGATAGAACAGGGTACACTATTCTTTGGCTGAGACATCCTGCTCGGCCAGGTCTAAGGAAAACATTAAAGTGTAGGTAGTACTCACCCGCACTTACCCTCCCTAGTGCCCCTGATACCCCACTGGTGCCTGCCGAGGCAGTGTTTGTATAAACTGGTAACAGAGGTGAACACTGATGAAATGGAGAGATGGCCTCTAACCCAGCCCAGGGAAAACTGAACAAACATAGAGCGTACAAAGGGAAAAACTGCTAGATAATACAAGTCATATAATAGCCACTTTAGGGCAAAATTATTTATATTTTTCCAATGCCAAAATAATGACAATTTTTTTTTTTTAAAGCCATTTTTATTACTTTCTGCAAAGTCAAACGTTTACATACACTAAGATTACAATGCCTTCAAATAATTTGGGACAGTCCATTTGATGATATCATGTCTTTGAAAGCTTCTGAATTATTGGCAACATCTTAGTTAATAAGAGACACTAATTATAGGACATCTACCACCAGGATGAAGGATTGTAAACCAAGCACACTGACACACTGGTGCGTGCCTCGTCTGGCAGGATCTGCTCTTACTTCAGCTTCTAATGCCCTGGTTTTTACAAAAAATGCGGGAGGGACTCTTGAGGGACTCTGGACTCCGTAGGTGTTAATTGAGCCTGGCATAAAAAATTTAAAGAAGAGAAGATCCTGCCAGAGGGGGCACACACCAGTATGTCAGTGTGCTTGGTTTACAAACCTTCATCCTGGTAGTAGATGTCCTTTTAACTAACTGTATTGGCACACCTGAAACACACTGCTTCTTTGTGTAACATCATGGGAAAGTCAGCCAAGATATCAGAATGACAATTGTAGACATGCACAAGTCTGGTTCATCCTTGAGTGCAATTTCAAGATACCTGAAGTTGCCTTGTTCATTGGGACAAAGAGTTATATGCAAGTACAAACAAAATGGGAATGACCATCCATTATTCAGCTCAGGAAGGAAACAAGTTCTGAGGAGGGGTGGGGGTAGGAGTACAGATAGCAATATGTATAAATATGGGGAGATAGATAAAAGTGAAACACCAAATGTAAAGGGAGGATAAAATTAAGGAGGGATGTTGCCAAGTTGCATTAGGGGGTATTATATGGGTCCAAAGGAGGGTTGGCCAGAGGGGCTTTATATGTGGGGGCCATTAAGGTCAATACTATACTAGGTGAGGCAAGGGGGCGTAGTTTAGAAAAAAGGGGGAGGGACTTTTTCTCCCTTTTTCTCTTGCCCAAAAGCGCAGATTGAACATATTAGGGACTCATTTACTAAGGGTCGCGCTGCTCACTTTCGTCGGACTTTGCACCTTTTTCAGGGATTGCAGGACTTGGACAGGTATTTAACAGGTGTCTGCACTGGGATTGTTGTCTCGTTTTTTGGCGCAGCTACGCTGGCTTCCATTCGGCACAGGGGGACGGGCCGTCGGACGATCCGACTGATTCGGACTGAGCGTGGGATTTAACTTTCTAAATTTGTCGCAAGCCCAAGCACTTACATACACCAGTACAAAGATGGTGAACTCTGTCGGACCTGAGCGGGGAAGCGACACATGCAGGATATCGGACGCACCATCTTAGTGAATCTCTGAACAGTGCATTATCATCGGACAATGCTCTTTCTGTGAACTCCAGCGGCCGGTAAGGAAATGTGCCACATTGTTCTACATGCAAACGGTATGCTAAAGAGCAGGAGAAGCTGAGCAGATTGTACACAGTGTCCTATCTGCAGGAAACATGTTATAGAGCAGATGAAGCTGAGCAGATTGTACACAGTGTCCTATCTGCAGGAAACATGTTATAGAGCAGATGAAGCTGAGCATATTGTACATAGTGTCCCATCTGCAGGAAGCATGTTATAGAGCAGGAGAAACTGAGCAGATTGTACACAGTGTCCTATCTGCAGGCAACATGTTATAGAGCAGATGAAGCTGAGCAGATTGTACACAGTGTCCTATCTGCAGGAAACATGTTATAGAGCAGATGAAGCTGAGCATATGTACATAGTGTCATCTGCAGGAAGCAGTTATAGGAGCGGAGAGCATAGCAGATTGTACACAGTGGTCCTACTGCAGGAAACATGTTATAGAGCAGATGAAGCTGAGCATATTGTACATAGTGTCCTATCTGCAGGAAGCATGTTATAGAGCAGGAGAAGCTCAGCAGATTGTACACAGTGTCCTATCTGCAGGAGGCATGTTATAGAGCAGGAGAAGCTGAGCAGATTCCACACACAAGCCCACATTTATCAAAAGTAGTGCAATCTGCACTATGTGCAGTGACCTCACTAATATTAAGGGTGCGGCAGAATATTGAATACTGGCGCACAGTCTTCAATTATCTGGCGCCCCCTGCACTGCTCCCGAAGATGGCACCAATTTTTTCTTTGTGCACTTTTAACATATAGAATGCAACACAATTCCGTCGAGTTGCAGTAATAAATGAGGCGCACGGTTCGAATCAACACCAGAACGTCCTTTTAGGTGCAGAATTTAGTGGGCGGCGGACACAGAGCATCCGCGAAACAAAACTGTGCAAACACTTTATAAATACTTGTACAAGCAGTTTGCGCGTCCTTTTTAGCCCAAAAAGCCCTGAAATGTGGAGCAGACACTTTAATAAATGTGTCCCACAGTCTACGGAGCTGGAGCAGGATAAATAAACTTTACTCTATTTCCTTTTATTTGCACCTGTCCCCAGGGTTTTATTTCTCTGAGACACTTGAAAGACCCTTTAAATGACGGCTTAATAAAGATTTGTCTTTCGATGGGTCTTCGGTTGTCTTTGCACCGCAAACATGAATTTGTGGTGTACATTTGTGCAATGATTTATATCAGTGTAATCCATAATAAATCTACATTAGACTCCCTCCCCACTCTTATTGGGCTAAGAGAAGTGTTGAGGGAAGCATAAAGTACAGTAGAAAGAAAAAAAATTGGAAATATTTTCTGTAAGAATGTGCCAATTTATATTTTAGGCTCAAAATAAGAAAACGGCACAAAGCGCTTGATCATTCCCAACATATTTCGTTCCACTCTTTCATCCTTGTAGTTGATCTGCTCGTTCTTTGATTTCGCTTTGCACAATGTAGCACATACATCCAGAATGAAAATTGGTTTCCCTAGGTTTTTTTTTATGGGAATACAGAGGCCCCATTCATCAACCGCTCTCCTCCAAAGGTACCTTCTAAATCTGGAAATTGCACCCAGCAGAGTAGAGTCACAATGCAGGTGGGATTTATGGAGGCTGTCAGGGGTTTTCTATAACGTGTTTGTCATTCCTTGGAAATTGGGAGTGTCAGATTTATTTTTCCATCTAAAAGGAACATAGATACTATGGGGGAGATTTATCATCAAGTTTCTGAGGTCAAACTGTTCTAGTTCCCCATGGAAACCAATCAGAGCTCAGCTTTAATTTTATAAACAGATGTGGGAAAATGAAAGCTGAGCTCTGATTGGTTGCAACTAGAACAGTTCTGCTCTAGGAAACTTAACATAAATCTCCTCCTATACTTTTATCTGAAATGCAGCATTTAGGACACAGTGGGACACATTTATTTTCTGTCTGACTTCACACTAAAAAGAAGGTGCAAACTGCTTGCACATGTATTTATAAAGTGTCTGTGCTAGTTTTGTGTCATGGCTGCACTGTGTCCGCCGCAACATAGAATTCTGCACATAAAAGGGCGTTCCGATGCTGAGTCGGAACGCGTGCCACATTTATTAACGCGACTGGACAGAATTGTGTCACACGCCCCATGTTAAAAGTGCACCAAATAAAAAGTTGGTGCACACTTCCCGCACATTCCACCGGTAAACTGCATCTAGATTCACTTTTATTCAATTTACTGCCTTATTCAACCTGTTCAGCATAACTTACAACGTAAAAAGCGACCAACTCTTTGGGCACATTTACTTACCCGTCCGACTGATGACTATGCACTGTGCCGCAATTCACTAAGATCGTGCTCCCGATATCCTGCATGTGTCGCTTCCCCGCTGAGGTCCGCCAGAGTTCACCTTCTTCTTCCTGGTGCATGTAAGTGCATTGTATGTGACACAATTTGAATCTTAAATCCTGCGCTCAGTCCGTATCAGTCGGATTGTCTGACGGCCACGCCCCCCGATTTGTTGCATGAAAGCAGCGCAGCTGCGCCACAATCTGATCATGTGCAACACAATCGCAGTGCAAACCCCTGTTAAATACCTGTCAAAGCTGCACAAATCCCGAAAATGGCGAACAGTCCAACGAAAGTGAGATCCGCGCCCCTTAGTCCCATCGTCTTATGACACAAATTAAAAGTTAACCCGTAGGCGCAACAGGACGTCACGAAAGGAGCCAGCACCAGAAGAAGTGGCTGTCAGCTGTCAATCACAGCTGACACAGCTGACACCACGCGCTAACATCAAGCATGACCGCGGTGTGTAAGGGTGTTCCCGCTATGGATCGGATCCCCCGTGCCGCTCACCGGGGGATCTGATCCACTTCTGGGACTGCCGAGTGCCCCGGGACTGCCCTACATGCTGAGCAGTGAGACCCCTTCAGGGTCTGACTGTAAACTGTCTGCGCATGCGTCTGCATGCTCAGACAGTTTACACTGCTCTACAATGAAAAAGTATTGTAGAGCAGTGTATTGAACTTGAACCAGCGATCAGAGCCTTGCTGGTTCAAGTTAAAGTATGGGAGGGTAAAACAATGTAAAAACATTAAACACTACACATTATAATAAATAAAAAAAAATACATAAAAATATAAGCCCCTAAAATGTCACTTTCCCATAAAAACATTTAATAAAGTATAAAAAACACAAAAACACAAAACCCCCCACATATTTGGTATTGCCGCGTCCGTTACAATCTGCATAATAAAACAGAATCATTACTGGACCCGCACGGTAAACACCAGGGAAAAAAAACGCAAACAACGTTCCGAAAAAAGATCATTTTTAATTAATACCTTTAAAAAATGCTCTAAAAAGTGATTTAACCCTAGAATGCATACCTGGGGCCTCGCAGGCCCGCTCTGTTAGTTTTTTTCTTTTTACCGCAAGATTACTTTAGTTAGAATTCTGAAAGTCTAGGTATTCCTCAGTTATATAGTTGTTAGTCATTTCCAGTTGTTCATATATTTTTATGTTACAGGCATTTCGGTATAATAACTCTTTTTTGTGAATACCCCATATTTACATACCTGGGGCCTTTTAGGCCCGTACTAGGTTTACATGTGACCCTAAGTCTTTTTGTCTTTTCTGTTGCTGGGGAAAACTGTGATTTAGGCTGCATTCACACTGTCGTTGCCCGCCCGTACCGTACCGTAGCGGGCAACGGCAGCACGCGGAGAGATAAGGAGGAGGTGAGCGCAGCTCACCCCCGCCCCTCTCATAGGGATACATGACGCACGGCGCCGTATTACGGGAAAAGATAGGACATGTCCTATCTTATTCCTGGGTACGGAGCCACACGTCTGCTGCACTGTACCGCTCCCGTAGGGCGCCGTGCGCCCATTGCCGTCTATGGGGGACGTATATCGGCCGTATATACGTCGGCAGTATATATGTCCCCCATATGGTCGTGTGAATGTAGCCTTAGTCTTTATGACTGAGTGTGGATTGTGCCTGACTACATGGTCATGTGATCTTGGGAAGGAGGCCACCTCATGCTGTCATGCTTCTCTGACATCATCATAGTTCCTGAACAGGAAGGAGGAAGGAGTCAGTTTTCTTGTTTCTTGAAAAAGAAACTCTGAGCTCCAAAAATCCAAAGATTTCCACTTCACCTAAAAGAAAGTGGTGACCTGCTGAAGGTGAGAGGAGGGGGCTGCACAGACACTAACAAAGAGTCTACAACCCTTATTGTAATCATTTTTTTTCATTATAGTTTACTGACTTCTAAGGTTACAGTGGCACAGTCTACATCCAGGGGTTTGACTGACCAAGAAATCAAAGCAATCATTTTTGATAGACAGTCCTGTGTAAAATACTACAATTTCATCTTCCAGATGTTGAATTACAGATAACATGTGAAAGATGCTGCGGTCATTAGTAAATTCGAAAAGGAAACTTTGAACAGGGATATTCCTGCAGCATGTTTACTGCAACTTTTATATATAAAAAAAATTTTTTTAGACAAAAAAAACGTTATTATAAACAGTTATATCGAATGAGTATATTGGCCGTTTTAAGCCCGTTCAGTTACTTTGTTTTTTTTTTTGCACAAAATGTTTTGAATTATTCGCATCTTAGGATGCATTCTCACTAGTGCTGATGTTTGCCAGGAGGTGATCCGTAATGGATATGATCCAGTTAAGGCTGCCGGAATGCCCGGACTCTACCAGCCTTTGCTGGGGACACCAGGAGGTCAGATCCAGTACAGATCCCCTCCCGGCAGACACCAGCGCTAGTAGGAATGCATCCTTACTTTGCATTTTTAAAATAAACTTTAAAAAGTATTTTTATTTGAGTTATTCCATGTTATTTGCACACGGGCCTAAAGGGCCCCAGGTATGTAATAGTGTAGATTTCTATGGTCATGCATTCTAGGGTTAAAAATGTTATGCACTCTAAAATAAGCCCACTAAAATGAACAACTCTTCTTGCAAAATAGAAGACCCTAACCAGATTTGTCAGCTGAAAAATAAAAAAGTTATGCATATGAAAAGATGGTGATGCTAAAATGAACAAGATTTTCTCCAAATTAGTTTTTATTCAGTACAATTGAATAAAATACACAAAATCTCCACATATTTGGTATCGCTGCGTCCGTAACAATCTGCATAATAAAACAGAATCATTATTAGATCTGCAAAATGAACCCCGTAAAAAACCCCCCCCAAAAAGCTCCAAAAAAGATCATTTTTAATTAATACCCTATAAAAAAGGCTCTTAAAAGTGATTAAAAAATGTTATGCACTCTAAAATAAGACCACTAAATAGAACAATCCTTCTCGCAAAAAAATAAGCCCTTACCCAGATTTGTGAGGCAAAAAATGAAAAAGTTATGCATATGAAAGACGGTGATGCTAAAATTAACAACATTTTTGCCAAAGTACTTTTTATTCAGTAAAAATGGGGAAAAAAAATAAAAAATCTATATAAATGAGGTATTTTCGTATTCGTGGGGACCCATAGAATAATATACTATTTTTATGGTATGGTTAACGGCCAAGATAAAAAACACATAAAAATTTTCCTAAAAATTGATGATTTTCATTTTCTACACCAACAAAGAGTTAATAAAATCTCACCAATTAGCTATAGATTCCCCCAAATTACGTACCAGAAAAGTGCATCTCATGTGGCAAAAGAAATAAGCCCCTATAGGTCCACAATAAAAAGAGAAAAAAATTATAGCCTGTACAATGTGACATAGCAAATCGGATCTGGATGGCGCCTCCTTCCCTTCTATGCCCGGCCGTGCGCCCATACAGCAGGTTACCACCACATGAAGAGTATCGGTGTACTCGGGAGGAATTGGGTATCAAACTTTGTGGAGCCTTTTTCATTTAATCCATTGCAAATGTTTAATTTTCCACCCAAAATGAGTGTATTGTGGAAAAATATTAGAATTTGTAGACTGTACCTCCATTTTGTTTTAACCCCTATAAAACACCTAAAGAGTTAACTTACTTACCTGTCCTGTCGCGATCTCCAAAAGTGCATTGTCTGACCGGGATGCACTGTGCCGCGATTCACGAAGATTGTGCGCCGAATATCCTGCATGTGTCGCTTCCCCGCTCAGGTCCGCCGGAGTTCACCTTCTTCCTGGTGTATGTAAGTGCATTGTCTTGCGACACAAATTGAATCTGAAATCCTGCGCTCAGTCCGAATCAGTCCAATCCGACGGCACGCCCCCCCCCCCCCCCGATTTCTGTCGCATGAAAGCCAGCACAGCTGCGCCACAATCCAATTGCGTGCGGCACAATGCCCAGTTAAATACCTGTCACAGCGGTGCAAATCCTGAAAACTTTAAAAATCTGACGAAAGTGCGATCTGCGGACCCTTAGTAAATAAGCCCCATAATGTAGGGGAAGCAGTAAAAATGAACTATTATACCAAACTGTGATTCATAGCAAATGGTTTATCCCAGCCTCCTGTCATCTGCACATCCTGACCTTGTATGTGTAAGACCGGATCATTAGCTGTACCTTGTGCCACACTGACCCAGAAAACTCACATGGCAGCCAATGTCATAATGGCATCATTTAGGCATCTCTGTCATCTTACATCTCTACAGCTGCTTCACATCTCCTAGACCAGTGGTGGCGAACCTTTGGCACGGGTGCCAGAGGTGGCACTCAGAGCCCTTTCTGTGGGCACCCACAATACAGAGTTTGTCAGGCAGGACTCAAGGCTTCCTCCCGCGGTCCAATATAGCCCAGGACTTGCCATGCTCAGCGCCATTTTAAAGCGACATACAGGAGGAACAAGAAGGTGTGGATAGAGACAGATTGTTGGAGCTCCTGCTCTGGGAACCCTGATCCTTCCTCTTCAGGGGACCCTGGCGGGAAGCTACAATCCAGATTTCTCCATCATCTTTCTATTGTATTGGTGAACTCATGACGCCAACACGATTGAAACCTGTAATACAGCAGAGGTTAATAACGTACTGCTTAAATTGTCAAGTTGGCACTTTGCGACATATAAGTGGATTTTATTTGTACTTTGGGCACTCTGCCTCCAAAAGGTTCGCCATCACTGTCCTAGACGGATGATCCAGATATTAGACATTATTTTTCAAATACTATGACATCTGCAACAGTAAAACTACTAGTCCAATCAGGTCAGGTATGAAATGTCTTTTTTTTTTAGAATTTCCTCTATTATGTGAAGTCCCCCAAAGTGAGGCAAATGTATTTAACAAGACGAGTCAAGTTTAGTGGTTGCAGTGTTTGTGTCACTCCAGAAGCCCCTATCTCCTGGAAACATGCTACAGATGTCATAAAGATAAGAATCTCATCTGTCAAATCCCATCAAGGATCCCATTATGGTTCTTTTGAGCGACAGAACTGGACATACAGACAGTTAAAAAAATAGGCAGGAACTGGATCTTTATCTGGAGCTTCCATTTCCATTAAGTCTATAACTGCCTATATGTCCAGTTCTATAGCTTACAGAATCAGTACGTTTTATGAGTACTGAAAGATAAGACTCTTATCTTTAATATGACACCAGCAGCATGTTTCTAGGCACTATAGAACAGAAGATAGGGGATTGAGAAATGACACTACCCCAGCGTCCAATAAACTTGACTCATCTCATAAAAAAATGAGATGAGAAGAGTCATATTTGCCTGACCTTAGGGAGGTTTAAATATGTAAACGAGTGATATTTCACATGGAATGTGAATTTTTAGTAGTTTAGTGGGATAAACCCCATTGGTAGGTTCCTTTTGGATTTGGTATTTGGCACCTATGAATTTTGGAGGTTCTGGTTTTAGTGAACCATTTACTTTATGACATGAGAGATATGAAGCCTCCTTCATAGAAATTCTTGGATAACACTCCAATACACTAATTTTCTCATATGTGATTATATGTATATGAGTATATAGGTCTTCTCTCTGTTATGATGCACCAGATAGTGTGGGTGCGTCCTCCCTATATCGAGGTCAGGGTGTGAGAACCCTTCATATGATCCATGCATTATTCATGAGGAGTGATTCATAATAATTAAACCTTGCCTCATTGTTACCGTATTTATGTAATATCTAAGAACATGGATGATAGGGAACAATGGGGAAGATTAATGAAGTCTATTAACCTCTTCCTGACTGGTAACATATGTGCCACAATAACTAGGAAGCATGTACCTTCTCTTAAAGGGAACCTGTCATAAGGATTTCCCTTTTCTAGCTCTCCCATTTCCCCCATAGAGAATAGTATAGACATTGCCAAACAGTTTTTATAGTAAAATTGGCTTTTTTCCAAAAAAAAAAAAGAAGTTGGATCTAAGTTTACCTTTCTGTATGCAGGGAGTCCCCTGGGAGTGGCCAATGAGGAGCGGGGCAGACATGTATGACATCCTGAGGGGAGAAGTGAGGGGGAGATAAGGGGGACATCGGAGGTTTTTTATTTGTAATTGATACATGACAGACTCGTTTCCTGAGGGTGAGGGGACATGAGGGAGCCAGAAAAAGGGATCCTGATGACAGGTTCCCTTTAATATCTGTGGCACATTTCAGACTCATGACCACATGATCCCTTTTCATAGATCTAATTCCTTCATTCAAGGTCATGGATTTGTGAAGAAAACCTACCACATACCAGTGTGTTCCTGGTACATAGCCATACTCATAGTGAACCACCTTCTTCGTGTAATCCACCTTAGCTCCTAGGGTACTGTCACAGTACAGGGATAATACACACAGTGATGTCACAGTACAGAGATAATACACACAGTGATGTCACAGTACAGGGATAATACACACAGTGATGTCACAGTACAGAGATAATACACACAGTGATGTCACAGTACAGGGATAATACACACAGTGATGTCACAGTACAGGGATAATACACACAGTGATGTCACAGAACAGGGATAATACACACAGTGATGTCACAGTACAGGGGTAATACACACAGTGACGTCACAGTACAGGGATAATACACACAGTGATGTCACAGTACAGGGATCATACACAAGTGATGTACAGTACAGGGATATACACACAGAGGAGTAACAGTACAGGGACTAATAACACAGTGATGTAACAGTACAGGGATAATACACACGTGATGTCAGCAGACAGAGGATAATCACACAGTGATGTCACAGTACAGGATAATACACACAGTGATGTCACCAGTACAGGATAATATCAAACAATGAGTCACAGAGTTACAGGGGAATAACACCGTGATCACAGAAACAGGGATAATACACACAGTGATGTCACAGTACAGGGATTAAAACACACAGTGATGTCACAGTACAGGATAATACACAGTGATACGTACGGGATAATACACAAGTGATGGTCACGTAAGGGATATACACACAGTGTTGTCACGTACAGGGATAACAAAAACAGTGATGTCACAGTACAGGGAAATACCACACAGTGATGTCACAGTACAGAGATAATACACACCAGCGGGTAACGAGTACAGAGAAATACACAGAGTGATGTCACAGTACAGGTGATAATACACACCAGTGATGTCACCAGTACAGGGATAATACACAGTGATCGTCACCAGCTACAGGGATAATACACACAGTGATGTCACAGTACAGGGTAATACACACAGTGATGTCACAGTACAGGGATAATACACAGGATGTCCAACAGTATCTGATTAATACACACGTGATGTCACAGTACAGGGATATACACACAGTGATGTCACGATACAGGATATACACACAGTGATGTCACAGTTACAGGGATAATACACACAGTGAATGTCACAGTACAGGGATTAATACCAACACAGTGATGTCCACAGTACAAGGGATATACACACATGTGTGATGTGGCAGTACAGGGATAGATACAACACCCGTGATGTCACAGTACAGTGATAATACACACAGTGATGTCCAGTACAGGGATATAACACACGTTGATGTCACAGTACAAGGGGATAATGACCAAACAGTGATGTCACAGTACAGGGATAGTACAACCAGTGATGTACAGATACGGGATAATACACACAGTGATGTCACAGTACAGGGATAATACACACAGTTGATGTCACAGTACAGGGATAGTACAACACAGTGATGTCACGTAGAAGGATAATTGATAACTACACCCATGAGTCACAGTACAGGGATAATAAACGTGAGTGTCACAGTACAGGATAATCTAACAACATGTCACAGCACTGTCACAGTACAGGGATATATACACACAGTGATGTCACAGTACAGAGATAATACACACAGTGTGTCAACAGTACAGGGATAATACCACAGTGATGTCACAGTACGGATATAAAAACGTGTGTCACAGTACAGGTGATAGTAAAGAATACACACAGTGAGTGTCACAGTACAGGGGATACACCACAAGTAACAGACAGGATAGTAAAAAGTGACCGGGATAATAAACACAGTAGTGATGTCACAGTGCAGGGATATACACACAGTGATGTCACAGTACAGTGGATAATACACACCACAGTGATGTACAGTACAGAGCATAATACACACAGTGGATGTCACAGTACAGGATATACCACAGTGATGTCACAGTACAGGGATAATACACAATGAGTCGAACAGCATCACAGGGTAATACATACACACACAAGTGATGTCACAGTGCAAGGGATAATACTCAAGTGATGTCACAGTGCAGGGATAATACACACAGTGATGTCACAGTACAGGGATAATACACATAGTGATGTCACAGTGCAGGGATAATACACACAGTGATGTCATAGTACAGGGATAATACATACAGTGATGTCACTGGGAGGGGATAATACACACAGTGATGTCACAGCAATGGTAGAGCACAGAAGTTGTACTAACAATCACACAACTGAAATGCTATAAAATATGATATTTATGCACAGGAATAATTTCAATAAAAGATAAGTAAAATAAATAAAAATCAGTGCTGCAGTGAAGGGATATTTGATGCACACAGCTTCATATTAGTCTTTAGTAGAGTTCAGGTAAAACTTGCAAGCCAATTTATGAGTTCACAGGGACTAACTTTGTTAATGGGTCCCATAGCAGCAGCTTTGTCTGCTACCCTAGTAGTTACACCCTGAGCCTTCTTTCCATCACTATGGGGGGATTCCATTAAGATTGTCATTTAGAGGTTCAGTATTAAAGGGAACCTATCAGCAGAAATTGACCTAATAAACCACTACAGTCTGTTGTCAAGCAGCCGACACACCTTCCAGATCATGTTTCTTCCATGATCCAGTGTGGTGGCATCATCCAGAAAATTTACTTTGATGTGAGATGTAAATTGGTTGTATAAGATAAAGGAGGCGGAGATTTTAACACAGAAGTCAAGCTCTCTCTTCCTCAGACAGACAGAGACATCACTAACCAGATCTCGGAAAACGGAGGCGTTCAGCGCTCCCCACCTTGACCTCAGTGTTAAACTCTCCTCCCCCTTGACTTTATACAGCCTATTTACATCTTACTTCAAAGTTGATTTTCTGGATGATGTCACCACACTGGTCCATGAAAGAAACAAAAACTAGATGGTGTTACACTTCTTGACAATATACTGGTAGTGGTTTATTAGGCCAATGGCTGAAGACAGCTTATTTTATTATTATTGTTATTATTATTTATAAGTAATCCTTTCACATCTCTCTCCTAGTTTCCTTAGGTCAATCTATGGTAATAAAGAAGTTTTCTCCCCTTTCATACCTTCATGCACAGTAAGAGAAGGATATAGCACCACCTACTGTTAGATAGGTACAGTGTAAAGTTTTATCAAGACTTGTGAACTTACCATAAGTATTAGGTTTTTAGATTCACACCTGACCTGTGAAATTGAAAATATCATGTGACAGGTCCTGGGTAGTAATATACTGTATACTGTATGTATATAGGTGACCATTGAGGCCAGTGATTGGCAGCAGCACAGACCTCAAGATGTATAAAATGTCACCACTTCTCATCCAGGAATGGATTGTACACAGCAGGGACCTGTAAAACCTGAGTTGTGAATTCTATTCTTTTCATTCAGTCAATCCCCAGCCAATCATTTAACATTTTACAGATAAAATATATTACTATACATTCCCTTTAAAGTTGCAGTTGTCCAAGTCATAGGGGTTCTCATCATTACATCACTACTGACAATAGATGATGTCACAGCTTATCCCCTCCCCCTCCCTACACAATGTCCTCTATATATAGATACACACTGACCCACATTACATCACTACTGACATAGATGTCACATTCTTATCTCCTCCTCCCTCCCTACACAATGTCCTCTATATGATAACACTGACCCATCATTACATCACTACTGACAATAGATGATTGTTCATCAGCTTATCTCCTCCCCCCCTGTACAATGACCTCTATATAGATACACGACCCATATTACATCACTTCGACAATGGATGGTCACAGCTATCCCTCCCCTCCCTACACATGTCCTCTATATATAACACGACCCATCCCTACATCACTACTGAAAATAGATAATGTCACAGAGTTATCTCCCCCCTCCTCGTACAATGACCCTCTATATAGATAACACTGACCCATCATTACATGCACTACTGACATAAGTGTTTCACAGCTTATCCCCTCCCCCCTCCCTACACAATGACCTCTATATAGATAACATCACTGACCCACTATACTGATGAGATGCAAATACATTGAAACATTGCTGTCGACAGTTGGAAATCTGGTTAGCTGAGTGAGAGACCAGTGAATAGGTCCGGAAAATAGGAAGACTCCTTAGGGAGACTTTGCAGGTGTGTTGAGGCTTACTGCCACTAGTGGGGGATTCTATTCCCTACACTGTGCTGACGACATGCACATCCATAGAAACAGAGTTGACTGGAACAGTATAGTTTGAAATATGTTCTTCCTGGAACTGGTTTGGCTTTTACCCCGCATCATGTCATTAGGCTCCCTGAAAAAAATCATGCTTGATGTTAAGGGGGCTGCCTTACACGGTAGCCAAGAGGCAATGTTTTCCTTATACCATCCAGAAAAACATATCTGCACAGCTATCATTTATATTTGACTATCTTTGCTATAGCTAGGAGCAGGGCAGCTGCTGGGGCAATGATCAATCACTACACTAAGAGAATATGAAGAAGCTTCCCCTTTAACACACACCAGTTAATATTTGGTGATCAGCTGTATCTAGCACTGAGCCTCACCATTGAATACAATTGAGTTACTGTAGAACAATTTACTTCCCTTTCCCCATTGCAATGTGTCATTAGCACCCGTGTGCCCCCGCCACATCCATCGCTGGGGGAGATAATCAGGTAGAAATTGTTTGGCTCCAATCTGTCTCTCTCTAGTGACAAGATGCTCGGTACTTGCTGTGCCTTATCTAAAATGCCATTTGTCATTCCCCTGTCAGAGGGTTTTTTTCCTCTCTTTTCTGACTGTGATCCTTATTCTCGATCTTCATTGTATTAGGCAATGACTAAGTGACGGAATGGGTTATAAAGAAATGATATGTAACTTAGAAATCACGGATAAGCACGGATATACATACATACAAGTTCTAGAACATAACTCCTGGAGTGGGGGTACGATGCTTCATCCTCATATTAACCTTTAACCCTTCAAATCATGAAACAGTAGAAAAGATCCAAAAGAAGTGGGAATGGGACTCCACCTCATTCCGATTAGTTTTTATAGCTACTTGGTACATTGTATGAATACATTACTAAGCACAATTTATCCCAAAAAAGAAAGTCCCTGTAGGGCAAGGTAAACTGAAAAATAAAAATAAAAGTTTTGGGGCTTTTGGAAAACAGGTATTATAATAAAAAAAAAACACTTTTCTGAAGCCTCCCCTCCTTGTGTCCCCTCCCTTATCTTTACCCTGTAGCAGTTTTCCTGCCGCTGCCATGTGTGGGTCTGAAGCCAGCAGGCAGGATGACATCATCACATAGCGCCTTCCAGTTCCTACAGTAAGTGCAGTGCCACACCCCTAACAGATAACACCCAGTTGTCAATTTATTCCCATATTCTAGAAGGTAAAACAAGAGGGGCAGCACAACACTTAATAAAATGATGGAACAGAATCGTTATAGTGAGGAATTTTAGGATAAGGGGCATGTCCCCGATAGGCCCCACAGTGGGGCACATTTACTAAGGTGCTTCTGGCAGTTTTCTGTTGGACTTTGCACTTTCTTTTCAGTGCAATATGCTTGAACAGGTTTTTAAGAAGTGTCAGCGCCACATATGTGTCGTACGTGACCGTTTTGTGGTGTGGCTGCACTATTCTACATGCCACACAAATTTCCGCACTAAAGGGGACGTTCCGGTGCACAGTTGGAACATGCGCCAGATTTAACATGCAAGTCCAACAGAATTGTGTCACATGCCCGCTATTAAAGTTGCATCAAACAAAAAGGGGCTTATTTACTAAGGGTCCGTGGATCACATTTCCGTCAGACTGATCATGGTATGCAGAATTTGCACCGCTGGGACAGGTATTTAGAAGGGGATTGTGTCACACGGATGAGTGCGGAATTTAAGATTAAAATTGTGTTGCAACCAATGTACTTACATGCACCGGAAGAAGAAGGTGAACTCTGTCGGACCTGAGCGGGGAAGCGACACATGCAGGATATCGGGCGCACAATCTTAGTGTATCGCGGCACAGTGTATTATCGTCTGACAATGCATTTTCGGGAACTCCTCAGGACGGGTAAGTAAATGTGCCCCAAAGTGTTGCCCTATGTCAGGGCTGTGCAGGGGGTGCCAGTTTCATGCAGAACGAGCACCACAAATCCTGAATCTGGCGCCCCTGCACACTACACAGGACACTGCACATAGTACACACTGCACTGTTCTTAGTAAATGCGCACCTATGTGTATATTTTGTATATTTTCCTAATGAATTTTGAGCTGCAGCTTATTGCACCATCTTTACAGTCCCTTTAAAAAAAAAAAACGATCCGGCTTAAGCTCAGGTGACTTTATCCACGGTAGATGGGAGGGAGACATGTCAATGCTGGGAGTAAGACGGTCAAATCCCCAAATATACTGACAAGTTAATTGGCTTTACAGAGACTGTATGTGAGACTGAGATAAGAGAGAAGTTAGACTGGTGACCCCCATGGGGATAGCCACTGATGTACATATATTGTACGGTGCTGTGGGATAGGCTCCAGGGCTAAGAAAGAAAGGGAAGAAAAACAGAAATCACCTGGAAACAAGAGATTACTTTTTCTTAGAATCAATTAATTATTGATATATGAAATTATTTAAAATCAAATAAAATCTATGGGGGAGTTTTATCAGAAGTGTCTGAGGTAAAACTGCTCTAGTTGCCCATGGAAACCAATCAGAGCTCAGCTTTCATTTTATAAACAGTGGTGGGAAAATGAAAGCTGAGCTCTGAGTGGTTGCCATGAGCAACTAGAACAGGCCTGCTCTCAGACACTTCTGATAAACCTTGTATTGTCTATCTATCTATCTATCTATCTATCTATCTATCTATCTATCTATCTGTCTGTCTGTCTTGTATCTGTCCTCCTTCTACAAGGAGAGCAAAATGTCACCTTTCCTTTCAAAAATGGCCACCATCTTGAAAGGATATTGGATCACGGATAAGCTTTTTCCTACGGGAAGGTGGTCATGTAACCTTTGAAAAGAAAACTGGAACTTGTCTCCAAAATTGATTGTCACAATCAGATTTGCAATATCTTGGTTCATAAGTCATTAAAAGTGTTCAACGTTTTGTCCATGGAGCTGCTGAAGATGGTGGATCCATTTGTTATGAACAATCTATAGAGAATCTTTGTGCTCATAACTTTGGAACCACAGATGATGTTAAATAGATGTAAATCTGATTGTGGCAATTGATTTCTGAGACAATTCTGGTCTTCTCTGATCTGCTACATCAGTGATTTTCAACCTTTTTTGAGCCGCGGCACACTTTTTATACTTAGAAAATCCTGGGGCACAACACCAACCAAAATAGCACAAAAAACTGTCATATTATACATATGGTTAATAATATAGATTCTAAATTTATTTTACTCACTCATTGTGAAACCTGGGCCTGTTTCGATAAACAGAAAAGGGAAATCCTGGCAGGAATGGTGGAAAGACACACATGAAGCTCTTCCTCAACAGTTCTCAGTTTCTCCCTGTTTTTAGTATATGGTGCTGATTATTATGTGGCTCATATACTGCAATATAAAGGGGTACAATGAGAAGTACTATGGCCATGAGGCCAGAGTACAAGTGCCAGCTCATATACTCAGCATATCAGCTGGTACTTGTAGTACTCCAGCCTCATGACTATAGTATTTCTCATTGTTATATGCAGTATACTGCTGGAGTACTAAAAGTACCAGCTCATATGCTGAGTATTCTGCCAACAGTTCATATACTCAGGCAAAAGCTCATATAGTCAGCATTATTGGTGGGCATTACCTTGGCGGTGGGCAAATGCGAGAGTCTCTCCGCTCTCAGGATGATGCACCGGCCTCGGTGACGTCATTTTGTCGTGCGAGGTTCAAAGCTTGCGCATGTGTTATTGTACACGTCTCCTACATTGTAAGAAGCCGTGGCTGCGCATCGCTGTGCATTGCCAGGAAACAAAACACAGGGGGCACCATAGTTTGGGGAACTTTCCCCGCGGCACACCTGACCATGTGTCGCGGCACACTAGTGTGCCACGGCACACTGGTTGAAAATCACTGTGCTACATGACCACCTTCTTGTTGAAAAAAATTACCCTTCATCCAATATGGCGGCTTTCACGGTGGTGTCCAGGTTTCAGACATAACCTTAACGATACTCCCCTCACCAATTGCTGGGGTATCAGATATGTAATTTTCCATTTTCTTTCTGAAATAAATGACTGTCCTGAGACTATTGACTCACCCTGTATATTGGTTGTATTTGGTATTGCAATTGAGCTCCATTCACTCTAATGAGACTAAACTACAAACAGGTCATGTGACCAATGGAGTGCTGCGACTGCTGATCGGTGGGGGGATAACACAGTCATTCTGACACTATGACCTGTGACCAAAATAACCCTTTAATCTGCGTTAAAATTAGATCATGGTGCACATCACAAACCAAATGTAAGAATCGGAACCCATTTTCTGAAGCCTCTATTATTATGGACATTGCTGCCATCTCAGGAGAGGTACGAGGCCTCTGACCCTGTGACTCCGGGGGCTTCTCAAATCTCTCTGTGGGAGAAAAATGATTAAACATTCACCAGGAGTCGCATGGCGAAAATTGAATTTTTTCCTCTTCTAAGCTCAAAGCTTTTTCTTTTGCTTCTTGAGTTAGGTGCAACGTGTTGAGGATTTCAGCATTTACAAAGTTTGCAAAGGCAATTTCTTGACAATTTTAACCATTTTGTACCATGGTATCATTAGGACTTGTTGAGATAGTTCTATATGTCTGTCTTTGGAGCTCCATTGCCCGTTATTAAAGTGGCGTTGGCCCTTATTGAAAACCTAGCATGATAAACCAGGGACATTACTCATAGATCCAGGCACCGGGACTGTGGTCACCTTCATATATTTGTTATTCATGGCTTCCTTCCTTCTAAAATAAACGTTTAAAATTATGTTAATGAACCAGAAGAGCTCCGAGGGCCCCCATTATCTCTGTTAGTGTTCGTTCTGCCTGAAAAGCACATGGGCGTGTTCTGAGCACATTTTTTTCCCAAATATGACTCTGCTCACCTGAAAATGACTTTGGAGGAGATTTTATAATTAAACAGGTGATATTTTATATAGAAGATAGAACTCTAAAAAGAGCTATTCATTCCCTACCTGAGAGGCTGCTAGTTTAACCCCTTACCGATGTGTGACGTATCAGTACGTCACACGTGGGCCACGGGTGGGCGTTTGCTGAATATTGCATCTAACACCCACTGGCAACAGCCGCGGTCAGTGCTGGCACTGATCGCGTGTGCTAACAATGTAAATGCCGCCAGCAAAGCTAATGGAAGCATCTAAATCCTGTGGGCGCGACGCCATCATCGATTTGATCGCTGCGGTTGTGAGGGGGGGGGGGGGGGGGGGGCGCAATTGGTTTCCATGACAGTTTTGGATCATATACAACATGGAATATTTTCTACGTAACAAGTGCAAATTGTTACGTAGAAAAGAAGCCATCACACAGCTCTCTACATGGAAAAGTAAAAAAAGTTATGGATTTTTGAAGCTGGGGAGTGAAAAATTAAAACACAAAAAATTTAAAAGGGCCTGGTCGTGACGGGGTTAATGGGATAAAATCAGCACCGTCTCAACTGTTCCACAGTCTCCATATTTCAGAGACTTTTGTTTCGACAGAGGTTTATTCTCTCTTAATTAATCAGCAGTTTCCAGAGTATTTCTGCCATGCGGATCCTGTATATATAATTTACGGCAGTACAGGCAGTCCCCGGGTTACGTACAAGATAGGGTCTGGAGGTTTGTTCTTAAGTTGAATTTGTATGTAAGTCGGAACTGTATATTTTATAATGGTAGATCCAGACCAAATAAAATTTGGCCCCAGTAACAATTGGATTTTCAAAATTTTTTGCTGTCCTGGGACCAAGGATGATCAATAAAGCTTCATTACAGACACCTTACAGCTGATCATTGCAATCTGGGACTATAGTAACATCCAGAGAGCTTCACCAGAGGTCAGAGGGGTCCGTCTGTAACTATGGGTTGTCTGTAAGTCGGGTGTCCTTAAGTAGGGGACCGCCTGTAATGATCAGATATTGCTGCCCTCTCCTCTCTTTATAGCAGGGGTAGGGAACCTATGGCTCGGGAGCCAGATATGGCTCTTTTGTTGGCTGCATCTGGCTCTCAGGCAGATCTTTAATAAATAGTGATGGCTGCTGTGTGTCTCTTAGACTAATCACTGGACACAGGCAATGATGTTACCGCTACCTAAGTCCTTTGTACGACCCAGGCGCCATCGTCTAGGCCTGGGTCAAAGAGAAGAGTATGGGAGCGATGAGGAGCGATGAGGAGCTGGCCGCAGGGAGTGCTGTTAAATGAATATTCTTTTTTTTTTTTTGCTCTGACTACCTATGTACTGGGGAGCATCTGCTGTGGCTACTGATCTACTGGGAGTATGTGCTGTGGCTACCTATCTACTGGGGGTATGTGCTGGGGTCACTTACCTACTGGGAGTATGTGCTGTGGCTACCTATATACTGGGCATGTGCTGTGGTTACCTATCGACTGGGGGTATGTGCTGGGGTTACTTATCTACTGAGAGTATGTGCTGTAGCTACCTATATACTGGGGGCATGTGCTGTGACTACCTATCTACTGGGAGGCATGTGCTGTGGCTACCTATCTACTTGGGGGGCATATGCTGGGGCTACCTATACACTGGGAGGCATGTGCTGTGACTACCTATCTCCTGGGAAGCATGTGCTGTGGCTATCTATTTACTGGGAGTATGTGCTGGGACTACCTATCTACTGGGAGGCATGTGGTGGGTGTCAGGATTTGGAGTAGTGAACCCCCTGGACCACTGCGGACGATGATGTAAGCAGACACCAGGGACCAGAATCTAAGTGGCACCCGGTCTTCACCAGAGCCTGCCGCAAAGCAGGATGATCTTGCTGCAGCGTGGTACCACCAGGTCCACGTTGGCAGCCAAGGTCGCGGTACAGGATCACTAGGTGGTCTCGTGGTCAGAAATAGGCAGCCGATCAAGGCAGGTGGCAATGATGCGAGGTCGGGGACGGAGCAAGAGGTCAGGGCTAGCAGCGAAGGAGCAGGTCCAGGAGGTCAACACTTGGGAAGGAAACAGTGTGGAAAGCTTCCTTATATGCAAGAAGCACTAAGATCCGGCGGGGAATGCTGGGAGCCTCCAGTCTTTATAGGAACCCGGGAAGTGGGTAGCGCCAATCATCAGCACGCTGGCCCTCTAAATCTGCGAGTGCCGGAGCTTGAAATGGTGATTAAGCTCCGAAAGGGGCGCCGCCGCGGAAAGGGGCACGGGGTGTGCCTGCGATCCGAGACGTAGATCGCAGGGGCATCCGTGACACTGGGACTACCTATCTACAGGGGGGCATGTGCATATTGTACGGCTCTTACGGAGTAACATTTTAAAATATGTGGCGTTCATGGCTCTCACAGCCAAAAAGGTTCCTGACCCCTGCTTTATAGTCTCTGAATCATTTTACAACGACCAGTGAAGCACAAGGGGATCAATCCGAACATTTGTGTCGCTTTATCTTATTAGATTTTGGGATAATAATCCAAGTATTATTATTGCTTTCTGCAGCCGGCACAGTGTAATATATAAAGTAATACAGGGATCTACGACGGAAGCCTTTAGTTTTTTCACATTTCGGGTCTGGAGAAGCAGTAATTTCACTAAAAGGTATAAAAGGTATAAAAGACTATTAAATTATTGAGTGTACATTAAAAGATTACATTCGTTATAGAGCACAAAAACGAAAGTAACTTTTTTGCATTAATTATTCACTCTCCGACAGACATTTTTTTTTTCGATTGCCGAGCCTTGTGCGCCATATTCATCACGTCTCTGCACCACAACTCAGCTTCTTTTCTAACATTCGCCCTTTTTTCTTTTTGGATGCTCAATTTGGGCACAGATTTTGAATCCCCACACTTTTCCTATATTTCTAGCTTCCCAACACTTTTTTGCTACAATTTTTGAGGCATAATTAGACCAACTAAAAGAAAGTCTACAAATTTTTATATCATTTTCACGAATGTGGAGTGATTTCAGATACTTTTCGGTAATATACTAATTTATTTAGCCCTTGCGCCCGATATCCTGCATCATGTGTCGCTTCCCCGCTCAGGTCCGACAGAGTTCACCATCTTCTTCCCAGTGTATGTAAGTGCATTGGTTGCGACACAATTTTAATCTTAAATTCCGCGCTCAGTCCGAATCAGTCGGATCGCAACGCCCCCCCCCCCCCCCGGTTTCTGTCGCATGAAAGCTGGCGCCGCTGTGCCAAAATCTGATCGCGTGCGACACAATCCCCTGCTAAATACCTGTCCCAGCAGTGCAAATCCCTAAAACGTTGGGAAGTCCGACGGAAATGCGACCTGCGGACCCTTAGTAAATAAGCCCCTATATACAATCTGCTCAGCATCTCCTGCTCTATAACATACTGCCTGCAGATAGGACACTATGTACAATCTGCTCAGCATCTCCTGTTCTTTAACATACTGCCTGCAGATAGGACACTGTGTACAATCTGTTCAGCCCCTGCTCTATAACATGCTGCCTGCAGATAGGACACACATACAATCTATTATTAAGGGGGCTGCTGGTGTAAATATTTCATTAATGAGAGTTACTGGACAGTATATTAATGAGCGGGGCTGCTGTTGAATCCGACGCGATTCACTAAGACCGTGCGCCCGATAACCTGCATGTGTCGCTTCCCTGTCGGAGTTCACCATCTTCTTCTTGGTGTATGTGAATGTATTTTCTTGCGACAGCGATTTGTGTCGCATGAGATTTGTGTCGCCAAAATCCGATCGCGTGCGCCAACAACCCCTGTTAAATGCGGCGCAAATCGGAAATAGTCGGGAAACCCGAAGGAAATGCGGTGTGCGGACCCTATGTATAAGGTGTATGAGGATGGTGCTGTGTGTATATGTCTCCGTAGCATATATGTGTATTCTCAAGTGTTATGCTCAGGACTAGACTGGGGTTGCAGTAGGAGGTGAGGTATATGGGGCCCGATCCAAAGTTCGCACTGGTGCCCAATGGAGTTGTATGTATCACCAATGCCCAGGAGGTTCATCACTGCAAAATCTACCAGCCTCCAGCTATATTGCTGAACCTTTATGACAGATATTCTACAGCATGTTTATCCTGTATGAACCTGCCTGTTCATGCCTGTAAATGGAAGAAAGCAGTAAATTCCAGCCAATTCAAAGTGTTTCATACAGAAATAATGTAATTTCAGCATGAAGTGCCCTGAATAAAGCCTTTGCCAGCGGTCATCCAGGGAGCGCACACATTCTTGTAGTTTGGATATTGGAAAGGTTGTATGTGAACTTTTCCATGCACCAGGGATTGGGCCGGTGAGGACCTTGGCTTATTCCCCTGTAAGGCCAGACAGACCTATTTCTTAGTGTTTGCTGTACACTAAGCAAAATCTGATTCATACTTGACAAGCCGATCTTATAGAGCTCAGACGTCTGTGCCAGGGTTAATGAGAGCAAAGAGGCAGACACTGAAATATTGGGCAATTAAGTAGCTGCTAGGTCTGCGAGCAATGAACAAGCAAGAAATCAATGTGCAGCCAAGTGATTAGCCGGGAGCTGGAAAACCCTGCCACGATGGGATCTGTGGGATCTCTCCATAATCAGCACATCACAGAGTTATACAGCTGCAATCCCCAGAATTACCTTAAAAACTTCACTCTTTCTGCTTCATCTCTTGGTTGGCACCAGGTACAATGTAACATAAGGACTAAATTATGTTCATAGTTTTGCAACTGTGTACATTGTTTAAATGCATCAAATTATTCTAATAGTTCTTATGGAGATCAGTCTGTAGCCATGGTAACAGACTACAAACAAACCACTTGTAGTCTGATCCTGCATTCAAACTCTTTCTTACGTACAGGTTAGTATTAAATAAGTAAAGAATATCAATTCAGCTGATGATTCGTACTGTCTGCTGTGAAAAATGTGCTCTGTTATATACATATTATTCTGTACAATGTGTATATCCTCCATTCTTTAGTGTGTCAGGTTGGATGCTGGGGCCCCCTGACATTGGAGGCCCCATAGAATCTCCTATGGCTGCTACCATTGTAGTTACAGCCCTGGAGGGAAGCTCTGCTGCGGGGAATGGCGAGTAGCAATTTTTTTTTAGCTTTACAGCAAATGGGTGGTAATGGGGGCATGAGGAGAGATGGTACAGAAGAGGAGTCAGCTGACACAAGGGGGGGCATAAGGTGGGGGAATGTGCTACAGTGGAGGTACAGGGAGGCATATGGGGCCAACTATTGAAAAGGAGGAAAAAGGTAGAGGGTACAGAAAGGGAGGCATAAGGTTTGTGCAGGGGACTACAGAAAGGGGGTTTAAGGGGGGGGGGCTACAGAAAGAGAAGCCTAAGGTGGGAGGCTATATCAAAGGAGACCTAATGTGGGGGCTAAAAGAAGGGGGCCATTTTATTTGGACTGAAGAAGAGAGGTGGGGTTCTACTGGAAGGAGAGCTTTATAAGTGGTGGTCACAGGAAAGAGGGCATTATACTAAGTCAGGCCACTAAAAGGAGCATTAAACCGTAATTTGTGGGATTGGATTTTACAACTTTCACTGTACGCCCCAAATGACATGTCTACTTTATTCTTTGGGTCACGCAATCACAGGGATACCAAATTTGCATAGGTTTTATGATGTTTTCATACATTTACAAAAATTAAAACCTCCTGTACAAAATTTTTTGGGGGGATTTTGCCATTTTCTGGCATCAATAGCTTTTTCATACTTTGGTGTACGGAGCTGTGGGTGGTGTCATATTTTGCAACTTTTGATGGCGTTTTCATTGCTATAATTTTTAGGACTGTGCAACCTTTTGATCACTTTTTATAGATTTTTTTTATATTTTTCAAAATGGCAAAAAAAGTGCCATTTTTTACTTTGGGCGCTATTTTCCGTTACGGGGTAAAACGCAGTGAAAAAACGTTATTATATCTTGAGAGATCGGGCATTTTTGGACGTGGCGATAGTTAATGTGTTTATGATTTTTACTGTTTATTAATATTTATATCAGTGGGTGGGTACACTAGTGGGTGGTTTGGGGAACTAAATAGATTTTAATAAATGTTCCCTAATGAAGTATGGACAATCCTGGAAGATTAGTGGCAGGCGGTCTATAGGTTAGAATACAAACAGGGCAGAGTTAAAATCAGGAAAGGAACTTCAAGAACCAGATTTAAAAAATTAAGGGGTGAGACAAAGGCGAGGTCTGGGGAAAGATCCATAAAGAAACAAGAACAATAACCTTGATTTTTGGGTATGTTGGAAGGGTCTCTAGGACCAATACAAATACCAATTTGACCCAGGGCACATTGGGAAATAAATGATGTATTCTATACTTGGTGATAGAGCCTCTTGGTGAAGAACTTTTTGCAGGCCAGTTGGGAAGCCATTTTGAATTGTTTGATTGGTTGAAAGTTTAGAACCATGAAGTCACATCGATCTGCACGGGAGCTGTAGACTCCAAACAGTTGTCAACACTATTTGTGAAGTTGTAACATGTAATCCATCAAATTCTTGTAGCTCAAATTATAAGCTTTCTGACATTTTGTCGCTTCACACCCCGTTAAACTGTATCTTGTTTGCTTCATCAAGTATTTAAATCAATCTCTTTCCAAACGCTTCCAAATTGTACAATGTGGCACAGATTAAATCTTTATGTTCTATTCATCTCCCTTCTTCCCTCAAGAGCATTTCCTTGTACAGCTGCTACTGCTGAATAACACGCTCTCCATCCATCGACCTTGCCGACTGATTCATCTAGAACAGAAGAGAAGATAATATTTCTGGCATTGTATAGAGCCAAGCCACACAGCCCTATGGTCAAATTCCGTGCAGCTGCCCAGGGGGATTTCTTGTAGATTAGCAATCACAAACTGCCTGCTGTGCTTGTCTTGGCTCCGGATACTTATGAACTGCAGACGCTTTGTGCCAAAACAAACTCACGGATAAATATGTTGTGGGACTTAACTTTTCTGGCTACTTCCCGAGACAGAGCCAACATAAACTGTGGAACCATTGAATGGCTCAATCCTTCTAGAGATCCACTCAACAGACCTTTCATATACAAGATGCCGTCATTGATACATAAGCCTTGTATGTTCTCCAAAAATGTAAAAAAATAAATATGTAAAACAGGAATGTCCACATTATCGTAATTTTCAGACTATAAGGCGTATAAAAAATCCTTTGATTTTCTTAGAAATCAAAGGTGCGCCTTATAGACCAGTGCGCCTTATATATGAACCCTACTTACAGACAACAGCTGCCTTGAACTGTGCACAGGTCTGCCACCTGCTGGTCATTCATCCTTATAATGAGGTGCGCCTTATAATCTGGTGCACCTTATATATGAACCTAGACGTTTTAGCAGGCATTTATTGATGGCGCACCTTATAATCCGGTGCTACTTATAGTATGAAAAATACGGTAATTTAGTTGTGTGTTATTAGGTGCCAAACTTTTGGTTCTGAACTGCAATAAATAGTTGTACTATTCAATAATTATACTAATTTAATAATAGTTGAGCTTTTCTGCTAAAACGGTAGACAACTGAAGGATCAAACTCACCAGAAAAATAAGCTACCTACTACTGCACACTATTTTTTGTAGTTGATGGTGATATGTTAGTTGGAAGCATTGAACTTGTCTACAAAGGTCCCAGGTTGACACATTGGGGGTCATTTACTAAGGGCCCGATTCGCGTTTTCCCGACATGTTACCCGAATATTTCCGATTTGCGCCGATTTTCCCCGTATTGCCCCGGGATTTTGGCGCACGCGATCGGATTGTGGCGCATCGGCGCTGGCATGCACGCGACGGAAACCGGGGGGCGTGGCCGAATGAAAACCCGACGGATTCGGAAAAACCGCAGCATTTAAAACAATAAAAGTGTCGCTTGGGAAGCGCTTACCTTCACTTGGTCCGGCCCGGTGAACTCCAGCGCGTTCAGATGCTTTTCAGCGCAGCAGCGCCACCTGGTGGACGGCGGAGGAACTACCTTCTTAAATCCTGGCCGGACCCGAACCCAGAGCAGAGAACGCGCCGCTGGATCGCGAATGGGCCGGGTAAGTAAATCTGCCCCATTGAGTCAGACAAGATCAACTCCCGGTAACATAATTAAAGTAATAATAATAATTAAAAGAAGTAGCTTTTACACTACCAAGGTATGGTATGAAGTTTTCTAGATTTTTCCTGAGATGAACAACTTTTAGAAGGTGGAGTCGGAGAATCACTTCAGACTAGGTAAGAATCTCACCTTTTAGGAACTTAGAACAGGTAGAGAACAACAGACAGTTAAAGACACAGTTGGAAATGCAAGCTATAGATAAAGATCCAATTATTATGTGTTCAACTTCCCAATATCTCTAGTTGTGTAGCTCGCAGAACAACAATCCTGTTACATTTTGAAAGATGAGACTCCTGAGAGTGCTTCTAGTTTAATGGTGTGAAAGCCAATGACCGTTTCTTTTAAAGGAAATCTACCATCAAAATCCAGCATAATAAACCAGGGACATTACTCATAGATCCAGGCACAGGGACTGTGGTAATCTTCGAATATTTGTTATCCATGGTCTCCTTCCTTCTAAAATCAACTTTTCAAATTGTGCTAATCATACTGGAGTGGTTCCCAAAGCCCCTCTGTGCTGCAGATTCACAGGATGTTACAGTGTGCAATGGGCTTCCTTCCCCTGTGTGCTCACACTTCCTCTGCTGCAGTGAGATTACATCAGGCAGAGGGAGGAAAGGGAGGGTACCGAGCAGGAGCAGAGGGGAGGGTCTAACATCCCGTGAATCTACAGCATGGATGGGCTCTGGGAGACACCCCAGAAGCCCTTTAGGCTCATTAGCATAATTTAAACAGTTCATTTTAGAAGAATGGAGGCCATGGATAACAAATATAAGAAGATTACCACAGTCCCTGTGCCTGGATCTATCAGGATGTCTTGGTTCATCAGGATGGATTTTGAATGTAGATTTCCTTTCAATATTATCCAGCCCAGGATAACTATAGAATAGGTCATCAATGTAAATATGAAACAGGCAGTGTAGTTCTCCTATAGACGTGAGCTGAGCTGCAGTATCCTGATCTGACCACTACATGGAACTTTCTGCTTCTAGTCATATTGAGGCACATTTACTAAGGGTCCGAATCGCGATTTTCCGACGGGTTTCCCGAATTTTCCGATTTCCGGGATTTTGGCGCACGTGATCGGATTGTGGCACATCAGCGCCGGCTTTCACGTGACATAAAACGGGGGGCGTGGCCGTTGGTAAACCCAATGGATTCGGAAAAGCCGAAGCAGTGACACCTGGTGGACGTTGGGCGGAGGACCTTAGTAAATCGCCAGAAGTCCCAAATCCTCGTCGGAGAACGTACCGCTGGAGTGCGACAGCACCGGGTAAGTAAATGACCCCCATTATCTAGAACAGCTAATCTGTGGGGTGCAGGGTGCTGAGCACCAAAGCAATCTGACTTATTATTTGTATACGTTATCAATATTTCTAGCTTGGAAACCCAATTCACCACACATGTATCTATGGGGGTGCAGAAATATTGGATGCACCCAGACTCCCGGACCTGAGGGAGTCCAGAAGTGATGGAATGTCAAATGGGAACAGTGTTCCATATTATTCATCAGGGCCGGGGGCTTCACATACTCCCATTGGCTATCCTCCCGCTGATCATTCATCCATTATGCATAGCCCATCCGATGCTTATGTATGGAAGAAGGAAGTTCTATGATCTGCAATCTGCAATATTAAATCAATTTAATTAGAAATTATTTCCCTGTTTCTCCCTCCTAGGCCGATGGCCTTGTTCAACAACAACAAATTTTCCCTTGTGAATTTTTCATTAAACACTTTTTCATTTGTTTAATTAAATATACATGAGGAGCTGTGGGCAACGTGTGTTTTGCCGTAATGAAAAGACATTTATTTTTTGCGTTCTCTGCACCAATGCAAATCTAATTGCGCCTTTTAACCAAGAGATTAAAGAAAATCAGCGATGGCTGGTGAGGAAACGGCGAGGAAGAGCGAGGACTCGGGTGTAGCTGCTGGGACTGATAAACACTTTCTAAGAAGACTCTTCCTCCCGGACTGCAGTCTGCTCATCGTGCGTTAAAAATGCTGACTGCAATTATGATCATCGCTATGACTGTCTCCGACGAGCCGCACGGCTTCTCCACACATTTCCCAGTTAATCAGAAGCATATTAGATCAGATTAGCGCTGCCAAAATTAGGACCTGCGAGTGCTCCACATCCATCAGACCTCCCAGGCTTCACTATCCAACAGCGAAGATCCAACAGCGAACACCTTTCCAATGTAATTAGGTTCCCGCTCCCTCTTAATAGTCATCAAGACCCCCATTTCCAAAAACACTGCTCGCCACAGATGAAAATAACTTTTCATGGCTCATCCATGAGCACTTCTACAACTTTTATGCTTGTTCCAATGGATGCAATGGAAGGCACATAGCCAACGCTCTATTCACTCTCTATTCAATTTCCACTTTGGTTTGAGACTCTCCGTACTCTTTAACAGCTACCGCTACTCCGGCGTACTCTGACTTTGGACGTACTGGCAGACGAGTTAAAAGTGTTGTCCACTTTCAGCAAATAGTTTATATGGTTTGTGTAAGGAAAAGTTCTGTATCAATTCCACACTGTTTTGTAGATCTCTGCTTGTTGTCATTCTGTAGGAAGCTTCATTGTTTACTTTCTGTGAATAGAAATCTGTCCCTGATCATGTGATGTCACACAGGTGCACGGCTCATTATATCACTGGTCATGTGATTTCACACAGCTGAACGGCTCTTTGTATATCCCTGGTCAAGTGATGTCACACAGGTGCACGGCTCATTACATCCCTGGACATGTAATGTCACACAGGTGCACAAGGTGTTATATCCCTGGTCATGTGATGTCACACCAGTGCACGGCTTGTTATATCCCTTGACATGTGATGTCACACATGTTAACAAGGTGTTATATCCTTGGTCATGTGATGTCACACAGGTGCACAAGGTGTTATATTCCTGGTCATGTGGTGTCACACAGGTGCACAAGGTGTTATATCCCTGGTCATGCGGTGTCACACAGGTGCACAAGGTGTTATATCCCTAGTCATGTGATGTCACACAGGTGCACAAGGTGTTATATCCCTGGTCATATGATGTCACAAAGGGGCATGCAAATAGTTAAAAAGGGAAAACTGATCTGGAGGAACTTATTCTGGAGTACCACTAGATGTAGCGTGTTATAGATGGTGAGATGCTACAGTTCAGCTATGAAGGTTACCCCCTCAGTGTACCAGGTATAGAAGACCCTGTGGTTCTGGTGGAACCTGTGTTTTTTTTTTAGGAATAGAGCAGGAAGGTTAGAGGTTAAAGGGGTTGTACCAAGTTATCCACATGATAGGGGCTAACCATCTGATCATGGGGGTACAATTTCTGGACTTAATTGATGTAGCAGCAGATTGGGAATCCATCCAAAGTACTAAGAGAATATAACGAATTCCGGAGCACATAACTGGCATCCCAAACAGTCTATGAGAGTGTCAGAGATAACCGAGTGCTGTGATGAGCAATTTCCAAAGGTCCCATGGAGCCTGAAACATTCCCATGATTGGTGGCTGTTACATCAGCCAGTCCTCTACCAATCTATTATGTCCTATGGTCAGTAGATAACAAACTTGGTAAATTCTAATTGAAGAACCCGTAAGCCCCCAACATACCACACTAAGTACCTTTTAGATGTCTTTATACATGTTTCACTGATGCCTCTCTCCATGGGACTGGAGCCACCATCCTCCTATAGATGTATTTTATTGATGCTTTTTTTTACTAGAGATCCAAGTTATGGAGGCAGGAGAGCTCCAACATAAAGTCAAACTACCCGCCTCCTATTTAATACTGACACTGCTAACCCAGCCTCCCCCAGGAATTAGGGATATAAGAAAGACATTGGCTATGTGTGATATGCCAAAGAGAATTCCTGAGGGAGGAGGGATGAGGGAGACATTGGCTGTGTGTGACTCCTCTCTGCTACATCATTACCCTCTCCCTCAGGAATGAGTGAGTTGCAAGAGATGTTGGCTTTGTGTGACTCCCTGAAAAGAGGGAAGGGTGAATGGGGGAGCTGATTTCTCTTTGGTGAGTCACAAACAGCTAATGTCTCTGTGAACTCCCTCATTCCTGAGGGAGTGGGGAATGATGTATCTGAGCCGAGTCACACACAGCCAACGTCTCTCTCATTCCTGAGGGCGTCGGGTTGGCAGTGTCAGCATCAATGAGGAGATTTGGTAGCTTTACTGTATACTTGAGCTCTTCTCCATGACTGGATCTTTAGCAACATCATTAAAAGTTTCTTTTAGAAGAATGGAAGCTCTAGTATAGAGATGAGCGAACATGCTCGTCCGAGCTTGATGCTCGGTCGAGAGTTAGGGTGAATCGCCAAATGGCTCGTTGACTCGGACAGATACTTCGCCCGCTCGAGAGAAAATGGCAGCTCCCGCCGTGTGCTTTTGGCGGCCAGAAAACAGAGCCAACAAGCCGGAGACTCTGTGCACTCCACCCAGCATGACGTGGTACCCTACACGTCGATGACAGTGTTGGCTGGCCAGATCAGGGACCCCTTGGGATAGACATAGCCGCTGCCGCGATGATCTCGGTAATTCTGTGTCTGGATGCCGCTAGGGAGAGAGTGCTGTGGTCAGGGAAAGCGTTAGGGTGTTCTATTAGCTGACTGTTAGGCAGAGTGATTCTAAAGAACCCAACAGCCTTTCTTAGGGCTACAATAACGTTCTACTTAATTTATTTTAAATTGCATCTAGTACCATATGTGAGGAATTAGCAGGGGGGACTGCTACGTTGTGTTTAGCTTAGTGGCACACATATCCATAGCAAAGACCGAAGTGGGAAATTAGTAGGGGTTGGATTTCAATTGGCACTAACTCAGTGTCATCTCATCTGGCATACGTAGTGTGGCTTTGATACTTGGCTAGAAATAGCCATAGAGAGAATACAAAGTAGCTTACTTACCCTAAGTAGCGTTCTATATATTTGATTTCTGGTTGATCTGCTGGTGGCTGTAGTTGTCTGCAGTGCAATGTACTAGCCAATTCTGAGCAATTTGTAGTGAGACTTGCGACGCTGCGTTCTGCGCTTAGTGACACATACTCCATGCAAAGACCGAAGTGGGAAAATTTAGTAGGGGTTGGATTTCAATTAGGCACTAACTCAGGGTCATCTCATCTGGCATGTGTGTGCTTGATACTTGGCTAGAAAATAGCCATAGGAGAATACAAAGAGTGACTCGACTACCTACAGTAGCGTTCTATATATTGATTCTGGTTTGATCTGCTGGTGGCTGTACTTTCTGCAGGCATGTAATAGCCAATTCTGAGCAATTGTAGTGAGATTGCGACCGCTGTGTTCTGCGCTTAGTGACGCACATAACCATAGCAAAGACGAAGTGGGAAAATTAGTAGGGTTGGATTTCAATTAGGCACTAACCAGTGTCATCTCATCTGGCCATAGTAGGGCTTGATACTTGCTAGAAAATAGCACAGGAGAATACAAAGAGCTTACTTACGCTACAGTAGCGTTCTATATATTTGATTTCTGGTGATCTGTGGTGGCTGTACTTTCTGCAGTGCATGTACTAGCCAATTCTGAGCAATTTGTAGGTGAGACTTGCGACCGCTGTGTGCGCTTAGTGACGCACATATCCTAGCAAAGACCGAAAGGAAAATTTAGTAGGGGTGGATTTCAATTAGGCACTAATCAGTGTCATCTCATTCATGGCATAGTAGTGTGCTTTGATACTTGGCTAGAAAATAGCCATAGGAGAAAACAAAGAGTTACTTACGCCACAGTAGCGTTCTATATATTTGATTCTGGTTGATCTGCTGGTGGCTGTACTTTCTGCAGTGATGTACTAGCCAATCTGAGCAATTTGTAGTGAGACTTGCGGACGCTGTGTTCGCGTTAGTGACGCACATATCCATAGCAAAAGACGAAGTGGGAAAATTTATAGGGGTTGGATTTCATTAGGCACTAATCAGTGTCATCCATCTGGCATAGTAGTGCTTGATACTGGCGAAAATAGCCATAGGAGAATACAAAGAGCTTACTTCGCCTACAGTAGCGTTCTAATATTGATTTGGTTGATCTGCTGGTGGCTGTACTTTCTGCAGTGCATGTACTAGCCAATCTGAGCAATTTGTAGTGAGACTTGCACCGCTGTGTTCTGGCTTAGTGACGCACAATCATAGCAAAACCGAAGTGGATTGCAATATCTAGTAGGGGTTGGATTTCATAGCACTAATCAGTGTCATCTCATCTGGCATAGTGTGCTGCTTGATACTTGGCTAGAAAATAGCCTGCAATAGGATGCCTTGTTTGGTTTAAAACTACAAAAAAAAAAAAAAAACACAAAAAAAACAAAAAACACAGCAAAAAAAAAAAACCCAAAAAAACAAAAAAAAGTTAAAAAAAAATATAAGTTATACTCTCATTTTAAAATTTTAACCCGAGGGATAGGGTAGAGGACGAGGGCGAGGACATGGCGTCACACTACTGCAGGGGTCGCGCCGTGTCTCCTGGTGGTGAACCCCACGCTGATGGGGAGCAGGGAACGCCGCGGAGCTACACTCCCTAGGTTCATGTATGAAGTGTACTGGGACTCGTGGTAGAAGCACTGTGAGGCAAGAACCTAGATAACAGGTGATGTCGTGGGATTGCTGACATGCTTCGGACCAATTTGTCCACTGACCAGTCAGTTTCCCGACCAGTCCACCCATGTCACCAGAAATCGCCACTGCACGCCAGCTCCTCACTCAGCCTCCCTCCCCCCAGTCCTGTGGGGTCGCCCCCTCCCAGGAAAATTTGGAACATTTGAACCGGCCTCTTGAGGAAACTGTGTTTCTGGACCCTTCCAACAGTCACAAACCACTTGGTACGGTTGTGCTGCTGAGCAATTTTCCGAGCCGGTTTTTCCACCATTCACAGTCTGTGGGTGATGTGACCTTCTTGACGTATGGCAAGTGTGTAAAGAGGTGTCGACAATGAGGAGACACACGTTGTCATACAGACAGTTGGGGGAAGTTGTTGCTCAGGGCAGGAGTCCGAGGGGGGAGCAACTGAGGATCGGAGGATGATGAGGTTGAAAGACCCAAGTCGTGGGTATGAGGGCCGGGTGAACATCAGTCTTTCTGAGACGGGGGAGGGGAGAAGTCTCCTCGACAGAAACAGTTGGAAGAGGCAGGGTGGTGGCCAGACGGAGAGCAGGGCCAGAGCTGGTGGCATCAGCGCCAAAGCTGTTCAATAGTGAACGCTCCCGTGGCGAGGGCTCTTGCGGCGAGGGCTAGATCTTCAGAAGTCTGGAGGTTCTTTATTTGGAAACAACGGTATGCCGATCGAACGTGGTGTGCAACATTTGGCCAAACCAGGCTCAGCAGTTGTTCCACACTACTCGCTTAATACCACCAGTATGCGGCAGGCATAGAATGCTAAAAACACCCCATCAGTGGCAACAAGCCCGGTTCACCTCCGGCCGTGCACACCACTGCTGCCTTACCCCTGTGCAGCTGTGATCAGAGCCCCCTGCCCCCAGACCCGACCACCCAAAAACCCCATGGTCGATCCACGATCCTCCACAGCATCACCACCAGGTTCAGTCTCCAGACCCAGACGTGGAGAGGAATCGCAAATATAGTGCTAACCACACCGCACGCCCAAGCCCTTAATGTGCATCTGCCAGATGTCTTAGCCTGGAGATGCTGCATATAGCTAGTAGCGACCGAGGCTCTTTGCACCTCATGGCGGCGGCCGCCTGTCGGTATTCGTCCCCAAAGCCTCATACTGTTTCCGATGTGCCGTCCAGCCCTGCACCAGCACGTCAGACAACATCCTCCGTGCCTGACCAACGCCATTCTGACAAGGTCCACCTGACCACGGACCACGTGGACGGTGCTGCGGGCAGGGCCACTATATATCGCTGACGGCACATTGGGTACGTGGTGGAGGCTGGGGGACGAGGTTGACCCTGGGCCTGTCATGATACTGCCGAGCCGAGGATTGCGGGGCCTACCTACCTCGTCAGGTGTTTCAGGGCCCACACCACCTACTAGCCTCCTCCTCCGTCACCACCCTCATCCACTCCTCTCCGGAAACTACCATCCGTGACGAGCACGCGCACAGTCAGCGTTTTGGAAGCTCTAGCGCCACAGCAGCAGTGCAGTCGCTAAGCGACGAGCAGGCGGTGGCTCAAACTGCTGAGCTAGGCGACAAAGGCACACGCACAAGGAGCTATTGACAGGGCATCACGGCGCTGAGCAGATCATGTGGCTGGCACCGCGAACCTCAAGCAGGGAGGAATGGTTGTGTGTGACAACGGCCGTAAACGGTGGCGGCTCTGCCAACTGGCAGACCTGGACATGTGCCATGCTCGGGCCCATGTGTTTTTAAATCTGATAGTTCAGCGTTTCCTCAAGACATACCCCAATCTGTCTGATTTGCTGCACGAAGGGCGCGCATCTTGGGCGACATTTCAGGAAGGAAGTCCAGCCCGAGATGCTTGCAACTCTAGGGCAGCGCCAGCGGGCCGCCCTCCAACTGCCCAGCTCACCGACTGGTGTGCGACGTGGCCCCAAGGTAGGTGGAATTTGCAAACACTGACCTGTATGTTATCCAGAGTTTCCAGCTCAAGCGCAGAGCGAGATGTTCGTGACTGCCAGATGTAAAACTTCCACCCGAATGAGTGGTCGTCTAGTCCTGTCAGCTCAGATCATCCTCAAGGTCTACAATGAGGAGTGGAGTGGAGTCTGATATGCAGGTGCTGAGTAGTAACTTGAGGAAGTCAAACACTGGCAGTGCGACTCGCAGCCATCATCAGCCTCACATCCCGCTGCTTGGCCTTGTTGAAAAAAAACTCTCTGGTCAGAATGAAGTCGGGAAGCTTGCGCTCGTCACAAAGAGAGCAGGGGAAGAATATTTCCCTTGTTGATAGCCAAGAGGCCAACCCTCAGGTCTTTTCTCAGCGCATATCGGAGGAGGTGGAGGGTGGAGGAGGATGGGAGGGAAGAGGAGGAGAATGTTGGCGAGAGGGACACAAGAGGGGACCATGTTGAGTCCTTCACTGTTCAGCGTGTATGGGCAGAAGAAGAGGAGTTGGAAGGAGGGGGAAGGAGGAGGAAATGGACAGTCAGGCCCAGTGAGGGGAAGGAATTTTACGCGTTGGTACTCTGGCGGGATCATGGCAGATTTCATGGCTAGGCTGCCTATCCCGTGACCCTCGCGTTCAAAGAATTTATTACCAGCACGATTCTGGGTGGTTCACTCTCCTGGACCACGGTACAAGCAAAATCTTCCATCTCATCCCTGTAGAGGAAAGGAGTGTGAGGAAAGCATGAACTACCAGCAGGCCCTGGTGCACAAGCGTGAAACAGTATTTCCCTTCTGACAGCGCCTAGCGGGCAGAGTGCGAGTTCGCGGGACAAGTAGCGGAGGGAGAGTAGGGCGAGCAGGCAGCTTGTCCAGCACTGGCAAGGGTAACGCTTTACAAGGCTTTTGCCACAGCTTTATGGTACCCCAGCACGACACGTACTGTCCCCAGTTCGCAGAGTAGGTGACTTTACAAGGAAAGATGGTGAGGGAAGTACGTAGTGACCAACCTACGTCCTAAATGATCACACGCTCCCTACAACTACTGGGTTTCAAAGCGGGACATGGGCACGCAAACTGGGCTGTACGCTTGGAGGTTCTTGCCTGCCCTGCCGCTAGCGTCTTGTCCGACGGGGGGGGGTGTTCAGTGCATGGTGGCATCATCCACGAATAAGCGTACACGCCTGTCGACGTGACAGCGCTGACAGGCTGACGCTTATTAAAATGAATAAAAGGCTGGATTTCTCAGAATTTCCAATCTCACGGTGAAGGAAAGCTCAACTAATAGTTGTATCCACTCCTCCTGCCTCCTCATTTGCCTCCTCTCCTCCTCTTGTCAGTAAAGCAGAGGAAACATATGGCTATTTTGACAGCCGGGCCACTGGTCTGATAGTACTTCATGATTTAAATTTTCTGGAGGGCAACTACCTGGTCCTCTGTTTGAAACAATTTTTGTGAGTGCCACTATCAGGCACATCAATCTATTCCATTTTATGGAGGCCACCTACCTGCGGTGATCCTCTGGTTGTGAAAAAATTTTTGGGACTGTCCAATACAGGACATCAATCTATTCCATTTTACTGCAGGGCCCCTAACCGCTCCTATGGTTGAAACAGTTTGGGAATGCCAATAAGGGCACTCAATCTTTCGAAATGTTACTGGAGGGCCAGCTACCTGTATATCTGCATGGTTGAAAAAATTTTTGGGACTGCACATTACAGGAACTCAATATCTATTCCATTTTTACTGGAGGGACCCTACCGGTCCTATGTTTAAAAAATTTTTGGGACTGCACAATACAGGCACCATCTCCATTCCATTTTAATGGAGGCACACCTACTGGTCCTATGGTTTTGAAACATTTTGGGACTGCCACATAACAGGCATCTAATCTTTCCATTTTATGGAGGGCCACCTACCTGCTCCTCTGGTTTGAAAAAGTTTGGGGGGACTGCAACATTACAGGCACTATCCAAATTAAATTGTCTCCACTAGCAGCCTCACACGTTTGTCTCCATTGCTACCTCCAAAAGTCGTCCAATATAGCTGCCTCCATACATCGTCCCTTATCAAACGAGGTGTGTCAGGCAGAAATTTGGGTTGTTTTCATGGATTCCACATCAAGTTGTTAACTTTGTCGCCCCCTGCGCTGTTATCCACAAAATATACTGGCAAAACTTTTACCATTTAGGGATATTATTCAAGCGCTTCTTTGCCACATCTGTTTACATATCCCCTCACCGGCATATCCTAAACTATAAGCACGCTACTAACTTGATCTTATACAAAAGGTTCTTAGAAGTGCTGTTTGGGGAGGTAGCCTAGAGACAGGGGCTTGGATTGGCGAAAGCTGCCTGGCAGCGGAGCGCCAGCTCCATGCGCATCATGCGTTCTTGCGCATCTGTTTACATTCCCTCACCCGCCATATCCCAAACTTATAAGAACGCTACTACACTATAACTTGGTGCAGGTGGGACCGAGTCTGACCCTGGGGCTGGTCATTAATGCCGACGCAGAGAATTGCGGGGCTACCTCGGTCAGCATGTCTCAAAGGGCCACTTACCTCCTCCCACCCCTCCTCCACCTCCTCCTACGAATTACCATCCGTGGGCATGGCGCCATCAGTCGGTAGCTCTAGGCACAGCAGCAGTGCCGTCGCTAAGCGACAGCAGGCGGGCTGAAAGCTGAGCCTAGGCGATAAAAGGCACACCGCCCAAGAGCTATTACAGGGCATTCCACATCAAAGTTGTAACTTTGTCGCCACCTGCTGTGTAATCCCAAAATATACTTGCAAAACTTTTACCATTTAGGGATTTATTTCAGCGCTTCTTGCGCATCGGTTTACAATTCCTCTCACCGCATTATCCTAAACTTATAAGAACGCTACTACACTGATTTATACAAAAGGTTCTTAGCAAGTGTGTTTGGGGAGTAGCCTAGAGACAGGGGCTTGGATTGGCGAAAGCTAGCCTGGCTGCAGAGCGCCCGCTCCATCCCAAGATCCAATAACATAGTTGCAGCACCTTTAATCTACTACTAGTTCACTGCCTCCAATAATAATAATAATATAATCTTATTTATATAGCGTCATCATATTCTGTAGCGCTTTACAAATCATAGGGAAACAAATAAAAAATGCAATGTAACAGAGTCACAACATTGGTATGGAACAACAGGAGTGAGGTCCTGCTCGCCAGAGTTAAGGTTTTGAAGATGATGGGGACAAACGAGGTAAAAGAATATTTAATGGTCAAGCCATTCTTCTTAGGGAATAGAAAAAAATATAATAAATGGAATAATGCTGTCGCTTGAACCACTCAGCCGTCATCTCTTATATACCAGTCCAGGGTGAATGGGACTGCAGAGAAGTCTGGTGCCTGTTGGTTGCTGGATAACAGATGGGAGGACGACCACAGGACGGGTTAGTATAAGAGAGTTTAATAACTTCATGCAGGTTAATGAGTGTGTTATAGGCTTGCCTAAAGAAATGGTTTTAAGAGCACGTTTGAAACTTGGGAGGTTGGTATTAGTCTGATAGTCGGGGCAGAGCATTCATAGAATTGTGCCAGCTTAGAGAAGTCTGGAGAGCGAGTGGGAGGTCCGCACTAGGGTTAGAGGTTAATCTAAGATCACTGGGGATCTAAGAGCAGGGTTGGGCGATAGACTGAGATAAGAGAGGAGAGGTAGGGGGTGCAGCATATACAAGCTGTATGGATGAGGGTTATTGATTATTTTAACACTGTATTCGAAAGGAGACTGGCAGCCAGTGCGACTGGAATGAAACTGTAAGCGTACATGGTCCCCCTATCAAACGAGCTGTGTCAGGCAGAAATGTTGGGTGGTTTTCATGGCTTCCATGTAAATTGTCGCCACCTGCTGTGAATCCACAAAATATACTGGCAAACTTTTATCATGTACCGATATTGATTTGAGCGCTTTCTTGCTCACCTCTTTGGTTCTCGCTGGACACCCATTGGTTTGAAGCCTGAGTCCATTTAGGGTATGTCGTCCATGCCACTCTCTTAGCTGCCGCCGCTGACGCTGCCTCTGCATGCCGTCCCTATAGGTCACGGTCAATTATTGGAGTTTTAGATGGCTCTAGCTTCATTCTGCACTCTGTCATGGCCATGCTGTTGCCCATTATTTTGACATAATGGTGCGATTAGGCAGTCAGAGGCATCAGCATGCTGCCCCTGCTGTTTCCTGTCCATTTCCGTGGTGTTCCATCCTTTTTGAGGTTCCCAGGTGTTGGCCAAGCTTCCCTGTGCAAGAGCTTGGTCCCCTTGAAAAATGCTCGAGTCTCCCATTGATGACTTCAATGGGTGTTTTCGAGGACGGCCTCGCATCGGGAAAAGTTCGTCTCGAATAACGAGTACCCGAGCATTTTAGTGTTCGCTCATCTCTACTCTAGTACCATGAATCGAACCATTAATGAAACATCTATAAAGACATCTACAGGCAGTCCCCGGGTAACGTACAAGATAGGTTCCATAGGTTTGTTCTTAAGTTGAATTAGTATGTAAGTAGAAACTGTATATTTTATAATCGTAGCTCCAGACAAAAATATTTTTTTCCCCAGTGAAAATTGGATTTTCATTTTTTTTGCTGTAATTGGACCAAGGATTATCAATAAAGCTTCATTACAGACACCTTACAGCTGATCATTGCAGCCTGGGGCTATAGTAACATCCAGAGAGGTCACAGTGGGCAGAGGGGTCCGTCTGTAACTAGGGGTCCTCTGTAAGTCAGGTGTCCTTAAGTAGGGGACCCCCTGTAATAGGTGTGTCATACTATGTATGTTTTTTTTTGTCAGAGAGGTCATGGTGACATGTTCCCTTTAAAGATGCACCAGGTTAAGCAAACCTCTCATTGGCCCAGCTTGAAGTCAACACAGTCTCCAGAAAGCCACATGATGATAACTTCCCCCGAGATCTTCTGTGTCTTATTTTGTAATAACATAGTCATGGTACAGCGGAGACTTCCACCAGTCAGGGAACTTTTAGGAAGAATTTGTTATACTTACAATCATATAATAAAATGTGTAAAACCATTGTAGCATGGCGTCTAAGTTTTTATGTCTATGTTTTTATTAAACAATATACGGCAGAATGGAGAACCATGCAATAAGCTGGAGGGCTTGTCCGTACCGGAGATGATTGCCTTTTATTCCCGGAGCCTGTGTCTGATGTTACTAATGTGAACGCCGGTTCAAGTAATTGGTATTTTAAACTTGATGATTTTTTTCATATTGGTTACTTTCTTTAGGAATGGTGATTTCTCTTAGACACCCAACTGTGTGGAATCCGTTCCTGGTGTTTCTATTTGGGGGGAACTTTAATCTTTGCTAAATTGGTTGTAGCAGAAATTCCTACGGAGAGCTTTGTAAGTCTATGTTTAACATAGTAGGGTGTAATTGTTTGGACTCCACGGAACAGAATCTGGTTTTGGAGGGTTTCTGCCATCTTGTTTTGGTCCATTGTTTCTGATGGTTTCATGTATTTGTTTTTTTGTGTAACTTCCAAAAACTTCCCCTTCGACTGGAGGTGTTAAGAAATATGTATCACAAGATCTTGGAGATGATTACCCCCTTTATTACCCTCTTGGATCTCCTTTATAAATTATGGCAATCCTTTTATGTCCCCCTCTTATATACTGTGAGCACTGTATTGATCACTTATATGTTATCTAAAGAGCTATTTGCTATGAACTTGTTCCCTATTTACCGTATATGTTATCATCCTTGTATTGACGTGACATATACTTTGACCTCCCCTGTACCATTATGACCCTCTGTGTCCCCACTAGTATATACTTTGTAACCTTTGTCCCAATTACCAGCATTTGCACCTATCATTTCATTATACTATGAACTTTCTGTGACTCACTCCAATAGACTCAAGCTCCCTGGTGCCCACTTCCTAAAGACTATTATTACTAAACTCTATTCCTGTTTGCTATGATCCCCATATGTCCTCATTACTAAAGATTATAATGTCCTTTACCCTTATTTCTATAGACTATTTACTTTTGTATTCCCTTTGCTAAATATTATAAAACCCAATGCCTCCACTTGCTATGACATTATTATGCAGGGTCGGCTAAAGGTCTAGAAACACAGACAAAGACAGTGGGTCCTGAGAATAAACGCCCTTCCCTGCCCCTGCCTAATTGCCTGGCTCACCCTAAGCAGAAGGCAGACAACTAGGCAACATTCCCTTCCTGTGCCAAAGTGCACAGAGACAAACACAAAACAATACAAAGAAAGAAGGAATAGTTGCCAAATACAGATTGGAGGCTATAAGGACAGCACAGTACAAAATCACTAGGCAAATCTATCGTTAAGAATACAGGCAAAGGGTCAAATATACCAAAATATAGAATAACACAGCTAGCCAAGTACACGACTATATCAGGCAATTACTACTGATACAAAATACCTTATATGAGAATCCATACACGTGGTCCAGTAGGTGACTGGATCAGTACTCTGACATCAGACAGGATTTGAGTAGAGAAAATTTCTTCCAAAAACAGCAGGTTACCTTTTAGTGAACAAAGCGGAGCAATATCTGGAGACAGGAGGGTGTAGTGCAAATCAATATAGGGTTCCAGGAAAGTGAATACACCAGTGTTCAGGCTAGAAAGAGACAAAAGGAAACAAAATGGGGGATATTTATCAGCAGAAATGTTCTAGATGCCAATGGCTCTGATTGGTTTCCATGGGCAACTAGAACTTTTCTGCTCTCAGAGACTTCTGATAAATCTCTCCCACTGACCCTATCAGCGCATCCTCATGACATCCTCATGACTATACAGACAGAGGATGAGACTCTGGGGCATCAGTCTATCCTGGGTGAAAATAAAATAATTTTTTGCTCCTGATGCCCCCACCACAAATGCCTGCCCTAGGAACAGATCCCCCAGGCCCTTGAATATGACTGTATATATAATTTTATAACAAAATATCACAAAACTATATTATTCCTGTGTTTTAAATGTGACTATATCCATATGCAATCTTCCCAGTATTTTGCTATCATGTTTACCTTAGTAACAAATTGCTATCCTTAATAAAACGTAAGCTAACTTAAAACACAACCAAACATTTCCGCAAATTACATAAATCAATAGAGCAAATGATCATAGTAAACTTTGTAATATACTTTATTAAAGAAATACATTCCTGTTTCCACCTGGCTTTCTTCCTGCTTTTAGCAGGTTGTATAAATCCGCTTTCTGTCTTGTTCTCAACTGACAACTGATAGATAAGGAGAAGCTGATAAAGGTTCTAGTGACTTAACTCTTTACAGACAACCATTGAAAAGTCTAATCTCCTTAGAGATCTGAATATCAGAGGGGGGCATTCTCTGGGTATGGAAAGTGTGAATTGTATAGACTGTACAATTGTCTAGTGTGTTATGTACAGACTTGAGAAGGTTTTTAGACACACTGCTCACTGCAGTAGAAAGAAGGGGCAAAAATGGACAGAAGGCTTTCTTACTTAACAAATTATATCACAAAAGTTATCAGCTTCTCTACTTTTTTTTTACATAATAAAAATTAATGTTAAAGGTTTAGTTACACTTTAAAGGAAACCTACCATTTGATTTGATGCATTATGAAGCAAACATACCTTGAGACTTGTGTAGCTACACTGATGCAGGATCATATCTTGGTTAATCCCTGCGCTGAGTGGTTTTGCTGATAAAACAGATATAACATTATGATAATTAAGCTCTGCCGCTTCTATGGCTGGTTCAGTACTTCTCCTAGCAGGAGAGGATGATGTATTCACTGGGTTGTGCCTGAAGGCAGAATAATCAATTGCTGCACCATCCCCCTGCTGTGTATGAGTGATCCAGCTCAGGTTGATTAGTCATGCTTGACTGGCCTCCATTTGTAATTACAAGCTCCTGTGTGTAATGTGTTGATCTAGGCAGCCAGCCTGACACAGCTTTCCCAAGGTCCTGAATGTTATATGTTTTTTTTTAGCAAAACCACTCAGCTCAGGAATTAACCAAGATATGATCCTGCATCAGTGTAGCTACAGCATTCTCAAGGTATGTTTGCTTCATAATGTATCAAATCAAAAGGTAGGTTTCCTTTAAGGTGGAGCAAATCTGTATTGGGATCTGTGACAGCAACAAATTGTTATTTGAAATTTTTAATATTTGAAGGGATTTTCTTTTTAATATATCCTGTAGTTTTAGCTTTGGATGTATTGTCTGTTAGAGAATATTTTTCACTTTGTCACTTAGCAGTTATTAGAAGAGCGTTGGTGACTCTTATGTACTATATGTCTCAGACTCCGCTCTGTAACCTGCAAAATCAGAGAGAGAGAGAAGAATAGCTTATATAAGTACATATGTATATACAGTACATTGTATATACAGTACATTATTCAATTATGTAATCACAATTCTATGTATTACAGGGTATAAAGCACTAACAGCTGAACTAAAAGCGGTGGCTTAGCCAAGCAGATGCCTCGTGTCTCATGAGCGGCGCCTTCCCATGTATTTATTTAGTGCAGGTCTCATATTCATTCAGTGTCCAGCGCGGCTGCGGATGGGAGATAATTAGGAGGAGACACTTCCCCATTTGTTTACTTCTAGAATAAACTCCACTTCCTCTTTTGTTGCCAGAAGTCAGGAGCTTATCTTGAACTTACTTTTGTCCTTGACTAAAACTTTATCTGGACCTAAGGCCATGATAGATCGGATCTGTTAAAATCAGACTTTAGGATCATCCATTAAATGAATTACTTAGTCTGCTGTGGGGAAAGGTTTCTCACAGTGGAAAAACACCACAAGCCGGAGCTTCAGTAAATCAGTTACAATCAGGGACATTGAATGCTTAGGAAAAACTTGTGGTGCATATTAAAGGGAACCTGGCAGCCAATTTTTTTGCTTTTCCAAGCTATTGAATGGTTCCCATAGCAATCTTTTAAAGGGAACACCCTTTTTGAGCGTCTCCCATGTCCCTACAGACAATAGACAGCATATCCCCAAACAGTATTTATAACACTTCTGGAATTTGTGTTTAAAACGATAACTTATATTAAAGTTTACCTGGCTCCCTGCCAGCTCTTCTCCTGAGTTCCTTGGGCATTTTCAGCATGGAGCAGAGTTCCCTCATCCCTCCTTCCAAAAACAATCCTCATCCATCACTCTGAAAAAAGAAATCCTCCCCCCTCCCAGTCACTCATTGCCCCCCCGACTTTGCTTCCTCTTCTGTCCCCGCAGAAGATTTCCGCTGTTATCTGCGCATGCGCTGTATTGCACACAGAGGGGGTCATTTACTAAGGGCCCGAATCGCTCTTTTTGGACGGGTTTCCTGAAAATTACCGGTTTGCGCCGAATTGCCCCAGGTTTTTGGCGCACGTGATCGGATTGTGGCACATCGGCGCCGGCATGCATGCAACGTAAAATGGGGGGCGTGGACATCGGAAAACCTGACGGATTCGGAAAAAACACAGTATTTAAAAAAAAAATGTGTCCCTTGACACGCACTTACCTGCACCCAGGATAGGATGGTGAACTCCAGCGAACTCCGGCAAACTTCAGCACAGCAGCGACACCTGGTGGACATCGGGCGCACTACCGTAGTGAAATCTCCGGAAGACCCGAATCATCGACGGAGAACGCACCGCTGGATCATGACAGGACTGGGTAAGTAAATGTGCCCCAGAATTTCTAGGCAGTAAACTAGTGACAGATGAGGAGACTTTTCGGAAGTAGGCGTGGGTTACGCTCCTCCACGCTGAACACGCCTCAGGGATGAGCTGCTGGGGAACCAGGTAAAACTTTAATATAACTTATCATTTTCATTACAATTGCCAAAAGTGTTACACTGTTTAGGGATACGCTATTTATTGTCTGGTGACAGTTTCCCTTTAACTAATGGTCCCCATTTTTTACCTAAAAAACAAACCTTTCCATCCCCAAAAAAGCCAGTTTTGTAATCTTACCTGGCAGCCTGCCAGAACGAGCAGCGAGTCAGAGGGGGCAGTTCTTTTTCATCCAAACAACCCTCCCATCATCACTCCAGCTACTCCATCCAGCCTCCAACGTCATCCATCATGCTTAACGAATTCCAGCCCAGTGCCACCATAGCAGTGCATGATGTTCGAGGATGGGAGGAGTAGTCAGGAGTGATGACAGGAGGGGTGGTTGGACGCAGCCGGAAAAGAACCACCCAGGATATGCGGTAATTTACCTGTATACATGTAACCCTTAACGCTGCTTTATATACAGGTATGTCACAGAGGACTTTACTTAGCGCTCCATGATTTATCTGCACGTCATGGAGCTGATGCCGATTTAGCTCTTCAGAAGACCTGAATCGGCAGCAGTAACTCATTTGTAACCCCCAAGTGGGTTTGTTTAACCTGTTAAATGCCATGGTCAGTGAGAACTGTTCATCAGCACGATTGGCCACCACAGCGTTTTTATGGGGGGGGGGGGGGGCACTTATCATTTCTATGGCAACTACGGGGTCTAATCTATGAACCCAAGGCTGTCCATAGTAAATGCCGTGATATGTAAGATTCCTACTAAATATAATGGGGCACATTTACTTAACCATTCGGAGGAGTTCACAGAAAGTGCATTGTCCGACGATCAAGCACTCTGCTGCTATTCACTAAGATCGTGCGCCCGATATCCTGCATGTGTCGCTTCCCCGCTCAGGTCCGACAGAGTTCACCTTCTTCTTCCTGGTGCATGTAAGTGCATTGTCTTCCAACACAATTTTAAAGTTAAATCCCGCGCTCAGTCTGAATCAGTCGGATTGTCTGACAGCCGCGCCCCCCGATTTCTGTCGCATGAAAGCCAGCGCAGCCGCGCCAAAATCCGATCACGTGCGACACAATCCCAGTGCAGACACCTGTTAAATACCTGTCAAATGCTTGCAAATCCAAAAAACCAACGGTCCCTTGAAAATGCTATCCATGATCCTTAGTAAATGAGCCCCAATATGTTATGGATGTTAGAAATAAGCAATATAAAGAATATTTTTGGTTCAAGAAGAACATAGATCATATTTGCTGCCCTAGATCTAGATAATTGAGTAGTTTAATTGCCCGATCCCCCCTGGGCACAGACCCATCAGACCCCGCTGGCTATGACGCTCTTCTTATTTCATGGTTCCATTGACAGTAACACTCAGTTTTGGCCGGGAATGTTCTCTAATTACCATTTGGCGCGTTATACGTTTGTGCACGTTTCTGGGTCACAGGACTCTCCTTGCTTCTGCTCTCTCCTGATATTCCGGCTCGGTGTGTGTGCAGTGAGCCGGGTTCTGGCAGTAGATGGAGCAGCACACCAGGGGAAGCTCATAATCAGATGAAACATGTGCAAACAAATGCTTTAATGAATCCGTCCTCTGCCGCCGGAGTCATCCCTGTTATTATCCAGTTGTCGTCCCGTGTCATCCTGTCTGGAATCTTCTCTTCACTAACAAGGACAGGACGCCTTTGGCTGCTCCCAACCTTCTAGATGTAGGGCTATTCTGCAAGATGGCTTCTCACATTTATAATGATTTATCCACATTTTGTCATTTTTCTTAGTAGAAAACCCATTTTTTTTATATTTCAGAATTATCCCATTTGAAAAGCAGTTTATGATACTGCCCAAACCCCCAGAAGTAACACCCATGACCAGCGTGGCACCAACCGCAGGGGTCAACTGTCAAATGCCGCAAGCAAAGTTGCCAGTAGCATTTACATTAAGTAACATGTCGCTGCACGCTCCCATTTTGGGTGTCACTCCCAATTATGACATTGGGGGGAGCAAAAATCCCCCCAAATGGCAACACCCTCTCAACACATAGGATGTTGAGCCGAACCTGGACCTGATATTCTAATGAACTTCGAGTGAAGTTAAGGGTCAGGTCCTGGGAACCGAACCTGCAAAGTTCAGTACAAACCCAAATTCTGCATTTTGGGTCCACTCAACACTAGTTGCAGCCATATTGACACTATACAACTGCTATTATACACTTAAAGGAAACCTACCACTGCCCGCATGATGAAATCACGCGAGCAGACCACCCGGTAGGCTACTTAATGCTGATGCCGGCACATAGTTTTGTTAGGCACGGCAATCGTTAGTTTAGCAAAAGAAACAATTTTCTTACATATTTAAATGAGCCCTCCGGTGCTACCCTGCGCCATCTTCGGGCTTGCGGTGGCTTCCGATGTTTAATTATTCCTCCTTCAGGTGCAGAGAGCCGTGACGTCACCAAGCTCTCGGCACCTATCGCGCATGCGCAGACACTAAGTCTCGCACAGCCGGCCGGCGTACATAAGTACATAAAAATTAAGAAAGTTTAAATTCAAGCCACCGTTTCCCCTGAAGACATATAAAAATTACCAAAATAATAATCATAATAATCTTTATTTATATAGCGCCATCATATTCTGTAGCGCTTTACAAATTATAGGGGACATATACAAATATAATATTACATTACACAGAACAAACAGTCATATGGAACAATAGGAGTGCAGGTCCTGCTCACAAGAGCTTACAGTCTATGAGGATGAGGGGGGTGACACAAGAGCTTACAGTCTATGTGGATGAGGGGGGGGACACAAGAGCTTACAGTGTATGAGGATGAGGGGGTGACACAAGAGCTTACAGTCTATGAGGATGAGGGGGGGTGACAAAGAGATTAACAGTCTAATGAGCATGAGGGGACACAAGAGCTTACAGTCTATGAGGATGAGGGGGTGACACCAGAGCTTACAGTCTATGAGGATGAAGGGGGCGACACAAAAGCTTACAGTCTATGAGGATGAGGGGGTGACACAAGAGCTTACAGTCTATGAGGATGAGGGGGTGACACAAGAGCTTACAGTCTATGAGGATGAGGGGGTGACACAAGAGCTTACAGTCTATGAGGATGAGAGGGTGACACAAGAGCCTACTGTCTATGAGGATGAGGGGGTGGAACAAGAGCTTACAGTCTATGAGGATGAGAGGGGGACACAAGAGCTTACAGTCTATGAGGATGAGGGGGTGACACAAGAGCTTACAGTCTATGAGGATGAGGGGGTGACACAAGAGCTTACAGTCTATAATGATGAGTGGGTGACACAAGAGCTTACAGTCTATGAGGATGAGGGGATGACACAAGAGCTTACAGTCTATGAAGATGAGGAGGTGACACAAGAGCTTACAGTCTATGAGGATGAGGAGGGGACACAAGAGCTTACAGTCTATGAGGATGAGGAGGGGACACGAGAGCTTACAGTCTATGAGGATGAGGAGGGGACACAAGAGCTTACAGTCTATGAGGATGAGAGGGTGACACAAGAGCTTACAGTCTATGATAAGGGAGTGACACAAGAGTTTACAGTCTATGAGGATGAGGGGGTGACACAAGAGCTTACAGTCTATGAGGATGAGAGGGGGACACAAGAGCTTACAGTCTATGAGGATGAGGGGGTGACACAAGAGCTTACAGTCTATGAGGATGATGGGGGTGACACAAGAGCTTACAGTCTATGAGGATGAGGGGGTGACACAAGAGCTTACACTCTATGAGGATGAGGCGGTGACACAAGAGCTTACACTCTATGAGGATGAGGGGGTGACACAAGAGCTTACAGCTTATGAGGATCAAAACAAAAAATAAACATATTGTGACCAGTAGGGGTCACCATCAACGTTCAGGATATTAGGGAAAACGTTAAATGGGTTGTACAGTCACAACAAGCTATCCCATATCCATAGGATTGGATCAACTTCAGTGCAGGTCCCAATGATGGAACCCCCATGAATCATGAGAATGGGCGTCCTTTGTGCTCCAACAATTACAGAAATTCCCTTCCTACATCTGGTACTAGAATCAGCTTCTTGGGAATTGGAGGATGGGTCCCTTCTATCTGCTTTCAATCTGTGGTTTCAGAACCTTTCGAGGACCCTTAAAGGTCTTGAAATGGCTCATGTGTACATGTGTAGTGAGAGCAGGAACTGATGTACAAAGATTTCATAGGTGAAGGTTCTTCTCAGTATAAAATGTGGTGGATGAGCCCCCGGGCTACCACCTAAAACCCCCTATGTTATAATCCACTAGTGGTTCCAGCTGTAATAAAAGGTTGTGGACCAAGAAACAAAAAGTTTTTTTTCTCCTTGTCCCATTGTCTCCTGGTGCTTTATTGTTCTCTACATAGACTTTGGAATCCTTTGCCAGTAAATCCCATGATTTCAGTGATTCTTATGAGATACTAATTTTGCATATGATCTATGTCCTGTCACTGGCCGCTTCCTGTGTGATGTCAATGCATCAGCATACATAAAATGTATTAGTACGTGATACAATTACCAGTCCTTGCGACGGCGCGGCTCGCCATAGTCATGACGGATGTCTAGACTAATGTCTGCTGCCTGCCACATTCCTTTTTGGAAGAAATTCATGACTTTTAGTAAAAAAAATTAAAAAATGTAATAAAAACTTCAATTATCTAATAAAGTGGATTATAGTAAATGTCAAACCTATGAATATTTCAGATGTTACATTTTGTTTATTTGCTTTATCCCCAGACGTATCCTGGATCATCAATCACTCGGCTGATACTGTTCTTGTGTGTAGTCTTTAGCCTAAAGGGAAGATTTTCCAGGAGCTTTGAATGAAAAAGGAAATATTCCGCAGGGACACACAATACATTTTTCTATCCGAGGAGTTTTTTTGGCCGATAGTTCTGGCATTAATACAGTAATTGTTACCTGCTTGTCCTATGATTCCCCAGGTCCTCGTTTTATTCTATAACGTTTATATTCAGCCATATTACTTTCCTCTCCAGAGGCCTCCTGCCTGATCTTATAACTTCCATGAAGTCTACAGCTATTTTTCCTGATCGGTTAATAGGGTCCTGACTACAGGAGTATAATATCAGATCCATGGACACCCATTGATATCTTAACTACCTTTTCTATTTGCAGCAAACACCTCCTTGTCCCATATAGACATTTGACTATCCTAGGGACGTAGGAAAAGCAGAATTATGAATGCAGCTCCGGACTGGGTAAAAAAAATATCAATAAAGCAATGTTTTTACAGTGTTATGTAAAGGAAAACTAGCATCAAAATCCATCATGGATCAACCAGGGACACTTATTCATAGATCCAGGTACTGTGATTGTACTAATCTTCTTATATTTATTATGGTCTTCTTCCTTCAAAAATCATTTGTTTAAATTATGCTAATGACGCTAAAAGGCTACTGGGGAGCTCCCTTCCATGCTGTAGCTTCACAGGCTGTTACACTTTCTCACTACCCCCCTTCCCGCTCCTTCAGTCTGCCTGATGTAATCTCACTGCAGCACAGGACATTTCAACACACAGTGGGAGTGGGGAAGTGCTTCTGCACCGTGTAACAGCCTGTGAAGCGGTAGCACTGAGGGGTACTGGGAACTGCTCCAGAAGGCTTATTAGCATAATTTTAGGTTGATTTTAAAAGGGAGGAAGCAATAGATAACAAATATAAGAAGATTACCACAGTCACAGTTTCTGGATGGATCTATGAGTAATGTCCCTGGTTTATTATGCTTGATTTTGATTGTAAATTTCTTGTCCATATTTATATATCCATATCCATAGGAAGGATCAATATCAATTGGATGGGGAATCCTATACTTTTGACCTCCACTGATCAGTTCATTGTAAGTAAATCTGCATAGAGAACAGAGACAATTAAACAACTTGATTTCCCAGGAAAAGGAATCCTGATGACTTTATATGGCTTGACCTGACCACAAATATGTGCCTCAAGCTGTCACATATGGCCAGTGCCTGAACCCTCCAAGCCCTGACCTCAGCTTCTTTCTGACCATTCTTTGTCTAAATTACCTCTCCAGATCATCGGCTACTTACATCAGGACAACAAAGGGTCAAAGGGTGAAAACCAGCAGAATCCCCTAGACAATCACTATCCTAGGAGCTTAGGTGAACAGTTAAAGCAGCAGAATTCTGAGTACAGCTCTGGACCATAATACAAACTTTGGATCAAAAATATTGATAATGCAATGTTTTTAAAGTGTTACTTCTAAATGCATTATATTAATGACTTATTCATAGGATTGGTCCAACACAAGGCTTGTTGTTTAGCTCAATTCCTGATTTTTGTTACTCTCCTTCTGACTTTCTTTGATGACCTTGGTTTGACTGACTCTCCAATCTGTGCTACAAGCTCTGACTTATGCCCGCTGCCTAGTCCTGCTAAAACGTTGCCTGCCCTGACCTTGGCTGGTTCCTGACCACTCTTTACCTGTCCACGTCAGCCACCAATAGCATTATGACCACTGTGATGGGTTGCAACCCAATGACCCTACTGCGGTGAAGTCCTGATGCTAATATTGGGCTTATAAAATAAAAACTTACAGGGTCACATAGACAATAACCTTAGAATTAGCCTGGTTAAGTCCTATAGGTGTCCCACATCCCACTGTCCATTACATATGGCCCGTTCATTGGCATACACTCAACTTATTGCTTCTAGGGAGAGGATGAATGGAGAGGCTGCTGTACCCTAGGCAGCAGAGGGGCCCGGATCCCATCCAAAAGGGAAAGATGAGTAATAAAGCTCTTAGACTGGAATATTCCTTTAATTGCAGAGAACCTGTCAGTTTTTCGGACATGTCTGATTTAGTAAGTGTAAGATAATGTACTGTTATAGACTACAAAACTCTATCTGGTGGATGAATATTAGGGTATAGATGACTCTGTGTATTATATCCAATGCCTATAAAAGAAGATATATTTGCACCCTTGTCTCACTCAGGATGTGCCTTGGAGATACACAGAGAAGGTACAGAACATTCCCTGAATGTGTTGTGTAATATAGATGATTATGGATATTCATCTCGCACTGCTCGAGTCATTCAGGAGAGTAACATTATGAGTTTTTTTTGGTGATTCAATTTCCAAGGTCTTTCGAGCCTCTACCTATACTGCTCTTTATTGGATTTCAATGCTCCGGGCTCCGTCCTGAAAGGACAACTGTTGCGGCAAACTCGTAATTATTTGTGGTGTTTAGAACCTTCCTAAATTAGCTCTTGGTGCAATAAATCGGTGATGGAGTGCCAGACTTTGCGGGAGATTGTAATTCATGGCACACTTCATAATTCAGATCCTTTAAGAACATAATTTGTTATTGACCAACAAGACGAGATTGAAAGTCAAGTAAAAATGAGCAGCTGCCTATGGATAGAACCTGTCCTATATAGTCGGCAACCTATAGAAGACATACACTGCATGATATATTGTGCCATATACTGAATAGTTATTGGTGATATATATCACAACGTTACATTGGTGGTATAACCTATAGAAGACATACACTGCATGGTATATTGGTGTCACTAGGTGCCATATACTGAATAGTTATTAATGATATATATCACAACGTTCCATTGGTGGTATAACCTATAGAAGACATACACTGCATGGTATATTGGTGTCACTAGGTGCCATATACTGAATAGTTATTAGTGATATATATCACAACGTTCCATTGGTGGTATAACCTATAGAAGACATACACTGCATGGTATATTGGTGTCACTAGGTGCCATATACTGAATAGTTATTAGTGATATATATCACAACGTTACATTGGTGGTATAACCTATAGAAGACATACACTGCATGGTATATTGGTGTCACTAGGTGCCATATACTGAATAGTTATTAGTGATATATATCACAACCTTCCATTGGTGGTATAGCCTATATCTGACAGCAGAGCCTAAGATTTAAGGGTATATTAGTTTGGCTGGAGGACATGTCCTATACTTTGCTGTGTTATTGCGCCGGCCCTGCCCTTCTCTAAGGACAGACGAGGGGTGAACAGCAGGGCCAGGCGAGCACGCTTTCGTCTTTTTGAGGACTTACAGACATACAGGTATACGCTCATATGCAGACATTTATGCACTCATATATACATTTATACACTTATACATACAGCATATACAAAACGTATATACACACAGTATATACACATAAGTATGTACAGTATATACAGTACACTCACATACCTACAATATATACACACAAACATACAGCATATACACACATACATACAATATATACAGCATATAAACACCATAAACACACATACATCAAATATACACACATACATTTATACACTGATACACACATGTACTCACTGCCAGACAGTCTTCATCTTCCAGGGGCCAGTAACTGCAGACCAAATCGGGAAAGTACAGGGCAGAAAGAAGAGATGAGAGATTCCTAGTCCTGCTGTGCCTTCTTCTTCTGTGGATATTTCTCATCTGAACTGTCAGCTCAGCTGTGTATTGTGGAAGATGTGCACTGTTATATACATGTTGTGTTATACAATGTGCATCATAATATGTATATATAACCTCCGTTTTTTAGTGTGACAGGTTGGGTGCTGGGTCCCCTGATACTGCAAGCCCCATAGCAGCTGCTATGGCTGCTACCACTGTAGTTACAACCCTGTTCCTGGTACAGAATCAAGACTATTTCCCCTTCAAAGCGACCTGGGCAGGAAGGGGGCAGAGCAGGGCCATGGATCCAGGTCAAGGCGCAGATTATAATGCAATTTTGCACCAGGCAGGACTGTGCCAGACGCACTATAGTGTGCCCTCATTCCCAAATATATATCAAGAAGCCAGAGTTTCTTTATATATATCGAGTATTACCCAAGGGTTGGAGAAACATCAAGCACTGGTGTACGGATCGCCAGCACTTGATAAATCTGCTTCAGTTTTTTTGGCTACAATTCCTAAAACAATTAAATGAAAAGTGTTAAAAAGTTGCATACCACAAAATATAATCACTTTAAAGATCACGGTAAAGACTATGGGGCTTATTTACTATGGGTCGCGGAACGCACTTTCGTCAGACTGTTCACGGTTTTCGGGATTTGCAAGGTATTTAACAGGGGTTTGCGCTGGGATTGTGTCGCAGCTGCGCCAGCTTCCAGAAATTGGGGGGTGTGCAGTCAGATGATTGGACTGATTCGGACTGAGCGCAGGATTTAACATTCAAATTGTGTCGCAAGACAATGCAATTACATGCACCAGGAAGAAGAAGGTGAACTCTGTCAGACCTGAGTGGGGAAGCGAAACATGCAGGATATCGGGCGCACGATCTTAGTGAATCACGGCAGATGTGCATTATCGTCAGACAATGCACTTTCGTGAACTCTGCGGGACCGGGTAAGTAAGTGTGCCCCTATGTGTATGTATAAAACTGCATGTAAGTAGAATATAGGATAAAAAATATGCTTGGCTCTAAAGTCAAGTCTGAGTCTCCTATTAAAATTCCACTGTATATCTGCTTTCTGTAACCTGCTATATGGACATACATTGTAAAAACATTTTCTTGTTGTCCCCAAAATATAGGGGCAGATTTATCAAGCAGTCTGAAAGTCAGAATATTTCCAGTTGCCCATGGCAACCAATCACAGCTCAGCTTTCATTTCACCAGTGCTCATGAATATTTTAAAGGGAAGCTGTGATTGGTTGCCATGGGCAATTGGAAATATTCTGACTTTCAGACTGCTTGATAAATCTGCCCCATAATCTTTTTTTATTGAATTCAAGAAATTCTTTGGATGCCATTAGCTTTTATTTTGTCTAAAGCACATGGATAAGATCAATTCCGCAGATAAAATGCCATTTTCTAATCAATAAAACAGGTTACGTGGATAAAGTGCGGCAGTAGAGGACTGCAGGCGGAACGAGATCAATGTCCCTTTAAAGAATTTTAATTGTAATCAATTGCATAAAAGTGGAAGGTTGAATGTTATCGTAACAAAATGTGCACGAATTAACTTTCCTTTGTAAAGTTGTAGATTTTGTAACTTACCTTGTTTAGTGTTAAACCCACTTTTACTATCCCACACTGTTCTGTTAATCTTCTGGTAAATATATTGACCCAAATGCTGGAGAACTGAGCTCTGTATGAGAAGATAAGGTCCTGCCAGGACTTTCAGGAAAACCAAAGAGAGACAAAAGATGCGCCCCTAAGTGTGCCGACAAATTATACTACTGGCCCCCACACTATATAATGGGGCAGATTTACTTACCCGGCCCATTCGCGATCCAGCGACGCGTTCTCTGCGGTGGATTCGTGTCTTCCGGCGATTCACTAAGGCGGTTCCTCCGAAGTCCACCAGGTGTCGCTGCTGCGCTGAAGAGCATCGGAACGCACTGGAGTTCACGATCCTATTCCGGGTGAAGGTAAGCGCGTGTCCCGCGACACTTTTTAAAAAAAAATGCAGCGGTTTCTCGGAATCCGTGGGGTTTTCGTTTGGCCACGCCCCCCGATTTCCGTTGCGTGCATGCCAGCGCCGATGCGCCACAATCCGATCGCGTGCGCCAAAAACCCGGGGCAATAAAGGGAAAATTGTCGCAAATCGGAAATATTCGGGTAACACGTTGGGAAAATGCGAATCGGACCCTTAGTAAATGACCCCCAATGTCTCCATTAGAGGACCCCCTTTTGTGTAATTAACCCCCAATTCCTCCTTTTCTATTATCCTCCAAGTAAAATAATCCCTTTTCTGTAGCCCCCTCCTTATGATGCCCCTGTCTAGCCAAACTTTTTGTAACTTCCTGGTTAGCCCCCCCCTATCCTGTAGAGCACAATTTAAAATCCCCATTTGTTTAACCAACCATTAATATAATTTTCCTATTTCTACCCCTCCTGTGAACAATGAAAAAAAATTTATACGTATTATTTCTTGTACTTCTCCAGATTCTCTTCCCAAACATTGCTGTGCTTAGCTCTGAAGCCGGCAGGCCTGATGACATCATCACATTGCGACTGCTGTCCCCTGCTACACACAGCAGCGTCAGAGGCTCAGTGGCCGAGTCATTAGTGTTATTAAATATATGGAATATATGGAATATTTATAATTAACCCCTTCACAATTGTCATATGGCAATGTACGTCCTATTTGCACATGCCCCGTGCAGAAAGGATGTAAACGTCATGACAGTGGCAAACTTCATGTGATTATATCTCCTGAACCCTGGCACCTAGAAACACAAATTTTGTGTCATGTCAAACAGAAGAATCCCCCCTTTAATATTTATGAATTGTGTATGGATGTTTAACAGAACCAGAGATATCCACCCTTAAAGTTGTACTAAAAAAAATGATTTTTAGATTTTTATGCACAGCTTTCTATCCCCGATTGTAACTTTAAGAGTGAATATCTCTGGTTCTGTTAAGCATCAATATATATCCATATATATATTACTATGACACTAGAATTGTGTTTCTAGGTGCCAGGATTTAGGAGATATAGGTGTTTGAAGTGAGCCCCCTCCAGCCGGTCAGCTGAAGGCAGAATATAGAAAAAGCTGCAGGAGACTTTCACTTTGCAGAAGTAAATGCATCCCCTGCACCTGTAGCTGAACCTGGAAAAGGGTGATGGAATAATGCTGTACATATTTATAACATATTTTGGTAAAAGTTACTACTTATTAAAAAAAAACTTTAATTGGAAAAATTATAAAAAAATCTCTCGACTACAGTAAAACTCTCAGAAGATCTCACACACAGATGATGTCCGCAGACAATAATCTCTAGCCATCTGCTTCATGAAAACTGTCTTCCCATTTTCCTCCGGAGAAAGTCCAGATTGGAAAGCGATTAAAGCCGAGGGAGAAGCTGCTGTATGTGAACGATATTTCTTTTGGATAAAGTGGAGCGGGCCCTCCATAGGCCTGCAGGAACGCCTGGCAATGGCTCTGTATGTGGAATTAGATGTCGTAGAAGCTAGAAAGTTTGGAAGCTTTGTGATAAGAAGCACCCAATGGGGGAGATTTATCACCGCTTTGTATGGTTTCCTTAAGTAGATTTTGAGACGTTTTGGTCTCAGTTGAGTCTTTTTGGACTCGTTTGAGACCAAAAAGTCTTGAATAGCAGTAGAAGAAACCAGACAAAGGCGTGATAAATCTCCCCCGATGTCTAATATGTAGAAGCCCAACAGTGTCATGGTTATGGTGCTGTTGTATATGGAGATAAAGACATGAAGACTTCAGTCTCTGGAGTAGTTGTCCCCAATCACCAGCTTACCCACTGCTGCAAAATTACAACCACCAGTTATCTAGACCAACTAAGCCCATGACCTGTTACAAGCATTGTGTCCCTATGGTACTTAAAGATATCACTGAATGGGAATGTATTAACTATTTTTGGCTAAAGTGTCAAACTAGGCCACCAGAGTCCCAGAACATCCTCCGGTAGGCCCAGGCTCTAACCCAATATTAGAACCCTGAGGTCCATCAGGAGACAACCGAATTTGGAGGCTTCCCTGGTCTATTTCTTAGAGGCTGATGAACATTGAAATATTTGATCTGTTATGTCTATGGCACCTCAGTCCAGCCCTGGTAAGCTACAATGGATCTCCATACCCACCACTTCCCCGCTCCTTTAAAGCAAACATTTCATAAAAACTTGGGTCACTAAATCAGGCTGAAAATATAAAGAATTTGAGGGAGATTTATCAGAAGTGTCTGAGAGCTGAACTGTTCTAGATGCCCATGAAGACCAATCAGAGCTCAGCTTTACTCTTCTCACAGCCTTTTATCAAATGAAAACTGAGCTACGATTGGTTACCGAGGGATGTTACAACAGTTCTACTATCAGACACATTTAATAATATCTCCCCCGTTATATTTATTTAAGGATGAGCTCGAACAAATCTGGTGCATGTACATTAAAGCTACTTGGGTGCTTGGAGTCAGTAAGCCAATAAGGTAAGTCTGTTTCGGCACGAAGTCTTCATTCCTTAAAGACTAAGATTTTGTTCCTTAAACACTTAAATGTCCTGAGTGCCTTCATATTGCTGATCTCCGAGGACTAAATGTTCCTCAAGCCCTAAAATGAAAAGGATGAGAGTTTTCCGGACCCCACTAGGCTATTAATCTCAGCCACCCTTTCGGACTCTCATTAGGCGTATATAAAGTTCATGCTTTAAAGCGATATTCCAGTTAATCATATTAAGTCTAAAAGGACTCCATTGCTCAGGTAGTGTCCCTCCTTGGTCCACTTCCTATGTGTCTCCTGACACGACAGGAAGCACTATAGGGGGCTGCTGAGCCAATCACTGGCTGGAGTAGTGAGCCTCCTCAACCAGTCATTGGCATATCGCCCACCCTAGTGTTTCCTGTGTTGTCGGGGGACAAACAGGAAGTAAAGCATAAAGGTAACCGAGAGGGGTACTACCTGAACAATGGGACCCTTTTCACCCTAATATGTTTTACTAGGTTGCCTTTAAAGGAGTCGGACTGAGAACATGAAGTGGCAAACCAGTTAATATCACCCAGTAGACTTCTTACACTCACCGGCCACTTTATTAGGTACACCTGTCCAACTGCTCGTTAACACTTAATTTCTAATCAGCCAATCACATGGCGGCAACTCAGTGCATTTAGGCATGTAGACATGGTCAAGACAATTCTCCTGCAGTTCAAACGAGCATCAGTATGGGGAAGAAAGGTGATTTGAGTGCCTTGAACGTGGCATGGTTGTTGGTGCCAGAAGGGTGGTCTGAGTATTTCAGAAACTGCTGATTACGGGATTTTCACGCACAACCATCTCTAGGGTTTACAGAGAATGGTCTGAAAAAGAAAAAACATCCAGTGAGCGGCAGTTCTGTGGGTGAATGCCTTGTTGATGCCAGAGGTCAGAGGAGAATGGGCAGACGGTTCGAGCTGATAGAAAGGCAACCGTGAACAAATCCACCCGTTACAACCAAGGTAGGCAGAAGAGAGAGAATCTGAAACACAGACGTCGAACTTGAGGCAGATGGGCTACAGCAGCAGAAGACCACACGGTGCCACTCCTTCAGCAAGAACAGGAAAACTGAGGCTACAATTGCACAAGCTCATCGAAATTGGACAGTAGAAGATTGGAAAAAACGTTGCTGGTCTGATGAGTCTCGATTTCTGCTGCGAACATTCGGATGGTAGGGTCAGAATGGCGTCAACAACATGAAAGCAGGGATCCATCCTGCCTTGTATCAACGGTTCAGGGCGGTGGTGGTGGTCCTGGTGTGGGGAATATTTTTGGCCACTCTTGGGCCCTTGGGTACCAATTGAGCATCGTTGCAACGCCACAGCCTACCTGAGTAGGTTGCTGACCATGTCCATCCTTATGAGCACAATGTACCCTGTAACTCATGGATTACTTTCAGCAGGATAAGCGCCATGTCATAAAGCTGGAATCATCTCGACTGGTTTCTTGAACATGACAATGAGGTCACGTACTCAAATGGCCTCCACAGTCACCAGATCTCAATCCAATAGAGCACTTTGGGATGTGGTGGAACGGGAGATTCGCATATGGATGTGCAGCCGACAAATCTGCGGCAACTGTGTGATGCCATCATGTCAATATGGACCAAAAATCTCTGCTGAGGAGCTTCCAGCACTTGTTGAATCTATGCCACGAAGAATGAGCAGTTCTGAAGGCAAAAGGGTCCAACCCGTTACTAGTGGTGTACCTAACAATGCCATTGTATATAGATAGTAATAATTTTAATAATTATTCTTTCATAAGCGCACACAGATTACAAGAGTGTGGAGGGAAACCGGGAGGACCCAGAGAAACCCACGCAAACATGGAGAGAACATACAAACTCTTTGCGTAGTTGTATAAGCACTTTAATGAGGCTAAGCTACACATACGTGGATTGGGGGTCATTTGGTTGGATCCTCTCTGATATTGATGGTCTACCCTAAGCATTTGAAACCGTTGATGAACCACAGGTGATAGTAACTGAACCATCTGTCATATTTTGGATTCAGCACTTTTGGCCTCCATTACCAGCAATGTAAATGTGAACAGTGTGCTTAGCCTCATAATTCCCAGACTGCGCAGCAGGGTAGAATACGGATGAAGCAGATAGTTAGCGTTTTGACACATGGTATGGTTACCAAAGATATGCGAAGAACTGAAAATTGACTGTTGATCCTATTTACTGCAACATTTAAGAGGGTCGGGAAACGGCTTTAAATGAGGGGAAACAACTGATTGAAAGAGACAATGCTGAAACGGAGCAGGATGGCGTGGAGCTTGGACGGACGTGCAGACGGGGTGAAAGGAGTCAAGGCGCGAGACGATGAGATCATGGTTAACATTTCAGCAATGGAGAAAAGAATGAGGAAGGAATGGAATTTCTGCTACATTACAAGGAATAAAGGGCCAGGATATGCCGCTAAATCACAAATCAATGCGTTCTAATGGAACTTAATAATAATAAGTCAAGGATAAAAGGAGAACAAGGTAATAGAGAATATAGGAATAAAATGATTCACATTCTGCGTCACTAATATACAAGGTTTTATAAAGACACGGCACATAAAACAGAGGTGATACATATGATCAAAGACCGAAATATTTAAAGATTTCCTAACCTTTAAGGAGCTTATATCCTCCCTTTTTTGTAAATTTAGAAATAGCAGTCAGTAACACCAGTGATGTAGGAGAGGAAGGAGGGAGATGATTCTGCAGTCTCTCAGCCTGCCCACTCTGCGCAGTTATAGATACATTGGGGCTTATTAACTAAGGGTCGCGGCCGCACTCTCATCGGTTTTCGACATTTTGGGCTTTGCTCGGGACAAGTATTTAACTGGGGATTGTATCGCGGCTGTGCTCGATTTCATGCGACCGAAATGCGGGGGCGTGCCGTCGGACAATACAACGGATTCGACTGAGGCGGGATTTAACATCAACATTGTGTTGCAAGACCATGCACTTAATACACCGGAAAAGGGGTGGACCTGAGCGGGGAAGCGACACATACAGGATATCGGGGGGCACAGGGCAATCGTCGGTCAAGCACTTTCTGTGAACTCCGCGGACCGGGTAAGTAAATGTGCCCCAGTATGAACCTGCACGTAATGGAGCTTATTTACTTAGGGTCTGTGGGATCGACTTTCGTATATTTTAGAATTTTGGGATTGCGCCGCTGTGACAAGTATAACTGGGGATTGTGGGGGGGCTGCACTGGCTTTCATGCAAACAGATTGGGGGGGGGACGTCAGACGATCCCGACCGATTGGACTGAGAGCAGATTTAAGATTCAATTTGTGTCGCAAGACATGCACTCACATCACCGGGAGAAGAAAGTGAACGCGGCGGACCTGAGCGGGGAAGCGACACATGCAGGATATCGGGTCGCGATCTTAGTGAATCGCACCAGAGTGGCATCAGTGGACAATGCACTTTCGGGGATCACGCAGGACGGGAAAGTAAATGTGCCAATGTTCCTATTATATCATTTAACAGGTAAAAAAACAGGAGGTGATATACAGAAGAGGTGGAGAAGCCGCACCGAGATGCCACAGGTAGTGACTTGTCTCAAACGAAAATAACAATGTTTATTGTAAGACTGCAGTAAAAAAGGTTAATACACACAATGATGTAAAAACAATCATGGCAAGCGAAAACAGAATAACTAAGCAATGTGGTTTAACAAATTAGAAATTTATACAGTGAGTTATAGGTAGCTGTAAAAAGGACAATGTTATTACCGTGAACATGAAAAATCTGTTTTAATTACCCACAAGATTATGAGTGCAAAGTAATGTCACAGTATGGGGATAAGACCACATTGGGGGTCATTTACTAAGGGTCCGATTCGCGTTGTACCGAGTGTACCCGAATATTTCGGTTTGCGCGATTTCTCTGAATTTCCCCGGGATGTGGCACACGCGATCGGATTGTGGCGCATCGACGCTGGCATGCAGCGACGGAAATCGGTGGGGTGGGCAGGACCACGAACGAAACTGAGGATTCGAAAAGCCGCAGCATTAAAAAGAAAAATCTGTCGCGGAGCTTGCACTTACTTCACTCAGACGCTGGCTCGGTTTATTCCAGTGCCTTCCAGGGAACTTCAGCGCACACTGGTGGACGGCCGAAGGAACTACCTTAATAAATCCCGGCAGGACCCGAATCCAGAGAGAAAAGCGGCCCAGGATCGTGAATGGACCGGGTAAGAAATCTGCCCCCCATTGGCCCAGATTACTAAAGCTCCTGCGCCAGTTTTCTGTCCGACTTTCACATTCTTTCATGTGCAAAACTGCTTGCACAGGTATCTCAAAGAAATATACCACCAAGATGAAGGATTATATACAAGCACAATGACATACTGGTGTGTGCCCCCTCTGCAGGATCTGCTCTTCTTTTAGTTTCCATGTCCTGGGTTTACAAAAAAAAAAGCTTTAAAAATTATGTAAATGAGCTCCAGGCTCCATATGTGTTAATAAAGCTTGGAGCCCTGTTAGGCTCATTTGCATAATTTTAAAATCTTTCTTTCTTAGGAACAATGGCATATGAAAGACTTAAAGAAGAGTGGTATGACCCGTGTCAGTGTGCACAGGGCACCAAAATTCATGAAGAACATGTGACACAATTCTATGAATCTGGCGCCCACTTCAATATAACAGGAAAACTGCATATAAATGTTTTTGATAAATGTGCCCATTGTGTTTTCACATGACAGAGAATAAATGATATAACTTCTTTTGTGGCTATAGGCCTTCTTTGCTATTAGATAGATTAAAGTAATGGCATTGCATAAAACAAGTGTGGGCACGATCAAAACACGGTCTCAGAAATGAAATAAAATTTTTAATTTCAAACAAAAAGTGTTGGTTCTTCTCTAAAGATAAACAAAAAAAAAAAAAAACATTAAATACAATAGAAATGGACAATATATAACACTCTACATACGAATGATGTACAGACCCTAAGATGGACTTAATTCATCTTTTTATTATGCAATGTCTTACTGACAGAAAAGTTAGTTTTTAACAATTAATAATAATGATATAATCCTTATGAAACAATATAGCAGTATATATCGTATAATTCCAAATGGTAGATTCCCAATTTTCAAGCGCAATGCCTCTTCTCAGTAGCTGAAAATGTGAATTTTCAAGCTACTGAGAAGAGCATTGCGCTTCGAAACGCGTTTAGCCATAGACACTAACCATAACCATTAGACTCTACAAAATTAGAACACTCCCAAGATTGGATCCACCGCACCACTCTCTATACAATACAGGGAGACTTCCACTAACAGGTCGCTGGTGGGCTGGAGTCCATGGTTCGGAGTGCTGCACGTTGGCAGGACACAATAATCACCGTGGCACGCGGGTGGTTGCGGAGACCCGCAATGTGAAGGAGAGGAGACGAGGAGTGGGGAACGTGCAGACTCGTCTTCTTGTGGCGTCCGGAGGATACAACGGACGCGTTGCACGTGGAGGACGCCAGCGCGATCGAAAGCGGCCCAACAAAGAAATCCCTACATCAGAACTTCTCCAGACATCTCCGCAACTAGAAACAGAAATACGGACACAAAGACAGCCACATAAGACCCAACCAATGTGAGTGCTCAAACTTCAAGTATTATAAAAGATCTGTAAGAGTCTGAACAGGTGTAGGGCCCTACACTCTGTGCAATTTTAAAACCTCCTGGATAGCAATTTATCCTCAGAAAAAAATTTTTTTACCTTTTAACTTTTTCATTTTTAATGCATGCAACTTTTTACGAAATTTTTTCACGATCTTTTTACGTAATTTCATCTTTACCTTCCATTCTATATAGTGATGTTTACACTAGAGGAATTAATTAAGGACTTATCCTTCTGTTGAAAAATTGGGAATCTACACATTTGGAATTACGATATATACTGCTATATTGTTCATAAGGATTATATATTATTATTAATTGTTAAAAACTAACTTTTCTGTCAGTAAGACATTGCATATATAAAAAAGATGAATTAAGTCCATATTAGGGTCTGTACATCATTCGTATGTAGATGTGTTTATATTGTCCATTTCTATTGTATTTAATGTTTGTTATATTTTAGAAGAAAAGAGACCGTGTTTTGATCGTGCCCACACTTGTTTATGCAATAGCCATTTCTCTACTTTGGTCTTTTTCTGGTGTTGGGACCTATTGTGGGAATGCACTCAAACTCGGCCTAACAGAGATCGATAAGTGCCACCATAACTTCAAGATAGATTAAAGTGACTGTTACCTCCACAATATCCACTGGAGGTCATGGAAATGCAAAGACTTTGTATGTTCTCTCCGTGTTTGCGTGGGTTTCCACCGGGTCCTCCGGTTTCCTCCCACACTCCAAAACATACTGGTAGGTTGATTAGATTGTGAGCCCCATTAGGGACAGGGACTGATTTGGGAAGCTCTGTGCAGTGCTGCGTAATCTGTGTGCACTATATAACTAAAGAATAATTATTATTTCTGAATAGAGAACAGCTCTATAGAGCCCATTGCTAAAAATGGCTCCTGCTCCATCTCCTGATGTATTTGTGCCCTGGTTATACTAATGGAGACCTGAGTCTATCATCATAGTAATGTAATATGGACATACGATTACTGCGCAGTCTTAAGAAATGAGAAGTAATGATGGTAATATCTATTCACATAATGGAGCAGCTAGAAGTGAACGCTGGATCACTTGGTGCTGCAGTTTTCCTTGTCAGTGATGAACAATCTGCTTCACATGAAACCAATTAGGACACAGATATGTCACAGCTATTTCCGCCACTTATAGCGCGGACGTATTATTTCCATTATCAAGTCGCTAAACAGTCGCCATACATTCAGAGCGCGGCTGATGTCTGCGGCCTCTCCGACGTTTGTGCCATGACATTGTTGATTTCAGGATTATTTGCCGCAGTGATAACACAGACAGCCGGAGAAAACAAGCGTAACTCATGCCCAATAAGGACTTGTCTGTTGTGTTCACGCGAGGGATGGAATATACAAGGGAATTCAACAAACTGTAACACACACACAAAATAATAATCATGAATGTGTGATAAAGCAATAAAAATAGTTATGGATATTGTACGAAATTAGAAAACATAGATACTTTCTTTCCAAAACACTGCCACATCGGTCTACAGGTTATACATGGTACTGCAGCTAATACCAGACAGGTGTGGTGCTGTTTCTGTATGAAAGCAGCTATTGTTTTTCTGGAAAGAAATTCAAGAAAATGTACCTTAAAAATCCATCATGATAAACCAGGGACAGTTACTCATAGATCCAGACACCGTGACTGTGATACGGTAATTTTGGTTGTAGTTTGCGCACTCTAAAAAGTTTGCCATCAGTCATATATGGGGTCTATAGACAGGGTTGAACCTAAACTCTCTGTTGCCTATAGAATGGCGCCCTCTCTACCCCATCCATTAGTAATATATCATGTTAGTTTTTTTTTATTATGTTAGTTCTCCATGTAGTGTCTCACTCCCATGCTGACGTTGGATGAGAAACATTGAGGCAAATTTACTTACCCGGTCCTGTCGCGATCCCCGATCCGGATGGTCCGACAAAGATGAAGTCCGGCACGATTCAGCAAGATCGTGCATTTGTCGCTTCCCTGCCGAGGTCCTCCGTGGTCCGCCTGAGATCACCTTCTTCTTCCCGGTGCTTGTAAGTGCGTGTCTTGCAACACAATTCGAATTTTAAATCTGAATCCGTCGAGTTGTCCGACAGCCATGACCCCTGATTTGCGTCACATGAAAGCCGGCGCGAATGTGCCAAAATCCGATTGCGTGCGCCAAAAAACCCTTTTAAATCCCTGTCCCAGCGGTGCAAAACGGAAATCGTCGGGATGCCCTTAGTAAATGATCCCCATTATTTTTAAGTGCCAGGTCCTACTTTGTAGCAGGTGACTGTGCTCCTGATGCTGCCCCTATCTTGCTGCAGATGATGCTGCCCGAGGCAAGAGGCTCAACTCGCCTCTAGGGTGATGGACCCCTGTCTATAGGGGGGCATTAAACAGTGCAGGTGGGAACCAGAAAAGAAAAAGGGCTTGTATAATGGGGACCTCAAAAAGAGACCATTATACAGAGTGGGTAGACCACAGGAAAAGGGCAATGTACAGAATGGACAATCACAGGAAGGGGGCATTGTACTATTAGGGGCACATCATATTACTAAGTGGTGGAATAATGGAGATTGGATTTAGAGGCACAGAAAAGGGCATGGCATAGAAGGTAAAAAGTAGCATGTCCCTCTTTTAGCATTACATAAGTTGAGAGGTGTACTATAAGATACCTACCTCTGAAGAAGGGTCCTCAATAACATTTCATACATGTCAAACCTGTAACACCTCTCATCTCTCATGGACAGGAAAGGTTAGAATGAGCACAATCCAGGCAACGCAGTTCATGCTTTTCATATTCCCCCCTGCACCCTGGTAACTTACTTAAAGGGGCTGTCCTAGGAGAAACCCACAACTAGCTTATGGAGAAAAAAGTTTATTCTAAATATGCACAATAGTACAAATTCAGGGCCCCACTAACTCGACAAAGCATAAAAATGCGCAACCTGACCCTTACACACATATCTAGAAATGTCCATCCATGAGGAAAGGAAAGAGACATCTGCCTCTTGTATATGGACAATGATAAGCCAGAATGTCATGTATTAGCCCCTCTAAGAAGGATTATGATGGTATTGATTTGATTCTTCTGAACTCTAAGAAGCCATTGGGTAGGGTTGCTATGATTAGAAGAACTTGGAAGTTCTTGGTTTCTGGGATTGGACATAGTGATTATTTCTTCCATCCTCAGTAGAGCTCTTCAGATCTCCAGGCATTGCGCTCTGTGTGGTGGAGGAGGATTTAAGTATGTGTTGACATATGAAGGACACTGGAAGGACAATAAAGGACATTCACCTATTGTAAATAGAATTGTGTCTGGAGAAGAGGCGGCTAGCAACATAATTTGAAGCCATAAAAAAAGCGCTATAATTATTTAGATATTCCGATTTACAGAAACATTAATACCGGGTGTCCACTGCCCAAAATTGCATTGAAATTCAGAGAATATTCGTCTGAAAAAAAAGATATCCTTTAGTTAAAATACGAATTTTACTCCCATTAAATTGGGGTCTTGTTGCTTGGAATAGTGATCCCCATCATCTTGAAGCACCTAGTGTTCTGTGGGACCTTGGTACCGTACACGGCGGGTCATTACCATTGGAGTCTCCACTGACAGTTCCGTGAGATTTGATGCTGTTCTGCCAAGCAATGGGAACCTCGACAAAAAGATGTGCCTGTTATAAGTCACCCATCCCATCGCGATCCCCGAGGTGCGTTATCCGACAAGGATTCGGAGCTGCCGCGATTCACTAAGATGGTGCGTCTAATTTCATGTATGTGTCGCTTCCCCATTGAGTTCTGCCGGAGTTCACCATCTTCTTCCCGGTGTATGTAAGTGCGTGTTTTGCAACACAATTTGAATTTTAAATTCCAAGGTTTGTGCGAATCAGTGGGGTTGTCCGACAGTCACGTCCCCCGATTGGTGTTGCATGAAAGCCGGCGCCGATGCGCCAGAATCCAATCGCGTGCGCCAAAAACCCCAGTGCAATTCAGGGAAAATCGGAAATATTCTAGAAACCCGACGGAAATGTGCCCGATGGACCCTTAGTAAATGAGCCCCAATAACTACTGTTATGTGCTTGTTATAACTCAATAACAACCAACATCATTTTACAACTTTAATTTTGTAATGAAGCAGCAATGCAAATGTTAACTTGGAACTGCCATGAAGCTGGGGTTTTTACACATGATGATCTGTTGCAATCTGCCACTGGCACATTGTAACAGATCTCCTGAAATGACAACTCATCAGATCTAATAAAGCCAGGAGGCTGTCATAGTGCTGGCATTTAAAGGGCAATATGCAGCAAACATCCAATGTGTATGGAGAGGGCTAAGCCCATGAGCCCTCTTCATACACCCCTTGCTGATGTGGTAGCACTATTACGTCGGTTTGCGGAAAAAAGTGGAATGGAGTCAACCAAACCCCACATCACTTTCTAACAAATTACAGAGCCATGGAGAACCCCTCACAATGAAAACGAACACCTTTACCTTTATTGGCAAGACTTCAGTGTGTTTTCAGGGAAAAAAAGACTTCTAAAATGTATGTTAATTAGGAGCTGCTCAGTAACACCCCCTCCTCGCATCTCTCTGTACCAGCATCCCATCCTTCATCCTGACTCCCACCTGACTGACATCATCGCTCCCCGCTGCAAATCTTGCACATGCTCAGATTGTTGACTTGTCCACACATGTACAGCAAGACACCACTCGAAATCACTGCACATGCACTGCCAAGTCTGAAAGTCGCGGACGTATGAGATTTGCTTAAAGGGAACTTGTCATGGCGATTTGGGACACTAAACCACCCACAAGTCCTGGTTATGTAGTGTCTTATATCACTTTGTATTATTTTTAAGCATTTGGGTTACAAAAAAATATACTTAATACTCAGCTTGGTCCATCAGCATCCTGCGCTTTCCGGTAATTGAATCCAGAGCATTCACCTCGGCTTCCCTGCGCAATCACCGAAGGTATCGAAACATATGCAGTGAATCCGGGATACTCTCTTGCCTTTGCTCTCCTCATTGCGAGGTGAGGCGCCAGCGTGGGATCTCGGAAAAACCGCTGCATTAAAAAAAAAAAATGTGTCGCGAAAATTGCACTTACCTTCACTCAGCCCGGCTCGGTGAACTCCAGTGCGTTCCAATGCTTTTCAGCGCAGCAGCGCCACCTGGTGGACGGCGGAGGAACTACCTTAATAAATCCCGGCCGGACCCGAATCCAGCGCAGAGAACGCGCTGCTGGATCGCGAATGGACTGGGTACGTAAATCTGCCCCAAGGTGTTGTGTTGCATGCCCTCCAGTCTCATACCCTCCAAGGTTTGTGTGGTTTAGGCTTTTGACCTAATGGTTGTTGATTGTGTTTTATATCATGAAAACTCTACTTAAAAAAAAAACCTACCAACCTCATTGGGACTCTTTAGAGAGACATTTGTGCAGTACTAGAAGTCATATAAGGTTTCTCGCTTCCTTGATCCTTGGTTATATTGTTGTTCCCTGATTGACGACTTATAATATTCTTCCATCCTAGTAATTAATTGTCTTCGCAAACGGCTCAGATTTAAAAATGGCCGACCTGCCGTCTATTTCTATAAAAAGCCCAGAACACATGCATGCATAAGTAGGAGCCATCATACATCTTCATGGGTAATTGGAGGAATAGATATCAGATGCTGAAGACAGGAAATCACGACGAGGGAGATGAGAACGAGTCTCAGTCATTTCGGTACAACAGATGGTCACATTTTTCAGTACAACCTCATTTAACGAGAGAAATTTACAGAGTTAATTAGGATGTGGATCTGGTATCAGCAGCTAATGTTAGTGTCTACATTTGTCACAGCTTAGAAGTCCAACACCTAAAAAAGTTTTGTCAATCTGAAATCAGTGGCACCTGAGACGTAGCAGATTATTACATATTCCAGACTAGGGGTGGACACACCTATGATACTAAGAGCCCTCTCTGTGGGCACCCAGGACATTGACTCAGAACAGAGTTAACCGGACAGGACTGTTTGGGACTGCAGGAAGATTGAGAACAGCTTATCTTTGGAGGTCCTGCTGCTGGCTCCATGTTTCTTCCATTACAGGGGGATTCTAACGAGAAGCTACGATGATAGTCTGAATTTGCCCTTCTTCTCTCAACTGTATTGGTGGCCTAAGGGGGCCATTACGATGAAACCACTGAAGGTCACCGAAGCCTTAAGTTCTGTTTTAGGTCTCATCAGCACCCGGCAGGTCAGGAGGAAGAAGAGGGGAGGCTGCATATGTAGAAGGTATCCCTCTTGGGCAATCCTGTTTTAGGGGTTTAATTTGAAGAAGATGTTATGTGAGAGGCCAGAGACACACAAAGTGAAGCGATGATCTTTAAAGAATTGATGGTTCCTTTTATAAGCAGGCTCCAAACAGCGGGCTAGCAAAAACTCCTTCCCTTGTGGCTTGCAGGCTGTTGTATTGGCTTGCTGTAGGCGATAATAAGTGTTGGCTTGCAGGAATGTCAGCGTGGACAAGTGTTCAGCTTCACTGGGAAGAATCTCCTATGAGCCAGATGGGCTCTGCTGCATGAGCAGCACAGTAGCAATCTCTGTGATAGCAGCAAACACAGACAAAGGACTCTCACTAAAAACCTCAGGAAGATACCTTTTAATACAAACATAATATAAACACAAACAATAACCCAGTTAGGTTGCAAATATATGACATTCAAATGATGCACTGTAAAAAACTTACTTCATCCACTTGGTGGTAGTGTGGTTCTTGGAGGTAGGGAACCTGTCACCAGGAATGTTATTTTTAATTGGCGAAAGGTTCCAATAGGCTTTGCTATAAATTTCACTACAGGTGGTCCCCTACTTAAGAACACCCGACTTACATACGACCCCTAGTTACAAAGGGACCTCTGGATGTTGGTAATTTACTGTACTTTAGCCTTGGGCTACAAATAGCATCTGTAACAGTTATCAGAGGTGTCTGCAATGAAGCTTTATTGTTCATCCTGGTTCTCATTACAATCCAAAAATTTTGGCTGGGCTTACAATGATAAAGTATACAGTTTCGACTTACATACAAATTCAACTTAAGAACCTATCCTGTATGTAACCCATGGACTTCCTGTAGTTTATCTAAGTTTAATCCACATTACCTGGCTCCCTACCAGCAGCATGTAGTGTCCCCGGAAAGGGGTAGCTGCAGCATGTGGCTCCACATGCATTTCTCTTCTCCACACCAATCTGGATGAGTGGGGGGGGGGGGGAGGAGACTGACACAGTCACACATAGGCTGCAGCTGCTCCTCCCCTGGGACTCACCACATGCTGCTGGCAGGGAGCCAAGTAATGTGAATTCAACTTATTAACTAAAGACGATTGAATGCTGACAAATGCATTTTAATATCAATATGAGCTGTGCTACTGGAACCTATCACCAGATATTAAAAAATAACATTTCCTGTAAAGGTTCACTTAACCAGAGTGAAATGTGCAGTTTAATATACGATTCAAGTAATCCCAAATATACCTTGATTTGGAGCCTAATGGAGTGATCATTCTTTATTCAGATTCATTTCATTTAACTTTTTCGAACAATCTGCTCCACATTATGATGTGTGTGGATTGTACGTGTGTCCTATCTCCGGCAGTATGTAGTAGTGCAGGAGGAGCTGAGCAGATTGTACTTAGGGTCCTGTCTGCTGGCAGCACGTTATAAAGCAGGAGAGCTGAGAAGATTTCACTCTGTGTCATATCTGCAGGCAGCATGTTATAGAGCAGGAGGAGCTGAGCAGATTGTACATAGTGTCCTATCTCCAGGAGCAGTTATAGAGCAGGAGGAGCGAGCAGATTGTACTTAGTGTCTATCTGCAGGAAGTCTGTATAGAGAGGAAGAGCTGAGCAGATTGCACATAGTGTCCTGTCTGCGGCAGGCAGTTATTAGAGCAGGAGGAGTGAGCAGATTTCACTCTGTGTCCTATGTGCAGGCAGCATGTTATGAGAGCAGGAGGAGCTGAGCAGATTGACTAGTGTCCTGTCTGCTGTGGTAGCCACGTTATAGAGCAGGAGGAGCTGAGCAGATTTCACACTGTGTCCTATCTGCAGGCAGCATGTATAAAGCAGGAGGAGACTGAGCAGATTGTAATAAGTACTATCTGCAGGAAGTATGTTATAGTGCATGAGGAGTATGAGCAGATTGTACATCAGTGTCCTATCTCCAGGCAGGTGTAGTAGGGCAGGAGTAGTGAGCAGATTGTACTTAGTGTCCTATCTGCAGGAAATCTGTATAGAGCAGGAGGAGCTGAGCAGATTGGCACATAGTGTCTGTCGGCTGGCAGCACGTTTATAGAGCAGGAGGAGCTGAGAGATTCACACTGTGTCCTATCTGCAGGCAGCATGTTATGAGAGCAGGAGGAGCTGAGCAGATTTCACACTATGTACACCTGCAGGCAGCATGTTATAAAGCAGGAGGAGCTGAGCAGATTGTACTTAGTGTCCTGTTGTGAATTTCTTCTCTCCACACCACAATCTGATGAGTGTGGGGGGGGGGGGGGGGGGGAGGAGGAGGACTGACACAGTCACAATAGGCTTGCAGCTGCTCCTCCCCTGGGACTCACCACATGCTGCTGGCAGGGAGCCAAGTAATGTGAATTCAAATTTTAACCAATGACGCTCTGAATGCTGACAAAATGCATTTTAATATCAATATAGCATGTGACTGGAACCTATCACCAAATAAAATATAACATTCCTGGTGAAAGGTTCACTCTTAACCAGAGTGAAATGTGCAGTTTAATATACGATTCAAGTATCCCAAATATACCTTGATTTGGAGCATAATGGAGTGATCAGTTTTTTATTCAGATTCATTTCATTTAACTTTTCGACAACTGCTTCCACATTATGATGTAGTGTGGATTGTAAGTAGTGTCCTATCTCCAGGCGTATGTAGTAGTGCAGGGAAGGAGCTGAGGCAGATTGTACTTAGTGTCCTATCTGCAGGCAGCATGTTATAGAGAAGGAGGAAGCTGAGCAGATGTACATAGTGTCCTATCTGCAGGCAGATGTTATAGAGCAGGAGGAGCTGAGGCAGATTGTACTAGTCCTATCTCCAGGCAGTATGTAGTAGTGTGGGGGAGGAGCTGAGCAGATTGTACTTAGTGTCCTATCTGCAGGAAGTCTGTTATAGAGCAGGAAGAGCTGAGCAGATTGCACATAGTGTCCTGTCTGCTGGCAGCACGTTATAGAGCAGGAGGAGCTGAGCAGATTTCACTCTGTGTCCTATCGCAGGCAGCATGTTAAGAGCAGGAGGAGCTGTAGCAGATTGTACATAGTGTCTGTCTGCTGGTAGCACGTTATAGAGCAGGAGGAGCTGAGCAGATTTCACCCTGTGTCCTATCTGCAGGCAGCATGTTATAAAGCAGGAGGAGACTGAGCAGATTGTACTATGTCCTATTGCAGGAGTATGTATAGTGCCATGAGGAGCTGAGCAGATTGTACACAGTGTCCATCTGCCAGGCAGTAGTAATATGCAGGAGTAGACTGAGCAGATTGTAATAGGTCCTATCTGCAGGAAATCTGTATAGAGCAGGAGGAGTGAGCAGATTGCACATAGTGTCCTGTACTGTGCTGGCAGCACGTTATAGAGCAGGAGGAGCTGAGCAGATTCACGCGTGATTTGCAGGCACAGTTAAGAGCAGGAGGAGCTGAGCAGATTCACCGTGTCCTATCTGCAGGCAGCATGTTATAGAGCAAGAGGAGCTGAGCAGATTGTTCACATAGTGTACTATCTCCAGCAGATGTGTAGGCAGGAGAGCTGAGCAGATTTACTTAGTGTCCTATCTGGCAGGAAGTCATGTTATAGAGCAGGAGGAGCTGAGCAGATTGCACACTGTGTCCTACCTGCAGGCAGCAGTTATAAAGCAGGAGGAGCTGAGCAGATTGTACTTAGGCGCATATCGCAGGAAGTAGTTATAGTGATGAGGAGCTGAGCAGATTGCACATAGGTGCCTATCTGCAGGGCAGCACGTTATAGGGCAGGAGGAGCTGAGCAAGATTGTAACATAATGGGGAAGATTACGTACCCGGCCCATTCGCGATTTTTAGCGGCGTCCTCTGCGGTGGATTCGGGTCCTGCCGGGATTATTAAGGTAGGTCCTCCGACGTCCACCAGGTGGCGCTGCTGGCTGAAGAGCATCGGAAGCACTGGAATACAACGAGCTGGGCTGAGTGAAGGTAAGTGCAATGTTAGCGAACACATTTTTGTTTTTTAAATGTGGTGTTTTTCTGAATCCGGGGTTTTCGTTCGGCACGCCCCCCGATTTCGGTGTGCATGCCAGCGCCGATGCGCCCACAATCCGATCGCGTGCGCCAAAATCCTGGGCAATTCATGGAAAATCGGCGCAAAATCGGAAATATTCGGGTAACACGTCGGGGAAAACGCGAATCAGGCCCTTAGTAAATTACCCCCAATGTCCTATCTGTAGGCAGCCATGGATAGAGCAGGAGGAGCTGAGCAGATTGTACATAGTGTCCTATCTGCAGGCAGCATGTTATAGAGCAGGAGGAGTGAGCAGATGACATAGGTGCCTATTGCAGGCAGCATGTTATAGAGCAGGAGGAGTGAGAGATTCGACATAGTGTCCTGTGCTCTGGCTCACATTTATGGGATCAGGAGGACTTAGATGAAGGAAAAGCGGGGTGTGGAAGTGTGTAGCAAGGGGTGTGTTGTTATTGCCCTAAAGCCACTTGCCTCATTTGCATATTTCCAAAGTTAACTTTTAAGATGGAAGAGCAGCTGGAAAATAACAACATTTCATGGTGCCACGTGGGGCTTAGCCTTACCTAACATAGCAATACCTTAGGTAGATAAATCCTAGTGATGGGTCCCTTTAAGAGCTTTTTAAAGGTACAGCACACCTTTAAAGGTCAGGACATAGAGCACCCAGTCTAGAACATTTGCAGACATTAATAATATGGGTTCCAATAAGTGAAGCCAAGGTGGCACAAGAGCCCTGCAGCGAAATATGACAAAAAAGCCTAAAGTAAATGGCTACATATTATTTAATGTATTATCATAAGCGATTAGAGGCTTCAGGAATATATCGGGCCGACCCCCTGGACGGTCCGGAGTCCTTAGGACATAGACTTTTCTTTTGGGCTCTCATTAATGTCTCTGAACTTGCAACTAAAATTTTCAAAGAGAAGAAATGAGGAAATTTTCCGGTATCCCACTTCTCCTTACTAATCAGAATATCATCTCGAGTATCCAGGGGAGCGGAGAGAGCGCCTGGAATTTTATATGTTGTTATAGTGCAACGAATACAAATCTTTAACGAGAGAAGTAAGTAGAAGGAAACGGACGCAGTGCAAGATGGAAAAGAGAAGGGAAAACTAAGTTATACAAAAATGATGTAACCGGAGTGCGCGCCAAGCAATTTTAGGGAGAACCGTCTCCCCTATGATGTCATGGGCACTCCCATCATGGGATCTCATGTGGCATCATGGTCATGGCACTCCCCTATGATGCATGGGCACTCCCCTATGACATCAAAATGGCGGCATACAGCGCACATGTGCTTGATCGATTTATTAGCTGGCGTGACTTTGCCCGCAGCCAATTAAACAGTTTAAAACAACCAAAAATGCAGGTGTTACTGTCGTGTGGTCTGGGTTTCGGAAACATGGGCCCAAACAGCATTTTTAAGTTCATGTCTATTCAAACTCACCCAGCCAAATGGGGGCGTCCCTCTAATCTGCCATACGCAGCCTGGGACTTCTCAGGATCACCTACAGTTGTCCAAAAACAAAGGAGCAAGGAACAAGCTTTGCCTTGTCTGCATCCTGTACTGTAATGTTGTTGTCCTGGATAGGGAATAAATGGTCATTCTGAAAGAACCCTGACGATGAGGGTAACGACACCATCGGGATGGGAAACAGAACAAAAGCCTGTGCAGGGCGGCTCCAGGTTTCAGTAGGCCACTTTGCAGTGTGAACTCATGTGGCGGCATTTTAAAAATTCAGAAACTAAACACAGTCTCCTGTTCCCTAAAATATTCCCTAGGTTATCATCCCAAATAGCCCCCATATTTTATAAAGCCCACCTCACCCCCATGGATTACTTATGTACAGCCTTATGTGGGCCCCCCAGAAAGCCCTGGGACCCTGCACTTGCCCACGTAGCCCTTGCTGGCGCCGGCCCTGTCCTGGTGGTATAGATTAATGAGTGTGGGTTGTACAGGATTATTGTTACCCTGTGTACAGGGATAACAATCTGATTGTAGGGGGTCCGACTGTTGGGCTACCCCTCATCATGAGAGTAGACCAAACCATTCTCGTATCTGTGGGGCGTACAGCCAGTTTAGACCCCTTCCTCTGATCAGATTGGTATGAATAATAGGGGTGGAACAATAATACGGTGTGGAGCCCCTTTAATTATAGAACACAAACAATGTTGTCTGTAACACATCCCCATAGTGTTTCCTCTAAAGGGGTCTGTATCAGATAAACATGTACCCCATTAGGGGTAACCCTTTATCTTCTTAATCCTCTTGATATTTAACAAACTGTAAGCCAGGTTTTCAGTCATTCAGGTACAGCATGTCAAAAATGTTTTAGCTGCAGGAATGCATTGCTGAAAAAGAGCCTGGCTGATAACAGGGAACAGTTAGAGTGCATTCAACTACATAATACAGAAAATAGCTAGTCGGTGGGTTAATGAGGAATACATTGACACAGCAGGAAGTCAGCGATGCCCTCCTTTATACATTATTTGTATCGGGTGAGACACAGACGGTGTAGTCTACCCGTACGATGAAATAGTAGACAACCCGACAATTGAATGTAGTACGTGACAAAGTGACAAGGACTGAACTTAGTGGGCAGCTGGTGGAGCCGCATACAAGGTCCCACTGCTGTAACTTATGTGACCAGTGTTGATCAGCGTAATGTAGAAGAACTGAAACAGGTAGAAAGAAGAGCGAATTGACGCACAGCGACTTCATTATTAGACGGTTTGTCTTGTCAATGGGAAAGAGTGCGAGGTGTAAATTAAACTTTTTTTTGTTCTATTAAAGGGCGGTTCCGATTGAATGGGATTTGTCATCATTTCCTCCTCCCTTCGATAACAACGGAAATTCCATTTATTTCTCGGTCAGCAATTCCCGTAATAAAGAAGCGCAGTTTAAATACTCAAACCATCATCTTTTCATCATCACGCTGAAATTCAATTATTTTGTGACAACAAGTTATATTCTTTAAGTTCCCACTTATTTAACTGTGGAGAGGACCACTTCCTGAGCGCTGTCATTATTGGTTAATAATTTCCTACCAACGTCATTGCTGAACTACATCCTGTTAATACTCTCTCTATAGGATCAATATGGATTAAACAGGAGAGGTCACCCTATATGGGTCAAGTTGTGTTATAAGGAATTAAAAAAAAAGTGATTAACGGAATAAGTGGTGTAGGGTCACAAGTAAGCCACAGTCCACAAACTAGTTCCAGGGGCATCTCACCAGCATTCCAATGTTCCTCTGATTCTAGCTAGTTTAGACTGTTAAACCTTCCAACTCTGATCCTGTACTGAGATTTCTGATACACAGGGGTGCCAACATCAGGATTCGGCATGAACTGCAACACACAAACAATTCCCAAGAGGGGGCCAAGAGGCTTAGGGGGGCCATAAAGTGTCACTTTCCCATATGAGAGGCCCTAGTCGTAAAAACCATCAATATACGGGGTCTGGCACAGACTTTGCACGGGGCCATCCAAGCTTCAAGTTATGCAACTGGTATAGCATAGGCCAGTGGTGGACGAATATGGCCACAGGGGTGCAGAGGTGGCACTAGAGCCCTTCTTGGGCACCCAGGCCATACCTCAGCCACACAGACAGGACATATGTAAAGAGATACTTATCGTACTTAGGGACGGTGGAATAGTGGAGGAGAATAGAAGAGGAGACAGGGCCACATTATTTGTGGAGGACCTTACTGATTGCCCACACAATTCTCGTGTAAAGAGGGACACTGGAAAGAAGCTACGATGCAAATTTGCCATCTTGTCCTAGGAGGCCGAGCTGTATGATGCGAAAGTTGTTGAAAAACAGGGACGCAATATGTTACTTGCTTTAATTTGTGGCACCTCCGATGAAAATAAGGGGGGTAGGGGTTTGCAATTTGGGAACTGGACGCTTAAAAGGGTAGCAATCAATGGCCATAGGCTATTGGAAACCGTATAAACAGCTAAAATGACACTTGCCTGGTGACATGGTTCCCGGTAAGAAACCATAATACTTCCACACTGATCTCTGTACTGAGATGTATGATTAATCAGGCGCCCAATCAGGATATTGCAGAGACGCCCCTCCACTAATCAGTGAATATTGGGCTACTCTTCGGTCTATGCAATTTCGTGTATTAATGATCACAAATACATGTTAAGTTGTTCACAATTGACACTGATAATTTATCGGGGGAAATCATCAGGGGTTTCCTTCCTGTTAAAACAACAGACCTACAGCAGTTAAGGTCAATTGGATTGAGGTGCCATAAGGCACAGCATTGGATTAAAAATGGGAAGGCTATAGCGCAGATTGTGAGCGGAATTGAACAATTTTAGGAAAACTGTGGAAACACATGTAAAAGGCCGCAAAAGTCGATTTGTAGTGAAAATACCCCACAAACTAAATCTACTTTCAGAAATAAATCCAAAGTATTTGGTCTGAAAGTTTAATGCAATCCTCCTAATAGAATGGAATCAAGCTGCACAAAAATGAAAAAATGATAACATTATTACTTAAGAGGAAACACACGTGTAATCTTACGATTTATTATATGCTCAAAAAGCAGCTTTCCCCGTAAAGCTAATAAACACAAACCTTAACTCAAATCCCCGGCTCCCGGCTTCAATGCGTTGCAGATGGAGAAATTTTGAATTGCGTCTAATGTAGACGACGCACAAACAGCTTTTTACGGGCCCACAAGAACATATTGGCTCTGGCAGGTGGTGGTTCAGTAGAGTTTGGGTTCCCCCTCCTATTCTCTAGAAAAATCAAAGCAAAACAGTGTTATTGGCAGATAGGCCACCTATGTACAATCTGCTCACCTCCGCTCTATATGCTGCTGTCAATAGGTTGCATGCTCGTTCATCAGGCGCCTAAATAGGACATTGGGGGTAATTTACTAAGGGCCTGATTCGCGTTTTTCCCCGACGTGTTACCCGAATATTTCCGATTTTTGCGCCGATTTCCATGAATTGCCCAGGATTATTTTTGGCGCACGCGATCGGATTGTGGCGCAATCGCGCTGGCCATGCAACGACGGAAAATCGGGGGGCGTGGCCGACGAAAACCCGCCGGATTCATGAAAAACCACCACATTTAAAAAAAAAAATTGTGTCGCTAACATTGCACTTACCTTCACTCAGCCCAGCTCGTTATTCCAGTGCTTCCGATGCTCTTCGCGCGAGCAGCGCCACCTGGTGGACGTCGAGGACCTACCTTAATAATCCCGGACCGGGGACCCGAATCCACCGCAGAGGACGCGCCGCTAAATCGCGAATGGCCGGGTAAGTAAATCTGCCCCATTATTACAATCTGCTCAGCTCCTCCTGCCCTAATAACGTGCTGCCTGCAGATAGGCCCTATGTCAATCTGCTCAGCTCCTCATCTCACTATAACTACTTCCTGCAGATAGGGCACTAGTACAATCTGCTCAGCTCCTCCTGCTTTATCATGCTGCCTGCGGTAGGACACAGTGTGCAATCGCTCAGCTCCTCCTGCCTAATAACAGACTTCCTGCGATAGGACACTAAGTAACTCTGCTCAGCTCTCCCTGCCTACTACATACTTGCTGGAGATAGACACTATGTACAATCTGCTCAGCTCCTCTTGCTCATAACATGCTGCCTGCAGATAGGACACGTGGAAATCTGCTCAGCTCCTCCTGCTCTATAACATTGCTGCCTGCAGATAGGACACGCGTGAAATCTGCTCAGCTCCTCCTGCTCTATAACGTGCTGCCAGCAGACAGGACACTATGTGCAATCTGCTCACTCCTCCTGCTCTATACAGATTTCCTGCAGATAGGACCTAAGTTCAATCTGCTCAGTCTACTCCTGCATATTACCTACTGCCTGGAGATAGGACACTGTGTACAATCTGCTCAGCTCCTCATGCCGTACTAACATACTTCCTGCATATAGGACATTAGTACAATCTGCTCATCTCCTCCTGCTTTATAACATGCTGCCTGCCGATAGGCACAGTGGTGAAATCTGCTCAGCTCCTCCTGCCTCTAAACGTTGCTACCAGCAGACAGGACACTATGTACAATCTGCTCAGCTCCTCCTGCTCTTAACATGCTGCCGTGCAGATAGGACACAGAGTGAAATCTGCTCAGCTCCTCTGCTCTATAACGTGCTGCCAGCAGACAGGACACTATTGCATCTGCTCAGCTCTTCCTGCTCTATAAAGACGTTCCTGCAGATAGACACTAAAGTACAATCTGCTCAGCTCCTCCTGCACTACTACATACTGCCTGGAGATAGGACCTATGTACAATCTGCTCATCACTCCTCCTGCTCTATAACATTCTGCCTGCAGATAGGACACTATGTACAATCTGCTCAGCTCCTCCTTCTCTTAACATGCTCCTGCAGATAGACACTAAGTACAATCTGCTCAGCTCCTCCTGCACTACTACCTACGCCTGAGATAGGACACTACGTACAATCCACACTACATCATAATGTGGAGGCAGTTTGTTCGAAGTTAAATGAAATGATCTGAATCAAAAGAACTGATGCACTCGTTATGCGCTCCAAATCAAGGTATATTTGGGATTACTTGAATCGTTATTAACTGCACATTTCACTCTGGTTAAAGTGAACCTTTCACCAGGAATGTTAGTTTTATCTGGTGATAGGTTTCCAGTACACATGCTATATTGATATTAAAAATGCATTTGTCAGCATTCAGTAGCGTCTATTGGTTAAATTAGTTGAATCACATTAACTTGGCTCCCTGCCAGCAGCATGTGGTGAGTCCCGGGGAGAGCTAGCTGCAGCCTATGTGTGACTGTGTCAGTCCTCTCCTCCCCCCCCCACCCCCCCCCCACACTCATCCATTTGGTGTGAGGAGAAGGAAATCAGACAGACAGGACACTAAGTACAATCTGCTCAGCTCCTCCTTGCTTTATAACATGCTGCCTGCAGGTGTACATAGTGTGAAATCTGCTCAGCTCCTCCTGCTCTCATAACATGCTGCCTGCAGATAGGACACAGTGTGAAATCTCCTCAGCTCCTCCTGCTCGTATAACGTGCTGCCAGCCGACAGGACACTATGTGGCAATCTGCTCAGCTCCTCCTGCTCTATACAGATTCCTGCAGATAGGACATAAGTACAATCTGCTCACGCTCCTGCCCTATACATCCTGCCTGGAGATAGGAACACTGGTGTACAATCTGCTCAGCTCTCCTCATGCAACTATAACATACTTCCTGCAGATAGGACATTAAGTCAATCTGCTCAGCTCCTCCTGCTTTATAACATGCTGCCTGCAGATAGGACACAGTGTGAAATCTGCTCAGCTCCTCCTGCTCTATAACTTGCTACCAGCAGACAGGAAACTATGTACCAATCTGCTCACTCCTCTGCTCTATAACATGCTGCCTGCAGATAGGACACAGAGTGAAATCTGCTCAGCTCTCCTGCTCTATAACGTGCTGCCAGCAGACAGGACACTAGTGCAATCTGCTCAGCTCTTCCTGCTCTATACAGACTTCCTGCAGATAGGACACTAAGTACAATCTGCTCACTCCTCCTGCTCTATAACTGCTGCCTGGAGATAGGACACTATGTACAATCTGCTCAGCCCTCCTGCCTCTATAACATGCTGCCTGCAGATAGACACAGAGTGAAACTTCTCAGCTCCTCCTTCTTTATAACGTGCTGCCAGCAGACAGGACCCTAAGTACAATCGCTCAGCTCCTCCTGCACTACTCAATACTGCCTGGAGATAGGACACTACGTACAATCCACACTACATCATAATGTGGAGCAGATTGTTCGAAAGTTAAATGAAATGAATCTGAATAAAAGAAATGATCACTCCATTAGGCTCCAAATCAAGGTATATTTGGGATTACTTGAATCGTATATTAAACTGCACATTTCACTCTGGTTAAAGTGAACCTTTCACCGGAATGTATTTTTTATCTGGTGATAGGTTCCAGTAGCACTGCTATATTGATATTAAATGCATTTGTCAGCATTCAGATCGTCATAGTTAATTAATTTGAATTCACATTACTTGGCTCCCTGCCAGCACATGTGGTGAGTCCCAGGGGAGGAGCAGCTGCAGCCTATGTGTGACTGTGTCAGTCTCCTCCCCCCCCCCCCCACTCATCCAGATGGTGTGGAGAAGAGAAATGCATGTGGAGCCACATGCTGCATGCTACCCTTTCCGGGGAACACTACATGCTGCTGTAGGGAGCCAGGTAATGTGGATTAAACTTAGATAAACTACAGGAAGTCCATGGGTTACATACAGGATAGGTTCTTAAGTTGAATTTGTATGTAAGAGTCGAAACTGTATACTTTATCATTGTAACCCAGCCAAAATTTTTGGATTGTAATGAAACCAGGATGAACAATAAGCTTCATTTGCAGACACACCTCTGATAACTGTTACAGATGCTATTTGTAGCCCAAGGCTAAGTACAGTAATTAACCAACATCCAGAGGTCCCTTTGTACTAGGGGTCGTATGTAAGTCGGGTGTTTCTTAAGTAGGGGACCACCTGTTAAATTTATCGCAAAGCCTATTGGAACCTTTCGCCATTAAAAATACATTCCTGGTGACAGGTTTCCCTACCTCACAGAACCACACTACCACCAGTGGATGAGTAAGTTTTTTTACCAGTGCATCATTTGAATGTCATATATTTGCAACCACTGGTTGTGTTTGTGTTTATAATTATGTTTGTATTAAAAGGTATCTTCCTGAGGTTTTTTAGTGTAGTCCTTTGTCTGTGTTTGCTGCTATCACAGAGATTCTACTGTCTGCTCATGCAGCAGAGCCATCTGGCTCATAGGAGATTTCCCAGTGAAGCTGACAATTGTCCACGCTGACTTCCTGCACGCCAACACTTATTATCGCCTACAGCAGCCAATACAACAGCCTGCAGCCACAAGGGAAGGAGTTTTTTGCTAGCCCCGTTTTGAGCCTGCCTTATAAAAGGAACCCATCAAATTCTTTTAAGATCTCGCTTCACTTTGTGTGTCTCTGGCCTCTCACTAACATCTTCTTCAAATTAACCCCTAAACAGGATTGCCCAAGAGGGAACCTCACATATGCTAGCCTCCCCTCTTCTTCTCCTCCTCCGACCTGCCGGGTGCTGATGAGACCTAAAACAGAACTTAAGGCTTCGGTGACCTTCAGTGGTTTCATCGTAATGGCCCCCTAGGCACCAATACAGTTGAGAGAAGAAGGGCAAATTCAACATCATCGTAGCTTCTCGTTAGAATCCCCCTGTAATGGAAGAAACTGGAGCCAGCAGCAGGACCTCCAAAGATAACCTGTTCTCAATCTTCCGGCAGTCCCAACAGTCCTGTCCGGTTACTCTGTTCTGAGTCAATGTCCTGGGTGCCACAGATAGGGCCTTAGTATCATAGGTTGTCCACCCCTAGTCTGGAATATGTAATAATCTGCTACTCTCAGGTGCCACTGATTTCAGATTGACAAACTTTTTTTAGTGTTGGACTTCTAAGCTGTGACAAATGTAGACACTAACATTAGCTGCTGATACAGATCCACATCCCATTACTCGTAAATTTCTCTCGTTAAATGAGGTTGTACTGAAAATGTGACCATCTGTTGTACCGAAATGACTGAGACTCGTTCTCATCTCCCTCGTCGTGATTTCCTTTCTCAGCATCTGATATCTATTCCTCCATTATCACCCATGAAGATGTAGATGGCTCCTACTTATGCATGCTCGTGTTCTGGGTTTTTTATAGAAATAGACGGCAGGTCGGCCATTTTTTAAATCTGAGCCGTTTGCGAAGACAATTAATTACTAGGATGGAAGAATATTATGAACGTCAATCAGGAACAACATATACCCAAGGATCACGGAAGCGAAAACCTATATGACTTCTAGTACTGCCACAATGTCTCTCTAAATAGTCCCATGAGGTTGGTAGGTTTTTTTTTTAAGTAGAGTTTTCATGATATAAAACACATATCAACAACCATTAGGTCAAAAGCCTAAACCACACAAACCTTGGAGGTATGAGACTGGAGGCATGCAACCAACACCTTGGGCAGATTTACGTCCCCAGTCTTCGCGATCCAGCAGCGCGTTCTCTGCGCTGGATCGGGTCCGGCCGGATTTATTAAGTAGTTCCTCCCCCGTCCACCAGGTGGCGCTGCTGCGCTGAAAGCATTGGAACGCACTGGAGTTCACCGAGCCGGGCTGAGTGAAGGAGTGCAATTTTCGCGACACATTTTTTTTTTAATGAGCTCGGTTTCCGAGATCCCACGCTGGCCGCCCTCACCTCGCGAATGAGAGAGAAAAAGGCAAAGAGTATCCCGTATTCACTGCATATGTTTCGATACCTTCGGTGTTGCGCAGGGAAGCCGAGGAATGCTCTTGGATTCAATTACCGGAAAGCGCAGGATGCTATGGACCAGCTGAGTATATAAGTATTTTTTTGTACCCAATGCTTAAAAATAATCAAAGTGATATAGACACTACATAACCAGGACTTGTGGGTGGTTTGTGTCCCAAATCGCCATGACAAGTTCCCCTTTAAGCAAATCTCATACTTCCGCGACTTCAACTTGGCAGTGCTGTGCAGTTTTCGAGTGTGTCTCTGTACATGTGTGGACAGTCAACAATCTGAAGCATGTGCAAGATTTGCGCGGGGAGCGATGATGCCGTCAGGTGGGAGTCGATGAAGGATGGTGGATGACTGTACAGAGAGATTCGAGGAGGGGGTGTTACTGAGCAGCTCCTAATTAACATACATTTGAAGTATCTTTTTTCCCTGAAACACACTGAGAGTCTTGCCAATAAAGGCTAAGGTGTTCGTTTTCATTGTGAGGGGTTCTCCATGGCTCTTAATTTGTTAGAAAGTGTATGTGGGGTTTGGTTACTCCATCACTTTTTTTTCCGCAAACCGACTTAATAGTTGCTACCACATCAGCAAGGGGTGTTGAATGACGGGCTCATGGCTTAGCCCTCTCCATACACATTGATGTTTGCTGCATATTGCCCTTATAATGACACAGCCTATGACACCTCCTGGCTTTATTAGATCTGATGAGTTGTCATTTCAGGAGATCGTTACAATGTGCCAGTGGCAGATTGCAACAGATCATCATGTGTAAAAACCCCAGCTTCATGGCAGTTCCAAGTTAACATTTGCATTGGCGCTTCATTACAAAATAAGTTGTAAAATGATGTTGGTTGTTATTGAGTTATAACAAGCACATAACATTAGTTATTGGGGCTCATTTACTAAGGGTCCATCGGGCACATTTCCGTCGGTTTCTAGAATATTTCCGATTTTCCGTCTGAATTGCACTGGGGTTTTGGCGCACGCGATTGGATTCTGGCGCATTCGGCGCCCGGCTTTCATGCACAACCCATCGGGGGACTTGACTGTCGGACAACCCCACTGATTCGCACAACCTTGGAATTAAAATTCAAATTGTGTTGCAAAACACGCACTTCATACACCGGGAAGAAGATGGTGAACTCCGGCAGAACTCAATGGGGAAGCGACACATACATAATTAGACGCACCATCTTAGTGAATCGCGGCAGCTCCGAATCCTTGTCGATAACGCACCTCGGGGATCGCGATGGGATGGGTTGACTTATACAGCACATCTTTTTTGTCGAGGTTTCCCATTGCTTGGCGAACGCATCAATCTCACGGAACTGTCAGTGGAGACTCCATGGTAATGCCCCGCCGTGTACGGTACCAGTTCCCACAGAACACTAGGGCTTCAAGATGTGGGGAGCACTATTCCAAGCACAAGACCCCAATTTAATGGAGTAAATTCGTTTTAACTAAAGGAATCTTTTTTTTCAGACGAATATTCTCTGAATTTCAATGCAATTTTGGCAGTGGACACCCGGTATTAATGTTTCTGTAAATCGGAATATCTAAATAATTATAGCGCTTTTTTTATTGGCTTCAAATTATGTTGCTAGCCGCCTCTTCTCCAGACACAATTCTATTTACAATAGGTGAATGTCCTTTTTTGTCTTCCAGTGTCCTTCATATGTCACACATACTTAACCTCCTCCACCACACAGAGCGAATGCCTGGAGATCTGAGAGCTCTACGGGACGGATGAAGAATACACTATGTCCAATCCCAAAACCAAGAACTTCCAAGTTCTTCTAATCATAGCACCCTAACCCAATGGCTTTCTTAGAGGTTCAAGAGAAATCAAATCAATACCATCATAATCCTGTCTTAGAGGGCTAATACATGACTTCTGGCTTATCATGTCCATATACAAGAGGCAGATGTCTTTTTCCTTTCCTCATGGATGGACATTTCTAGTATGTGTGTAGGGTCAGGTTGCGCATTTTTATGCTTTGTCGAGTTAGTGGGGCCCTGATTTGTACTATTGTGCATATTTATAATAAAACTTTTTTCTCCATAGCTAGTTGTGGGTTTTCTCCTAGGACAGCCCCTTAAGTAAGTTACCAGGGTGCAGGGGGGAATATGAAGGCATGAACTGCGTTGCCTGGATTGTGCTCATTCTAACCTTTCCTGTCCATGAGAGATGAGAGGTTGTTACAGGTTTGACATGTATGAAAATGTTATTGAGGCCCTTCTTCAGGTAGGTAATCTTATAGTACACCTTCGACTTATGTAATGCTAAAAGAGGGGACATGCTACTTTTTACCTTCTATGCCATGCCCTTTTCTTGTGCCTCTAATCCATCTCCATTATTCCCCACTTAGTAATATGATGTGCCCCATAGTAATAATTGCCCCCTTCCTGTATTGTCCATTCTGTACATTGCCCTTTTCCTGTGGTCTACCACTCTGTATATGATCTCTTTTTGAGTCCCCATTATACAAGCCCTTTTTCTTTTCTGGTTTCCCAACCTGCACTGTTTTGCCCCCCTATACAGGGGTCCCATCACCCTAGAGGCGATTTGAGCCTCTTGCCTCGGCAGCGTCTCTATCTGCGCAAGATAGGGCAGCATCAGGAGCACAGTCACCTGCTACAAAGTAGGACCTGGCACTTAAAAATAATGGGGATCATTTACTAAGGCATCCCACGATTTCCGTTTTGCAAAAACCGCTGGGACAGGATTTAAAAGGTTTTTTTTGGCGCACCGCAATCGGATTTTTGGCACATTCGCGCCGGCTTTCATGTGAGCAAATCAGGGGTCATGGCTGTCGGACACCGACGGATTCAGATTTAAAATTCGAATTGTGTTGCAAGACCGCACTTACAAGCACCGGAAGAGGAAAGTGATCTCAGCGGACCACGGAGGACCCTCGGCAGGGAATCGACAATTGCACGATCTTGCCTGAATCGTGCCGGACTTCATCTTTGTCGGACCCAACCTGATCGGGGATCGCGACAGGACCGGGTATAAATTTGCCTCAATGTTCTCATCCACGTCAGCATGGGAGTGAGACACTACCATGGAGAACTAACATAATAAAAAAAAACTAACATGATATATTACTAATGGATGGGGTAGAGAGGGCGCCATTCTATAGGCAACAGAGAGTTTAGGTTCAACCCTGTCTATGACCCATATATGACTGATGGCAAACTTTTTATAGTGGCGCAAACTACACCAAAATTACCGTATCACGTACGGTGTCTGATCTATGAGTACTGTCCCTGGTTTATCATGATGGATTTTTTAGTGTACATTTCTTGAATTTCTTTCCAGAAAACAATAGCTGCTTTCATACAGAAACAGCACCACACCTGTCTGGTATTAGCTGCAGTACCATGTATAACCTGTAGACCGATGTGGCAGTGGGTTTTGGAAGAAAGTATCTAGTTTTCTAATTCGTACATATCCATACTATTTTTATTGCTTTATCTACACATTCATGATTATTATTTTTTGTTGTGTGTTACGTTTGTTGAATTCCCTTGTAATATTCGCATCCCTCGCGTGACACAACAGACAAAGTCCTTATTGGGCATGAGTTACGCTTGTTTTCTTCCTGTCTGTCTAGTGTTATCACTGCGGCAAATAATCCTGAAATCAACATGTCATGGACAAACGTCGGAGAGGCCGCAGACATCAGCCGCGCTCTGAATGTTGGCGACTGTTTAGCGACTTGATAATGGAAATAATACGTCCGCGCTATATAGGCGGAAATAGCTGATGGACATATCTGTGTCCTATTTGGTTTCATGTGAAGCAGATTTTCGTCCTTGACAAGGAAACTGCAGCACCAAGTGATCCAGCGTTCACTCACTTCTAGCTGCTCCATTATGTGAATAGATTTTCCCATCATTACTTCCTCATTTCTTAAGACTGCGCAGTAATCGTATGTCCATATTACAATACTATGATGATAGACTCAGTCTCCATTAGTATAACCAGGGCACAAATAAATCAGGAGATGGAGCAGGAGCCATTTTTAGCAATGGCTCTAACGAGCTGTTTCTCTATTCAGAAATAATAATTATTCTTTTAGTTATATAGTGGCAACACAGATTACGCAGCCTGCACAGAGCTTCCCAATCAGTCCCTGTCCTAATGGGGCTCACAATCTAATCACCACCTACCAGTATGTTTTGGTGTGTGGAGGAACCGAGGACCCGGTGGAAACCCACCAAACACGGAGAGAACATACAAAGTCTTTGCATTCCATGACCTCCAGTTGATTTGTGGGTACAGTCACTTTAATCTATCTTGAAGTATGGTGTCACTTATCGATCTCTGTTAGGCCGAGTTTGAGTGCATCCACAAATAGGTCCCAACCAGAAAAAGACCAAAGTAGAGAAATGGCTATTGCATAAACAAGTGTGGGCACGATCAAAACACGGTCTCAGAAATGAAATAAAATTTTTGATTTCAAACAAAGTGTTGGTTTTCTTCTAAAATATAACAAACATTAAATACAATAGAAATGGACAATATAAACACATCTACATACGAATGATGTACAGACCCTAATATGGACTTAATTCATCTTTTTTTATATGCATTCTTACTGACAGAAAAGTTAGTTTTTAAATAATTAATAATATATATAATCCTTATGAACAATATAGCAGTATATATCGTAATTCCAAATGTGTAGATTCCCCAATTTTTTCAACAGAGATAAAGTCTTAATTAATGTCCTCTAGTGTACATCACATATAGAAATGGAAGGTAAAGATGAAATTACTAAAAAGATCGTGAAAATTTCGTAACAAGTTTGCATGCATTAAAAATGAAAAAGTTAAAAAGGTAAAAAATTTTTTTTTTTTTTCTGAGGATAAATTGGTATCCAGGAGGTTTTAAAAATTGCCAGAGTGTAGGGCCCTACACCTTTTTCAGACTCTTACAGATCTTTTATAATACTTGAAGTTTGAGCACTCACATTGGTTGGGTCTTATGTGGCTGTCTTTGTGTCCGTATTTCTGTTTCTAGTTGCGGAGATGTCTGGAGAAGTTCTGATAGTAGGGATTTCTTTGTTGGGCCGCTTTCGATCGCGCTGGCGTCCTCCACGTGCAACGCGTCCGTTGTATCCTCCGGGACGCCACAAGAAGACGAGTCTGCACGTTCCCCACTCCTCGTCTCCTCTCCTTCACATTGCGGGTCTCCGCAACCACCCGCGTGCCACGGTGATTATTGTGTCCTGCCAACGTGCAGCACTCCGAACCATGGACTCCAGCCCACCAGCGACCTGTTAGTGGAAGTCTCCCTGTATTGTATAGAGAGTGGTGCGGTGGATCCAATCTTGGGAGTGTTCTAATTTTGTAGAGTCTAATGGTTATGGTTAGTGTCTATGGCTAAACGCGTTTCGAAGCGCAATGCTCTTCTCAGTAGCTTGAAAATTCACATTTTCAGCTACTGAGAAGAGGCATTGCGCTTGAAAATTGGGAATCTACCATTTGGAATTATACGATATATACTGCTATATTGTTTCATAAGGATTATATCATTATTATTAATTGTTAAAAACTAACTTTTCTGTCAGTAAGACATTGCATAATAAAAAGATGAATTAAGTCCATCTTAGGGTCTGTACATCATTCGTATGTAGAGTGTTATATATTGTCCATTTCTATTGTATTTAATGTTTTTTTTTTTTTTTGTTTATCTTTAGAGAACAACCAACACTTTTTGTTTGAAATTAAAAATTTTATTTCATTTCTGAGACCGTGTTTTGATCGTGCCCACACTTGTTTTATGCAATGCCATTACTTTAATCTATCTAATAGCAAAGAAGGCCTATAGCCACAAAAGAAGTTATATCATTTATTCTCTGTCATGTGAAAACACAATGGCGCACATTTATCAAAAACATTTATATGCAGTTTTCCTGTTATATTGAAGTGGGCGCCAGATTCATAGAATTGTGTCACATGTTCTTCATGAATTTTGGTGCCCTGTGCACACTGACACGGGTCATACCACTCTTCTTTAAGTCTTTCATATGCCATTGTTCCTAAGAAAGGATTTTAAAATTATGCAAATGAGCCTAACAGGGCTCCAGCTTTATTACACATATGGAGCCTGGAGCTCATTTACATCAATTTTTAAAGCTTTTTTTTTTAGTAACCCAGGACATGGAAACTAAAAGAAGAGCAGATCCTGCAGAGGGGGCACACACCAGTATGTCATTGTGCTTGTATAGAATCCTTCATCTTGGTGGTATATTTCTTTGAGATACCTGTGCAAAGCAGTTTTGCACATGAAGAATGTGCAAAGTCGGACAGAAAACTGGCGCAGGAGCTTTAGTAATCTGGCCAATGGGTGGGCAGATTTCTTACCCGTCCATTCACGATCCTGCGGCTCGCTTTTCTGCGTCTGGATTCGGGTCCTGCCGGGATTTATTAAGGTAGTTCCGATCGGCCGTCCATCCAGTGGCGTGAAGTTTCCCTGGAGGCACCTGGAAACACCGAGCCAGCTCTGAGTGAAGTAAGTGCATAGCTCGCACAGTTTTTCTTTTTAAATGCTCTGCGGCTTTTCCGAATCCTCAGTTTCGTTCGAGGAGCCTCCCCGCCGACCGTATTTCCTCCGTCGCTGCATGCCAGCGTCGATGCGCCACAATCCGATCGCGTGTGCCACATCCGGGGAAATCAGAGAAATCGCTCAAACCGAAATATCGGTAACACGTCGGTCACGCGAATCGGACCCTTAGTAAATGACCCCCAATGTTGTCTTCATCCCCATACTGTGACATACTTTTTGCACTCATAAATCATTGTGGTAATTAAAACCAGATTTTTCCATGCTTACTGGATAATAACATTGTCCTTTACTACAGCTCTATAACTCACTGGTAAAATTTTTTTTTTTGCTAATTGGTTAAACACACATTTGCTTAGTTATTCCTGTTTTCGCTTGCCATTATTGTTTTTACAACATCATTTTGTGTATAACCCTTTTTGACTGCAGTCTACGCAATAACAATTGTTAATTTTGTTTGAGACATCATACCTGATGGCATCTCGGTGCGGCTTCTTCTCCACCTCTTCTGTGATATCACCGTCCTCGTTTTTTTAACCTGTAAAATATATAATAGGGAACATTGGGCACATTTACTTTCCCGTCCTGCGTGAATCCCCGAAGTGGCATTGTCCAACGGGATGCCATCTGGTTCGATTCCTAGATCGCGTGGCAACCCGTATCCTGCATGTGTCGCTTCCCCGCTCAGGTCCGCCGCGTTCTTTCTTCTTCCCGCGTGGATGTGAGTGCTGTTCTTGCGACACAAATTGAAATCTTAAATCACGTCTCAGTCCAATCGCGTTCGGGATCGTCTGACGTCGCCCGCCCCCCGTCTTGTTGCAATAAAGCAGGCAGCCACACCACAATCCCCAGTTAGAATACTTGTCACAGCGGCGCAATCCCTAAAATTTTCTAAAATATACGTAAAGTTGCGATCCCACAGACCCGTAAGTAAATAGCTCCATTACGTGCAGTTCATACTGGGCACATTTACTAACCCGGGTCCGGCGGAGTTCACAGAACGTGCTTGACCACGATTGCCCTGTGCTGCCCTAAAAGAGTATCCTGTATGTTTCGTTCCTCCCCGCTCAGGTCCACCGCCTTATTCCCGGTGTATTTAAGTGCATGGTCTTGCAACACAATTGATGTTAAAATCCGCCTCAGTCGAATCCGTGTATTTCCGACGGCAACGCCCCCATTCGTCGGCTGAAATCGAGACAGCCAGCAGAACAATCCCCCATTTAATACTCTGTCGCCGACAGAAAGCCAAAATGTCGAAAACCGATGAGAGTGCGGCCGCGACCCTTTAGTTACATAAGCCCCATGTATCTATAACTGCGCGAGTGGGCAGTCTGAGAAGACTCATAATCATCTTCCTCCTTCCTCTCCTACATCACTGGTGTTCTGACTGCTGAGGTTTCTAAAATTTACAAAAAGGGAGGACTATACTCCTTAAAGGTTAGGAAATCTTTAAATATTTCGGTCTTTGATCTATGTATCCCTCTGTTTTGATGTGCCTGTGTCTTGTATAAAAACCTTGTATATTAGTGACGCAATTGTGAATCATTGTTATTCTGATATTCTCTAATTCCTTGGTTCTCCTTTTATCCTGACTTATTATTATTAAAGTTTCCATTAGGACGCATTGATTTGTGATTTAGGGGCATATCCCTGGCCCTTTATTCCTTAGTAATGTGCAGAAAATTCCATTCTTCCTCATTCTTTTCTCCATTGCTGAATGTTTAGTCCATGATCTCATCGCTCGCGCCTTGACTCCTTTTCACTCCCCGTCTGCACGTCCGTTCCAAGCTCCACTCCATCCGCTCCGTTTCAGCATTGTCTCCTTCTCAATCAATTTGTTTCCCCTCATGTTAACAAGCGTTTTCCCGGAACTCTTAAATGTTGCAGTAAATAGGATCAACATGTCATTCTCATCTTCGGCATATCTTATGGTAACCATACACATGTGTCAACGCTAACTATCGCTTTCATCCGTATTCTACCCTGCTGCGCAGTCTGGGAATTAATGAGGCTAGCACACTGGTTCACCATTACATTGCTGGTATGGAGGCCAAAAGTCTGAATCCAAAATATGACAGATGGTTCAGTTACTATCACCTGTGGGTTCATCAACGGTTTCAAATCTTAGGTAGACATCAATTCAGAGAGGATCCAACCACAATGACCCCCAACCGACGTATGTGTAGCTTAGCCTCATTAACGAAGTGCTTAACAACTACGCAAGAGTTGTAATGTTCTCTCTCCATGTTTGCGTGGTTTCCTCTGGTCTCCCGGTTTCCCTCTACACTCTTAGTAATCTGTGTGCGCCTATATCAAAAGAATAGATATATTATAAGAATTATTATCTATCTATATACACTCACTGGCCACTTTTTAGTAACCCATGCTAGTAACTGGGTTGGACCCCCTCTTGTGCCTTTCAGAACTTCGCCTCGATTCTTCGTGGCATAGTTCAACAGGTTGCTGGAAGCTCCGCAGAGATTTTTGGTCCATTTGACATGTATGGCATATCACACATTGCCAGCAATTTGTCGCTGCCCATCCATTATGCCGAAATCCTCCCCGTTCCCACCACATCCCAAAGATGCTCCTATTGGATTGAGATCTGGTGACTTGTGGAGGGCCTTTGAGTACGTGACCTCATTGTGCATGTTCAAGTAAAAACCAGTCCGAGATGATCCAGCTTTAATGGACCATGGCGCATTATCCTGCTTGAATACATCATCAGTTTTACAAGGGACCATTGTGCTCATAAAGGGATGGGACATGGTCACAACCTACTCAGTGAGGCTGTGGGCGTTGCAACGATGCTCATTGGTATCCAAGGGCCCCAGAGTGGGTTGGCCAAGAAAATATTCCCCACAGGCCAGTACACCACCACCACGCCCTGAACCGTTGAGTACAAGGCAGATGGATCCCATCTTTCCATGTTGTTGAGCCAGAATTCTGACCCTACCATATCCGACATGTCCGCAGCAAAATCGAGACTCATCCAGACCAGTGCAACGTTTTTTTCCATCTTCTACTACTGCCATTTTCGAGAGCTTGTGCCCAACATTGTAGCCTCAGTTTTCCTGTTCTTAGCTGAAGGAGTGGCAACCGTGTGGTCTTCTCGCTGCTGTAGCCCATCTGCCTCAAAGTTTCGACGTGCTGTGTTTCAGAGATCTCTTTCTGCCACCTGTGGTTGTAACGGGTGTGATTTGTTCACTGTTGCCTTTTCTATCAGCTCAGCGAACCGTCTGCCCATTCTCCTCTGACCTCTGGCAGTCAACAAGCATGTCCACCCACAGAACTGCCGCTCCCTGGATTTTTCTTCTTTTTCAGAGCCATTCTCTGTACCCTAGAGATGGTTGTGCGTGAAAATCCCAGTAGATCAGCAAGTTTCTGAATACTCACCATGCACCTTTCTGCACCAACAACCATGCCACGTTCAGAGAGCACTCATCACTTTCTTCCCCATACTGATGCTCTGGTTTGACGGCAGGAGAATGTCTTGACCATGTCTACATGCCTAAATGCACTGAGTTGCCCGCGCATGTGATGGCTTATTAGAAATTAAGTGTTAACGATGGCAGATTGGACGGTGTACCTAATAAGTGGCCGTGAGTGTAAGAAGTCTATCTTGGGTGATTAACTGGTTTGCCACTTCATGTTCTCAAGTCCGCCTCTTTCAGGCAACCTAGTAAAACATATTAGGGTTGAAAGGGTCCCATTGTTCATGGAGTACCCCTCTCGTTACTTTATGCTTTACTTCCCTGTTTGTCCCCCTACAACACATGGAACCTTAGGGTGGGCGATATCCAATGACTGGTTTAGGAGGCTCGACTACCTCCAGCCAGTGATTGGCTTCACAGCCCCTATAGTGCTTCCTGTCCGTTGTCTAGTAGACACATAGGAGTGGACCAAAGGAGGACACTACCTGAGCAATGGATCCGTTTTAGACTTAGATATATTACTGAATATCGCTTAAAGCATGAACTTTATATACTCCTATGAAGTCCGAAAGGGTGGCTGAGATTAATACCTAGTGGGGGTCCGGAGAAACTCTCATTCCTTTCATTTTAAGGGCTTGAGGACATTTAGTCCTCGGAGATCACAATATGAAAGGCACTCAGGGACATGTTAAGTGTTTAAGAGCGACAAAATCTGAGTCTTTAAGGATGAAGACTTCGTAAGGTTCCTAAACACCTTACCTATTTGGCTACTGAGCTCCAAGCACCCAAGTAGCTTTAACTGTCAATGTCACCAGAATTTGGTTCGAAGCTCATCCTTAATATATAACGGGTGAGATATTAGAAATGGTCTGATCAGTAGAACCTTTTGTAACATCCCTCGTAACCCCCACATCGTAGCTCGTTTTCATTGATAAAAGGCTGTGAGAAAGAGTCAAGCTGACTCTGAGGTGTCTTCATGGGCTCTAAACGTTTCGCTCTCAGACACTTCTGATAAATCTCCCTCAATGCTTTATATTTTTCAGCCTGATTTAGTGACCCAAGTTTTTTTATGAATTTTGCTTGAAAGGAGCGGGGAAGTGGTGGGTATGGAGATCCATTGTAGCTTACCAGGGCTGGACTGAGTGCCATAGACATAACAGATCAAATTTTCAATGTTCTCAGCCTCTAAGAATAGAACCAGGAGCCTCCAATTCGGTTGTCTCCTGATGGACCTCAGGGTTTCTAAATATGTGGGTTAAGCCTGGCCTACGGAGGATGTTTCTGGACTCTGGTGGCCTATTTTGACACTTTAGCAAAATACAGTTCATAATACATTCCCATTCAGTGATATCTTACAGGTAGCCATAGGGCACAATGCTGTACAGGTCATGGGCTGAGTTTGGTCTAGATAACTGTGTTGTAATGTTGCAGCATGGGTAAAGCCTGGTGATTGGGGACAACTACTCCGCAGAACGTGATCTTCATGTCTTTATCCTCCATATCAACAGCACCATAAAACCATGACCTGGTTATGGGCTTCTACATATAGACATCGGGGGAGAATTTATCACGCCTTTGTCTGGTTTCTGTTTTGTTTGTCTTTTTTTTTGTGGTTTTTTTTGTTGTTTTTTTTGTTTTTTTTTTTTGTTATGTTTTCCCTTCTTCTACCTGCTATTCAAGACTTTTGGGTCTCAAACGATTCCCCCCAAAAAGACATCACTGACACGCAACGGCTCAAAATTCTATTTAGGAAACCAACAAAGCGGTAGATAATCTCCCCGCATTTGGGTGCTTCTTATCAAAAGCTCCAACCTTTCTACTTCTACGACATCTAATCCACTACAGAGCCTTGCCAGCGTTCCTGCAGCCTATGAGGGCCCGCTCCACTTTATCCAAAAGAAATAATCCGTCACAGACAGCAGCTTCTCCCTCGGCTTTATCGCTTTCCATTCTGGACTTCTCCGGAGGAAAGTGGGAAGAACATTTCATGAACAATGCTAGAGATTATTGTCTGCGGACATCATCTGTGTGTGAGTCTCTGGAGGAGTTTTTACGGTAGTCGAGAGATTTTTTTGTTATAATATTTTTTTTTCCATTAGTTTTTTTTGAATAGTGGTAACTTTTACCAAAATATGTTATAAGAAGCTATGTCAGCATTATTCCATCACCCTTTTCCATGTTCAGACTACAGGTGCAGGGGATGCATATTTCACTTCTGCCAAAGTGACATTCTCCTGCAGCTTTTTTCTATATTCTGGTCTGCCTTCAGCTGACCGGCTGGAGGGGGCTCACTTCAAACCACTATATCCCTAAATCCTGCAACCTAGAAACACAATTCTAGTGTCTAGTAATATATATATGGATATATTTGATTCTTACTAGAACCAGAGAATTTCACTCTTCAAGTTACAATCGGGATCGAAATGCTGTGCATAAATCTAAATCATTTTTTTTAGTACAATTTAAGGGTGGATATCTCTGGTTCTGTTAACATCCATCACCATTCAAAATAATTAAAGGGGGGATTCGTCTGTTTGGCATACACAAATTTGTTGTTTCTAGGTGCAAGGGTAGTTCATGAGATATAATCACATGAAGTTTGCCACTGTCTGACGTTTACTCTTTCTGCACGGGGCATGTGCAAATAGGAACATACATTGCCATATGACAATTTGCAGGGGTTATATAAAATATTCCATATAGTCAATTATTTCTACACTAAGGACTCGGGCCAATGAGCCTCTGACGCTGCTGTGTGTAGCAGGGGACGCAGTCGCATGTGATGAGTCATCAGGCCTGCCGGCTTCAGAGCTAAGGCCACATGTTTGGGAAGAGATCTGGAGAAGTACAGAAATAATCCTATACAATTTTTGTTCATTGTTCACCGGATGGGGTAGAAATAGGAAAATTATTTATGTGGTTAAACATTGGGATTTTAAATTGTGCTCTACAGATAGGGGGGGGGGGGGGGGGGGGGGGGGCATAACCATGAAGGTTACAAAAAGTTTGGCTAGACCGGGGCAATCCTAAGAGGGGGCTACAGAAAAGGGATTATTTTATTTAACTGGAGGATACATCGAAAAGGAGGAATTTGGGGGTTAATTACCACAAAGGGGGGTCCTCTATGGAGACATTGGGGTCCTTTACACGGATCCGATTCGCATTTCCCCACGTGTTCCCCGAATATTTCCGATTTGCGACTTTTCCTTTATTGCCCCGGGTTTTTTGGCTCACGCATCGGATGTGGCGCATCGGCGCTGGCATGCACGCAACGAATCGGGGGGGTGGCCAAACGAACCCCACGGATGCCGAGAAACGCTCTGCATTTTTTTTTAAAAAGATGTCGCGGGAAAGAGACACGCGCATTACCTTCACCCTGACTGGATCGTGAACTCCAGTGCGTTTCCGAATGCTCTTCATGCGCAGCAAGGCACACCTTGTGGCACTTCGAGGACCCGCCTTAGTGAATCGCCGGAATACACGATCCCCGCATAGAACCGCGTCGCTGGATCGCGAATGGGCCGGGTAAGTAAATCTGCCCCATTATATATGTTGGGGCCAGTATATAAGTTGTCGGCACACTTAGGGGCTCATCTTTTGTCTCTCTTTGGTTTTCTGAAAGTCCTGGCAGGACCTTAATCTTCTCATACAGAGCTCAGTTTCTCCCCATTTGGGTCATATTATATTATACCATAAGATTAACAGAACAGTTGTGGATAGTAAGTGGGGTTAACCTAACAAGTAAAGTTACAAAATCTACACTTTACAAAGAAGTTAATATCGTGCACATTTTTTACGATAACATTCAACCTTCCACTTTTATGGCATTGAATTTAGCAATTAAATCTTTAAGGGACATTATCTCGTTCCGCCTGCCATCTCTCCTGCCGCACTTTATCCACGTAACCTGTTTATTGAATTAGAAAATGCATTTTATCTGCGAATATGATCTTAATCCATGTGCTTTTAGACAAAATAAAAGCTAATGCCTCCAAAGAAATTTCTTGAATCATAAAACAAAGATTATGGGGCAGATTTTCAATCATCCCTGAAGTCGAATATTTCCAATTGCCCATGGCAACCATACAGCTTCCCTTTAAAATAATTCATAGAGCACTGTGAACTGAAAGCTGAGCTGTGATTGGTTGCCGTGGTCCATCTGGAAATATTCTGACTTTTGACTGCTTGACTAATCTAGCCCCTATATTTTTGTGGACAGACAAGAAAATTTTTTTACATGTAGGTCCTATAGCAGGTTACAGAAAGCGAGATATATGAATTTAATAGGCGACTCAACTTGACTTTAGGACCAAGCATATTTTTTTATCCTATATTCTCTGTCAATTACAGTTTTATACATACACTGGGCACACGTACTTAACCCGGTCCCGCAGATTCCACGAAAGTGCATGTCTGACGATATGCACACTGCACGTGATTCCCTCAGATCGTTCGTGTGCGCCCGATATCCTGCATGTTTCGGCTTCCCCACTCAGGTCTGTGACAGAGTTCACCTCTTCTTCCTGGTGATGTAATTGCTCGTGTCTTGCGCCAATTTGAATGTTAATCCTGCGCTCAAATCCGAATCCATCCAATCATCTGGACTGCAACACCCCCCAATTTCTGAAGCTGGCGCGCAGCTGCGCCACATCCGCAGCGAACCCTGTTAATACCTTGCAATCCCGAAAACCGTGAACATCTGACGAAAGTTGCGTTGCCTCGACCCATAGTAAATAAGCCCCATAGTCTTACCGTGATCTTTAAAGTGATTATAATTTTGTGGTTCGACTTTTTAAACACGTTTTGCATTTAATTGTTTAGGTAATTGTAGCCAAACTAGAAGCAATTTACAAGTGCTGGCGATCCAGTACACCAGTTCATTGATGTTTCTTCTCCACCCTTGGGTAATACTCATATATTAAAAACTCTGGCTTCTGGATATATATTGGGATGAGGGCACACTATGTGCGTCGTCAACAGTCCTGCCTGGTTGCCAAATTGTCTCTAATCTGCGCCTTGACCTGGATCCATGGCCCTTGCCGTGCCCCTTCCTGCCAGGTCGCTTTGGAAGGGGAAATAGTCTTGATTCTGTACAACCGGTTTTGTAACTACAGTGGTAGCCCATACAGCTGCTATGGGGCTTTGCAGTATCAGGGGACCCAGCACCCAAGCCCTTCCACACTAAAAACACGGAGGTTGTATATACATATTTATGATGCACATTGTAACACGAACTTTATATAACAGTGCCATCTGCCACAATACACGGCTGAGCTGACAGTCGTGAGAATATCCACAGGAAGAGGCACGCAGGAACTAGGAATCCTCTCATCTCTTCTTTCTGCCCTGTACTTTTCCCTAGTTGGTCTGCATTACTGGCCCCTGGAAATGAAGACTGTCTGGCAGTGAGTACATGTGGGTCCCATTGTATAAAATGTATGTGTGTATATTTGAATGTATGTGTGTTTATGGGGTTTATATGCTGTAATATATTCGTATGTTTATGTGTGTATATGCTTTATGTTTGTGTGTAATATTGTATTTGTAGTGTACTGATAACTGGAACTAACTTATGTGTATTTACTGTGGTGGATATACTTTTTGTATATGCTGTAATGTACTAGTGTATAATGTATGACTATGAGTGCATAACATGGTCTGCATATGAGCGTATACCTGTCTTCTGGTAAGTCCTCAAAGAACGAAAGCGTGCTCGCCTGGCCCTGCGGTTCACCCCTTCGTCTGTCCTTAATAAAGGGCAGGGCCGCGCATAACACAACGGGGCATGTAAGGCCATGTCCTCCAGCCAACTATATATACCCTTTAAACTATGGCTCTGCTGTCAATATACCTATACCGACCAATGGAGGTTGTGATATTATCACTAATAACTATTCAGTATAGCCAGTGACACCAATAGACCAGCAGTGTCCTGTCTATCTATGGTTATACCCCAATGTCGTTGTGATATATATCACTACTAACTATTCGTATATGAGCACCTAGTCACCAATATACCATCAGTGTATGTCTCTTGGTTATACCACCAGATGGAACGTTGGCTATAATCACTAATATATTCATATATGGCACCTAGTGACACCAATCTACCATACGGTGTATGTCTCTATAGGGTTTCCACATGAACGTCTGTTGACATAACACTTACTATTATTATTGGCCCTATGACACCAAATATACCATGCGTGGTACTGTCTCTATAGGTTATACCACCATGGAACGTTGTGATATTATCATTAATAACATTAGTATATGGCCCTAGTAGAACAATATACCATGCCGTGTATGTCTTCTATAGGTTATACCACCAATGTAACGTTGTGAATTAACACCCATAACTATTCATATATGCGCATATATCATGCATGTATTGTCTTCTATAGGTTGCCGACTATAAATCGGACAGGTTCTAGTCCATAGGCAGCTGCTCATTTTTAGCTTTGACGTTCAATCTCGTCTTGGTGGTCACTAACAAATTATGTTCTTAAAGATCAATTATGAAGTGTTGCCATGAATTACATCATCCCGCAAAGTCCTGGCCTCATCCGCCGCCGTTTTATTGCATCCAAGATCTATTATAGGTTCTAAACACCCATAATTACGATTTGCCGCAAACAGTTGTCCTTTCAGGACGAGCCCGAGCATTGGAATATCCTAAAGAGCTTATAGGTAGAAGTGCTCGGAGAACCTTGGAATGTGATCAACCAAAAAAGCCTCATATGTTACTACTCCCTGAATGACTCGAGTCATGCGAGAGAATCTCCATAATCATCTATTTCCACCCCATCAGGAATGTTCTGTACCTTCTCTGTGTATCTGCCAGGCACATCCTCGGAGTTAGACAAGGGCAATATATCTCTTTTATAGCATTGGATATATACACAGAGTTCATCTATACCCCTAATCATTCATCCCACCAGATAGAGTTTTGTAGTCTAGAACAGTACATTATCGTACCCTTACTAAATCAGACATGTCCGAAAAACTGACAGGTTTCTCCTGCAATAAGGAATATTCCAGTCTAAGAGCTTTAATTACGCAAATCTTCCTTTTGGATGGGGGAATCCGGGGAGCCCCCCTCTGCGGCCTAGGGTACATCAAGCCGCCTCCATTCCTCCTCTCCCTAGAACAATAAGTTGAGTGATGCCATGAACGGGCCATATGATGGACGTGGGCGATGTGGGACACCTATATGACTTAACCAGCGCTAATTCCTAAGGGTTATTGTCCTATGTGCGGGCTGTTAAGTTTTTATTTTTATAAGCCAATATTAGCACAGGACTTCACCTCAGTAAAACCAAAAAAAAAAGGTCATTGGGTTGTCAACCCATCACAGTGGTCCTATGCTATTGGTGGCTGACGTGGACCAGGTAAAGTGGTCAGGAACCCAGCTCCAAGGTCAGGGCAGGGCAACGGTTTTAGCAGACTAGGCAGCGGGCTAAGCTCGAGCTTGTACACAGATTGGATGGTACAGTCAAAACCGAGGTCATCAAAGAAGTCAAAGGAGAGTAAAACAAAGCAGGAATTGAGCTAAACAACCAGCCTGTGTTGGAGGACAATCGCTATGTAATAAGTCATTAATATCTGGGGGGCATTTAGAAGTACCTTTAAAAACATGCTTATCATATTTTTGATCCAAAGTTTGGTTCTGGTCCATAAGCTGTACTCCGAATTCTGCTGCTTAACTGTTTCACCCTAAGCTCCTAGGATAGTGATTGTCTAGGGGATTCTGCTGGTTTTCACCCTTTGACCCTTTTTGGGCCTATGTAAGTACATATGATCTTGAGAGGTATTTTACCAAAGAATGGTCAGAAAGAGATGAGTCAGGGCTTGGAGGGTTCAGGCACTGGCAATATGTGCAGCTTGAGGCACATATTGTGGTCAGGCAAGCCATATAGTCCCTCAGATCCTTTTTCTGGATTCAAGTGTTTCTTGTCTCTGTTCTCTATGCAGATTTACTTACATGACTGTCAGTGGAGGTCAAAGTAGAGGACTTCCCCATCCATTGATATGATCCTTCCTATGGATATGGATCTATAAATATGACAGTAATTTACATCAAATCAAGCATAATAACCAGGACATTACTCATAGATCCTCCAGAAACTGTGACCTTGTGGTAATCTTCTATATTTGTTGTATCTATTGCTTCCTCCCTTTTAAACTCACCTAAAATTATTCTAATAAGCCTTCTGGAGCATTTTCCCATACCCCTCGTGCCTAGCCCGCTTCACACGGCGTTACACGTGCAGAAGCACTTTCCCACTCCCACTGTGTGTTGAAATGTCCTGTTCTTCAGTGGATTAACATCAGGCAACTGAGGAGCGGAGGGGGTAGTGATAAGTGTACATCCCTGTGAAGCTAACAGCAGGAAGGGAGCTCCCCAGGCCCTTTTAGCGTATTAGCATATTTAAACAACTGATTTTTTGAAGGAGAAGACATAATAATATCGAAGATTAGTACAATCACAGTACCTGGCTCTTATGAATAAGTGTCCGGTTGATCCATGATGGATTTGATGCTAGTTTTCCTTTACATAACACTGTAAAAACATTGCTTTATTGTATTTGTTTTACCATCCGGAGCTGCATTCATATTCTGCTTTTCCTTCCTACGTCCCTAGATATCAATGTCTAATAGGGACAATGAGGTGTTTGCTGCATAGAACAGGTAGTTTAAATATCAATGGTGTCCATTTGGAACTGTATTATGCGTCCTGTAATCGGACCTATTAACCGACTCAGTAAAATAGCTGTAACTTCATGGAAGTTAATAAATCAGGCAGAGGCCTCTGGAGAGGAAAGTAATATGGCTGAATCTAAAACGTATTGAATAAAACGGGACCGGGGATCATAGGACAAGCAGTAACAATTACTGTATTAAGTGCCAGAACTATCGCCAAAAAGCTCCTCGGATGAACATGTATTGTGTGTCCCTGCGGATTTTCCTTGCATTCAAAGCTCCTGAAAATCTTCCCTTTAGGCGAAAGACTACACACAAGATACTATCAGCCGAGTGATTGCTGATCCAGGATAAGTCTGGGATAAGCAATAACAAATTAACATCTGACTAGTCATGAGGTTGAACATTTAACTATAATCACTTATTAGATAATTGAAGTTTTTATATACATTTTAATTTTTTTTAACTACGAGTCATGAATTGCTTCAAAAAGGGAAATGTGGCACGCAGCAGACTTAGCTCCAACATCCGTCCATGACTATTGCGAGCCGCCCGTCCAATGACTGGTTAATTGTAATCCCGTACTAATACTTTTGTTATGCTGATGCATTGACATCACAACAGGAAGCGGGCCAGTGACAGGACTAGATCATATGCAAATTAGTATCTCATAAAATCACTGAAATCATGGATTAACTGGCAAAGGTTCCAACGCTATGTAGAGACAATGAACGCAACCAGGAGACAATGGGACCGGGAAAAAAAAACTTTTTGGTTTTCTTGTCCACAACCTTTTATGACACTGGAACCACTAGTGGATTTAATAACCTAGGGGGTTTTAGTGTGTGCAGCCCGGGGGCTCATCCACCACATTTTAATACTGAGAAGAACCTTCCCCTATAAATCCTTTGTACATCTTCCGCTCTCACTACACATGTACACATGAGCCATTTCAGACCTTTAAGGGGTCCCGAAAGGTTTCTGACCCAACAGTTAAATCAATAGAAGCGCGACCCCATCTCCAATTCCCAAAAGCTGAGTCTCAGTACCCTATTAGGAAGGGATTTCTGTAATTGTTTTAGCACCAAATTACGCCCTTCTCATGATTCATTTCGGGTTCCATCATTGGGATCCTGCCTGAAGTTGATCCAATTCCTATGGATATGGGAATAGCTTGTGGTGACTGTACAACCCATTTAACGTTTTCCCTAATATCCTGAACGTTGATGGTGACCCTACTGGTCACAATCTGTTATTTTTGTTTGTCCCTCATCAGCTGTAAGCCTGCTTGGTCACGCCTCATCCTCATAGAGTGTAAGCTCTTTTGTCACCGCATCATCCTCAGAGAGTGTAAGCTCTGTGGTCACCCCCTCATCCTCATAGACTGTAAACGCTTGTGTCACCTACCCCCATCATCCTCATAGACTGTAAAGCCTCTTGTGGTCCCCCCGCATCCCTCATAGACCTGTAAGGCTCTTGTGTCCCCCTCTCATCCTCATCGACCTGTAGCTGTGTGTCACCTCACCCCCATCCTCATAGAGTTTAAACTCTTGTATCACCCCCTATCCTCATAGACTGTAAGCTCTTGGTCCCCCTCATCCTCATAGACTGTAGCTCTTGTTCCACCCTCTCATCTCTCATAGACAGTAGGCTCTTGTGTCACCCTCATCATCCTCATAGACTTGAAGGCTCTTAGTGTCACCCTCTCATCCTCTAGACTGTAAGCCCTTGTGTCACCCCCGGTCATCCTCATAACTGAAACTCTGTGTCACTCCCTTAATCATAGACTGTACTCTTGTGTCCCTCTCATCCTCATAACTAATCTCTGTGTCCCCTCCTCATCCCTCATGCTGTAAGCTCTCGTGTCCCCTCATCATCCTCATAAGACTGGAAGCTCTTGTGTCCCCTCCTCTCCTCATAGACTGTAAAGCTCTTTGTGTCCCTCCTCATCTCATAGACTGACGCCTCTTGTGTCATCCCCTCATCCTCATAGACTGTAAGCCTCTTGTGTCCCCACGTCCTCTTAAATAGACTGTAAATCTCTTGTTCACCACCCTCATCCTCATACGAACTTAGCTCTTTGTCACCCCAGCTCCTCCTCGAGACTGTACTCTTGGTCACCCCCTCATCCTCATATACTGTAACTTGTGTGTCGCCCCCTTCATATCCTCATAGACTGTAAGCCTCTGGTGTCAACCCCCTCCATCTCATAGCTGTAAGCTCTTGTTTCCCCTCCTCATCCTCATAGACTGTAACTCTTGCGTCACCCCCTCCCCACAGCCCTCTCCTCATAGACTGTAAGCTCTTGTGTCACCCCCTCATACTCATATACTGTAAGAGCTCTTGTGTCACCCACTCTCCTCATAGCAACCTTTTGTAAGCTCTTGTGTCCCCCCTCATCCTCATAGAACTGTTACTCTTGTTGTCCCCCCCCTCATCCTAATACACTGTAAGACTCTTAGTGTCCCCCCCTCATCCACATAGCTGTAAGGGCTCTTGTGTCACCCCCTCACTCTCATAACTGTAGCTCTTGTGAGCGGACCCTTGCACTCCTATTGATCCTAGGACTGTTTTGTTTCTGTGTAATGTAAATATTATATTTGTTATAAATGTCCCCTATAAATTTGTAAAGCGCTACAGAATATGATGGCGGGCGCTATATAAAAAGATTTTATGATTTTATTTTTGGTAATTTTTTATGTCTTCCGGGGAACCGGTGTCTGAATTTCAAACTTTCTTAATTTTTTATGTACTTATGTCCGACGCCGGCGTTGCGAGACTTGTGTCTGCGCATGCGCGTAGGTGCCGAGACTTGTGCGTCACGGGCTCTCTGCACCTGAAGGAGTATATTAAACATCGGAAGCCACCGCAGCCCGAAGATGGCGGCAGGGTAGCATCACCGAGGGCCTCATTAAATATTAAGAAATTGTTCTTTTGCCTAACTAACGTTGCCGGCCTACAAACTATGTGCCGGCATCAGCATTAAGTAGCCCTCACGTGGTCTGCTCCGCGTGATTTCATCCTGCGGCAGCTGTGGGGAGTTTTCCTTTAAGTGTATTACAGTTGTATAGTGTCAATATTGCTGCAACAGTGGAGTGGAAACCCAAATGCAGAATTTTGGGTTTGTACTGAAAACTTTGCAGGTTCGTCTTCCCAGGACCTGACCCTAAACTTCACTCTAAGTTTCATTAGATTCAGTCCAGGTTCGGCTACCTCCCTATGTGGTTGAGAGGGTGTTGCCATTGGGGGGATTTTTGCTCCCCCCAATGTCATATTGGGAGTGACACCAAATGGAGCGTGCACGACATTGTACTTAAATGTAATGCTACTGGCAACTTTGCTTGGCGGCCTTTGACGTTGACCCCCTGAGTTGGTGCCGACGCTGGTCATGGTTGTTTACTTCTGGGGGTTTTTGGGCAGTATCAGAACCTGCTTTTCCAATGGGATATTCTAACTATAAAAAAATGGTTTTCTAACTAGACAATTACAAAATGTGGATCAATCATTATAAGAATGTGAGAAGCCTCTTGCAGAATAGCCCTACATCTAGAAGAGTTGGAGGCAGCCAGGCGTCCCAGTCCTGTCCTTGTTTATGAAGAGAAGCTTCCAGACGGATCACACGGGCAGACAACTGGCTAATAACAGGGATGACTTTCCGGCGGCAGAGGACTGTTCCATTAAAGAGCATTTTTTTGACATGTTTCATTTATATGAGCTTCCCCTGGTGTGCTGCTCCAATCTACTGCCAGAACCCGCTCACTGCACACACACCAGCCGTAATATCAGGAGAGGAAGCAGAAGCATTAGAGTCCTGGACCCAGAAACGTGCACAAACGTATAAAACGCGCCAAATGTAATTATAGAACATTCGCCCAAACTGAGTTTTACTGTCAATGGCACCATGAATTAAGAAGAGCGTCATAGCCAAAGCGGGGTCTGATGGTCTGTGCCCAGGGGGATCCGGGCAATTAAACTCCCTTATCTAGATCTAGGCAGCAAATATGATCTGATGTTCTTCTTGACCAAAAATATGCTTTATATTGCTTATTCTAACATCCTAACATATTGGTGCGCTTTACTAGGATCATGGATAGCATTTTCAGGGCCGTTGGTTTTTTGAGTTGCAAGCAATTTGGCAGGTATTTAACAGAGTTCTGCCCTGGGATTGTGTCGCAGTGAATCGGATTTTTGCGGCGCGGCTGCGCGCTGGCTGTTTCATGTCGACAGAAATCGGGGGGGCGGCTGTCACACTCCGACTGATTCATACTTGAGCGCGGATTTTAACTTTAAATGTGGTTGGAAGACATGCACTTCAGCACCAGGAATAAGCAGGTGAACTCTGTCGAACTGAGCGTGGAATCGACACTGCAGGTATCGGTGCGCACGTCTTATTGATAGCATCATAGTGCTTGATCGCGGACAATGCACTTTCTGGAACTCCCTCCGAAGTTAAGTAAATGTGCCCCATTATATTTAGTAGGACTCTTACATCAATCCGCATTTCTATGGACAGCCTATGGTCATATATAGACCCCGTGTTTGCCATAGAAGGATAAGTGCCCCCCCCCCCCATAAAAACGAACCATGGTGGTGGCCAATCGTGCTGATGAAACATTCTCAACTGACCTGTCATTTAACCGGGTGTAAACAAACCCACTTGGGGGTTACAAGATTAAACTGCTGCCGATTCAGGTCTTCTGTCAGGCTAATCGGCATCAGCTCCTATGACGTGCAGATAATCATGGAGCGCTAAGTAACGTCCTCTGTTGACATCTCTGTATATAAGCAGCGTTAAGGGTTACAATGTAATACGTAAATTACCGCTATCCTGGGTGTTTTCTTTCCGGCTGCGTCCAACCACCCCTCCTTGTCATCACCCTCTGACTACTCCTCCCTCCTCTGCACGGATCATGAACTGCCTATTGGTTGCACTGGCTGGAATTCGTTAAGCATGATGGTGACGTTGAGGCTGTGGAGAGCTGGGTGATGTGGGAGTTTTGTTTTGGTGAAAAAGAACTGCCCCTCTGAACTCGCTGCTTCGTTCTGGCCAGGCTGCCAGGTAGATTACCAACTGGCTTTTTTGGGATGGAAGGTTGATTTTTTTTAGTAAAAATCGGGGACCATTAGTTAAAGGGAACTGTCAACCAGACAATAAATAGCCGTAATCCCTAAACAGTGTAACCTTTTGGAGCAATTGTAAGGAAAATATAAATATATAAAGTTTTACCTGGTTCCCCAGCATCTCCCTGAGGCGTGTTCAGCGTGGAGGAGCGTAACCCACGCATACTTCCGAAAATCCTCCTCATCCTGTTCCACTCTTTATACTGCCTGAAATTCTGGGGCACCTTTACTTACCCAGTCTTGTATGATCCAGCGGTGCGTTCTCCGTCGATGATTCGGGTCTCCGGAACCTTTCACTACGGTAGTGCGCCCGATGTCCACCAGGTTCGCTGCTGTGCTGAAGTTTGCCGGAGTTCGCTGGAGTTCACAATCCGATCCTGGGTGCAGTAATTGCTGAGTCAGGGCACATTTTTTTTTCTAAATACTGTTTTTTTTCCGATCCGTCAGGTTTTTCCGATGTCCCGCCCCCCATTTACGTTGCTGCATCGGCGCCGATGTGGCACAACCGTCACGTGCGCCAAAACCATGGGCATTCGGCGCAAACCGGTAAATTTTCAGTGAACCCGTCCAAAAGAGCGATTCGGCGCCCTTAGTAATGACCCCCTCTGTGTGCAATACAGCGTCATGCGCATATAACAGCGGAATCTTCTGCGGGGACAGAAGAGGAAGCAAGTCGGGGGCGCAATGAGTGACTGGGAGGGGGGGGCTTTCTTTTTTCAGAGTTGAGGATGAGGTGTTTTTGGAAGAGGGATGAGGGAACTCTGCTCATGCTGAAATGCCAAGGAACTCAGGAGAAGAGCTGGAGGGAGCCAGGTAAACTTTATAGAAGTTATCGTTTTACACAAAATTCCAGAGTGTAAATACTGTTGGGGATATGCTTCTTTGTCTGTAGGGAACATGGGAGACGCTCAAAATGGGTTCCCTTTAAAGATTGCTAATGGGAACCTTCAATAGCTTGGAAAGCAAAAATTGCTGGCCCAGGTCCCTTTAATATGCACCACAATTTTTCCTAATCATTCAATGTCCGCTGATTGTATAACGATTTACTGAAGCTCGCTTGTGGTGTTTTTCCACTGTGAGAAACCTTTCCCATCAGCAGACTACTAATTAATGTCCATTTAATGGATGATCCTAAAGTCTGATTTTAACAGTCGCGATCTATCATGGCCTTGGTCCAGATAAGTTTAGTCAAGGACAAAAGTAAGATTTCAGATAAGCGCCTGAACTTCTGGCAACACAAGAGGAGTTGAGTTTATTCTAGAAAGTAACAATGGGAAGTGTCTCCTCCTAATTATCTCCCATCCGCAGTCCGCGCTGGAACCCTGAATGAAATGAGCCTGCCCTAATAAATACCTGGGAAGGCGCACGCTCATGAGACACGAGCATCTGCGGCTAAGCCACCGCTTTTAGTCAGCTGTTAGTGCTTTATTTATTACCCTGTAAATCAGATTGTGCTACATAATTGATATTACTGTATCTACAATTACTGTATATACATATGTACTTATTAAGCTATTCTCTCCTCTCTCTCTGATTTTGCAGGTTACATAGCGATTCGAGACATATAGTACATAAGAGTCACCAACGCTTCTTCTAATAACTGCTAGTGACAAAGTGAAAATATTCTCTAACAGACATACATCCAAGCTAAAACTACAGGATTATTAAAAAGAAATCCCTTTCAAATATTAAAAATTTCAAATACAATTTGTTGCTGTCACATATCCTCAATACAATTTCTCACCTTAAGGAAACCTACCTTTTGATTTGATACATTATGAGCAAACATACCTTGAGAATGCCTGTAGCTACACTGATGCAGGATCATATCTTGGTTAATTTTTCCTGAGCTTGGGTGTTTTGGCTAAAAAAACATATACATTCGGACCTTGGGAAAGCGGTGTCAGGCTGGCTGCCTAGATCAACACATTACAACACACAGGAGCTTGTAATACAAATGGACGCCAGTCAAGCAATGACTAACAACCGCAGCGGATCCATCATCACAGCAGGGGATGGTTGCAGCATTTGATATTCTGCCTTCCGGCACACCCCAGTGAATACATCTCCCTCTCCCTGCTAGGAAAGTACTGAACCACCATAGAAGCGGCAGAAGCTTAATTATCATCAGAGTTATCTCTGTTTTATCACAAAAACCAACGATCAGCTCAGGGATAACCAAGATATATCTGCATCAAAACAGTGTATGCTACACAAGTCTCAGGTATGTTTGCTTCAATAATTCATCAAATCAACTGAGTTTCCTTTAAAAAGTAACTAACCTTTAACATTAATTTTTATTATGTAAAAAAAAGTAGAGAATCTGATACCTGGTTGTGTGATTAATTTGTTAAGTAAAAGCCTTCTTCCATTTTTGCCCCTATCTTCTACTGCAGTGAGCAGTGTGTCGAAAACTTCTCAGCTGTACATACGCGGACACTAACATGGGTACAGTCTATACAATCACTTTCCATCCCAGAGAATGCCCCCTCTGATATCAGATCTCTAAGAGATTAGACTTTTCCATGGTTTGTCTGTAAAGAGTTAAGTCCTATACCTTTATCATCGTTCTCCTTATCTATCATTGTCATTTGAGAACAGACATAACGCGATTTATATCAATCTCTGCTAAAAAGCAGGAGAAGCGGTGGAACGGAATGTATTCTTTAATAAAGTATAATTACAAAGTTTTACTATATCATTTGCTCTATTGATTTATGTAATTTGCGAATGTTTGTTGTTTTTAAGTAGCTTACGTTTTATTCAAGGATAGCAATTTGTTACTAAGCGTAACATGATGCAAAATACTGGGAAGATTGCATGTGGATCTAGTCCATTTAAAACCAGGAATATATAGTTTTGTGATATTTTGGTTATAAATTATCATATACAGTCATATCAGGGCCTGGGGTATCTGTTCCTAGGGGCAGCATTTGTGGTGGGGGACTCAGGAAGCAAAAAATTATTTTTATTTTCACCCAGGATTACGATGCCCCAGAGTCCTCACTCCTCTGTCGTATGTCTGAGGATGTCCATGAGGATGCTCTGATAGGGTCAGTGGGAGAGATTTACCTAATCTCATGAGAGCAGAAAAGTTCTAGTTTGCCCTGGAAACCACTCAGAGCCCTGGCTCTAGAACATTTCTTGCTGATACATATCCCCCATTTGTTTCCTTTTGTCTCTTTCTAGCCTTAACACTGGTGTTTCACTTTCCTGGAACCCTATATTGATTGCAACTACAACCCTCCTGTCGTCCAGATATTGCTCCGCTTTTGTTCACTAACAGGTACCTGCTGTTTTTGGAAGAAATTTTCCTCTACTCAATCCTGTCTGAATGGTCAGAGTACTGAGCAGTCACCTACTGGACCACGTGTAGGATTCTCATATAAGGTATTTTTGTATCAGTATGTCATTGCCGTGATATAGTCGGGTACTGGCTAGAGCTGTGTTTATTCTGATATTTTGGTATAATTGACCCTGTGCCTGTATCTCTTAACGTAGATTTGCCTATGCTTTTGTACTGGTGCTGTCCTTATAGCCCCATCTGTAGTTTGCAACTAGTCCTTCTTTTCGTTTGTATTGGTTTTTGGTGTTTGTCCTGTGCACTTTGCAACGGAAGGGATGTTGCCTACGTTTCTGCCTTCTGCTGGGTACCAGGCAATTAGCAGGTCAGGGACGAGGCGTTTATTTATTCTCAGTGACCCACTGTCTTTGTCTGTGTTTCTAGACCTTTAGCGACCCTGCATAATAATGTCCTAGCAGTGGAGGGCCTTGGGTTTTATAATATTTAGCAAGGAATACAAAAGTAAATAGTCTTATAATCGGGTAAGGACATCTATAATCTTTAGTATGAGGACACATATGGGAGATAGCAAACACGGATAGAGTTTAGTAATAATAGTCCTGTTAGGAATGGGCATCCATGAGCTTGAGTCTTTGGAGGAGAGTCACAGAAAGTTCATAGTAACACTGAAATGATAGGTGCAAATGCTGGGGTAAAAAAAAAAACTTTTGGTACAAAGGTTACAAACGTATATACTAGGTGGGACCCGAGGGTCATAATGTACAGGGGAGTCAGAGTATATAGGCAGCATGTTATAGAGCAGGAGGAGCTGAGCAGATTGTACATAGTGTCCTATCTGCAGGCAGCATGTTATAGAGCAGGAGGAGCTGAGCAGATTGTACATAGTGTCCTGTCTCTGGCTCCACATTATGCTGGATCCAGGAGGGACTTAGATGAAGGAAACGCTGGGTGTTGGAAGTGTAGCAAGGGGTGTTGTTATTGCCCTAAAGCACTTCTGCCTCATTTGCATATTTCCAAAGTTAACTTTTAAGATGGAAGGAGCAGCTGGAAAATAACAACATATTCATGGTGCCACGTGTGGGCTTAGCCTTACCTAACATAGCAATTACCTTAGGTAGATAAATCCTAGTGATGGGTTCCCTTTAAGAGCTTTTTAAAGGTACAGCACACCTTTAAAGGTCAGGACTAGAGCACCCACGTCCTAGAACATTTCAGACATTAATAATATGGGTTCCAATAAGTGAAGCCAGGTGGCACAAGAGCCCTGCAGCGAAATATGACAAAAAAAGCCCTAAAGTAAATGGCTACATATTATTTTAATGTATTAATATAAGCAGATTAGAGGGCTTCAGGAATATATCGGGCCGACCCCTGGACGGTCCGGAGTCCTTTAGGACATAGACTTTTCTTTTGGGCTCTCATTAATGTCTCTGAACTTGCAACTAAAATCTTTTCAAAGAGAAAATGAGGAATTTCCGCTGTTATCCCACTTCTTCCTTACTAATCAGAATATACATCTCCGAGTATCCAGGGGAGCGGAGAACGCCTTGTCCTGAATTTTATATGTTGTTATAGTGCAACGAATACAAATCTTTAACGAGAAGAAGTAGAAGGAAACGGACGCAGTGCAAGATGGAACAGGAGAAGGGAAACTAAGTTATACAAAAATGATGTAACCGGATGTGCTGGCGCCAATCAATTTTAGGGAGAACCGTCATTCCCCTATGATGTCATGGGCACTCCCCTATGATGTCATGGGCACTCCCTATGATGTCATGGGCACTCCCCTATGATGTCATGGGCACTCCCCTATGACATCAAAATGGCGGCATACAGCGCACATGTGCTTGATCGATTTATTAGCTGGCGGTGACTTTGCCCGCAGCAATTAAACAGTTTAACAACCAAAAATGCAGGTGTTACTGTCGCTGTGGTCTGGGTTCGGAACATGGGCCCAAACAGCATTTTTAAGTTCATGTCTATTCAAACTCACCCAGCCAAATGGGGGCGTCCCTCTAATCTGCCATACGCAGCCTGGGACTTCTCAGGATCATCCTACATTGTCCAAAAACAATGGAGCAAGGAACAAGCTTTGCCTTTAGCTTGCTGCCTCCTGTACTGTCAATTGTTGTTGTCCTGGATAGGGAATAAATGTTCATTCTGATAAGAACCCTGACGAGGTAACGACACCATCGGGATGGGAAACAGAACAAAATCCCTGTGCAGGGCCGGCTCCAGGTTTCAGTAGGCCACTTTGCAGTGAACTCATGTGGCGGCATTAAAAATTCAGAAACTAAAACAGTCTCCTGTTCCCTAAAATATTCCCTAGGTTATCATCCCAAATAGCCCCCCTATTTTTTATAAAGCCCACCTCACCCCCATGGATTACTTATGTACAGCCTTATGTGGGCCCCCCAGAAGCCCTGGGACCCTGCACTTGCCCACGTATGCCCTTTGCTGGCGCCGGCCCTGTCCTGGTGGTATAGATTAATGGGGTTGTACCAGGTATTATTGTTACCCCTGTGTACAGGGGATAACAATCTGATTGTAGGGGGTCCGACTGTTGGGCTACCCATCATCATGAGAGTAGACCAAACCATTCTCGTGATCTGTGGGGGTACCAGCAGTTAGACCCCTTCTCTCTGATCAGATTGGTATGAATAATAGGGGTAACAATAATACCTGGTGGAGCCCCTTTAATTATAGACCACAAACAATGTTGTTCTGTAACACATCCCCATAGTGTTTCCTCTTAAAGGGGTCTTATCAGAATAAACATGTACCCCACATTAGGGGTAACCATTTATCTTCTTAATCCTCTTGATATTTAACAAACTGTACAGCAGGGTTTTCAGTCATTCAGGTTACAGCATGTCAAAAATGTTTCTAGCTGCAGGAATGCATTGCTGAAAAAGAGCCTGGCTGATAACAGGGAACAGTAGAGTGCATTCAACTACATAATACAGAAAATAGCTAGTCGGTGGGCTTAATGAGGAATTACATTGACACAGCAGGAAGTCAGCGATGCCTTATAATAGACTATGGGTATTTATATTAGCTAAGCAATCGACAAAATCAGGTCAATGTGGCAGCGGCGGGCAAACGACTTATCCAGTGTAAGCTGTAATTATGAATGAACAAGGTAGAAGAAGAGCGATATTGATCGACAGCGACTTCATTATACTGACGGTTTGTCTTTCAATGGGAAAGAGTGCGAGGTTGTAAATTACAACTTTTTTTTGTCATTTAAAGGGACGGTTCCGCATGAAATGGGATTTTGTCATCATTTCCTCCTCCCTCGATAACAACGGAAATTCCATTTTATTTCTCTGTTCAGCAATTCCCGTAATAAAGAAGCTGCAGATAAATACTACAAACCATTCATCTTTTTCATCTCACGCTGAAATTCAATTATTTTGTTGCACAACAACTTTATATTCTTTAAGTTCCCCCTTTATTTAACTGTGGGAGACCCTTTCCTGATGCCGCTGTTCATTATTGGTTAATAATTTCCTACTACGTCATTGCTGCAATACATCTGTTAATACTCTCTATAGTATCATATGGATTTAACAGGAGAGGTCACCCCTATATGTGTCAATTTGTGTTAATACAGGAATTAAAAAAAAATGTGATTACCGAAATAAGTGGTGTAGGGTCACAGTAGCCACAGTTCCAAATAGTTCCAGGGGCATCTCACAGCATCCAATGTCCTCTGATATCAGTTAGTTTTAGAACTGTAAATCCTTCCACTCTGATCCCTGTACTGAGATTTATGATACACAGGGTGCCCACATCAGGATTTCGGCATGAACTGCACCAACAACAATTCCCAAGAGGGGCCCAAGAGGCTTAGGGGGGCCATAAAGTGTCACTTTCCCATATGAGAGGCCTAGTACTATAAACCATACATTATAGTCGGGGTCTGGCACAGACTTTGCACTGGGGCCCATCAGCTTCAAGTTATGCTACTGGTCATAGCATAGGCCAGTGGTGGCGAACCTATGGCACGGGTGCCAGAGGTGGCACTCAGAGCCCTTTCTGTGGGCACCCAGGCCATCACCTCAGCACACCAGACAGGACATATTTTAAAGAGATACTTACTTCGCTACTTAGGACTGTTGGAATAGGGAGAATGAGACAGGAGACAGGGCCAAATTATTTTTGGAGGACCTTCTGCTGCCCCCACAATTCTCTGTGTAAAGAGGGACACTGGAAAGAAGCTACGATGCAAATTTTCCATCTTGTCCTCAGGAGGCCAGTATGATCGAAAGTTGTTGAAAAACAGGGAGCAATATGTTACTGCTTTAATTTTTGGTTGGCACCTCGCGATAAATAAGGGGGGTTATGGGTTGCAATTTGGGGAACTTGGACGCTAAAAGGTTCGCCATCACTGGCATAGGCTATTGGAACCTATCACCAGCTAAAAATGACATTGCTGGTGACAGGTTCCCGTTAAGAACCATAAATACTTCCACACTGATCTCTGTACTGAGATTTATGATATACAGGCTGCCCACATCAGGATATTGCATGAACTGCCCCTCCACTAATTCATGAATTTTGGGCTACTCTTTGATATTCAATGGTTGTGTATTTAATGATCACAATACTACATGTTAAGGTTGTTCACATCTGCATTGATAATTTTATCGGGGGAAATTCTCAGGGTTTCATTCCTGTTAAAACAACAGAACCTACAGCATATAAGTCAATTGGATCTGTTAGGTGCCATATGGCACAGCATGGATAAAAATGGAAGCTATAGCGCAGATGTGAGCGGAATTGAACAGATTTTTAGGAAAACTGTGGAAACACATAAAATGGCTCAAAAGTCGATGTAAATACCCCACAAACATAAATCTACTTCTAGCAAATAACTCAAAGTATTTGGTGAAAGTTTAATGCTCCTTCTTCACTAGAATGAATCATATCTGCAACAAAAATGAAAATATGATAACATTATTACTTTAGAGGAACACACGGTATATTCTTATGATTTATTAATGCTCTAAAAAGCAGCTTTCCCCGTAAAGCTAATAAACACAAACCTTAACTCAATCCCCGGCTCCCGGCTCAATGCGTTGCAGATGGAGGAATATTTTGAATTGCGTCTCATGATATACGACGCACAAACAGCTCTTTTAAGGGCCACAAGACATTTATTGGCTCTGGCAGGTATAGTCAGATTTTTTGGGTTCCCTCTCCTCATCTCTAGAACAATTCAAGCAACACAGTGTTATTGCTTTTCTAAGTTTAAGCTCTGGATTTTCCAGCCATTTTTGATGCTAATAACCTATCCCCTGGATAGGTCACCAGTATCAGATCGGTGAGGGTTCAAGATCAGATCCCCCATATCATTCAGCTGTATCTGACATCATCCAGTATCCAGTGACAACATGTTGTTCTATACACAGGTAACATGTCATAGAGCAGGAGAAACAGAACAGAGCAGATTATACATAGGGTCCTATTTGCAGGCAGCATGTTATAGAGCAGGAGGAGATGAGCAGATTGTACATAATATCCTGCAGGCAGCATGTTATAGAGCACATGTATATAGTGTCCTGTCTATAGGCAGTATGTTATAGAGCAGGGGGAGATGATCAGACTGTACATAGTGTCCTACCTGCTGACAGCATGTTGTAGAGCAGAAGGAGATGTGCATGTTGTTCATAGTGTCCTATCTGCAGGTAGAATATTTTAGAGCAGTAGGAGCTGAGAAGATCGTACATTAGGGCAAATTTACTTACCCTTCCCGAAAGTGCATTGTCCGTGTATAATGCACTGTGCCGCGATTCACTAAGATTGTGCGCCCGATTTCTTGAATGTGTCACTTCCTTGATCAGGTCCGCTTAAGTTCACCTTCTTCCCGGTGCATGTAAGTGCTTGTATTGCAACACAATTTTAAAGTTAAATCCCGCGGTTTGTGTTACATGACAACCAGCGCCGCTGCGCCAAAATCCCCTTATAAATTCCTGTCCCAGGGGGCAAATCCGGAAACGTTGGAATATCCAACTAGTGTGCGGTCTGCGGGACCCTTAGTAAATAAGCCTTATAGTGTCCTATCTGCAGGCAGCATATTATAGAGCCGGAGGAGCTGAGCAGATTGTATATAGTGACCTAAGTGTGGTCAGAATGTTATAGAGCAGGAGGAGCGGAACAGATTGTACATAGTGTTCTATCTGCTGGTAGCATATCATAGAGCAGGAGGAGCTGAGAAGATTGTTAAATACACAGCCACCTATATGCAGGCAGCATGTTATAGAGCAGGAGGAGCTGAGAAGATTGTTAAATACACAGCCACCTATATGCAGGCAGCATGTTATAGAGCAGGAGGAGCTGAGAAGATTGTATATAGTGGGGCACATTTACTTACCTGGTCCTGTTGCGATCCAGCGGCGCGTTCTCTGTGGAGGATTCGGGTCTTCCGGCGATTCACTAAGGTAGTGCGCCCGATGTCCACCAGGTGCCGCTGCTGCGCTGAAGTCTGCCGGAGTTCGCCGGAGTTCATCATCCTATGCTGGGTGCAGGTAAGTGCGTGTCAAGCGCGGTTTTCCCGAATCCGTCGGGTTTTCCGGCGGCCACTCCCCCCGATTTCCGTCGTGTGCATGCCAGCGCCGATGCGTCACAATCCGATCGCGTGCACCAAAAACTCGGAGCAATTCAGGGAAAAACGCCGCAAATCGGTAATATTCGGGAAACCCGACGAAAGATTTCCGTGATCCATTTTTACAGCTAACAGCACTATATGAAAGCACATAGACTAGATTTTGGAATTTATTGATACCGGTTGCCCGGAACAATCCTCCACCACACAGGTTTTGTTTGGTGACATTTTATTCCAGGATCATTGTCCTCGGTGCTTATGGGAAGGCGATTTCCTCTCGGCCACAGACTTATCATTATCGGTAGAAGTTCCCTTGGCAAGGCTTGTAGAGGATTATTTTCTCTCTGGGCGATTATTCTATGGCACGCCGCCTCCTGTGGTGGATGATTGCCTTGATGATAGCCTAATGGAGAAAGTTTCATCTCAGATGTAAAGTGACTGCAGGCGCTGCCTGTGATATCAGTGCGTGGTCCCACTACAACACGTGGAGCAAGGTACCACACATGTCCTCTGTGTAAAGGCGCACTGCAAAAAAGTGCATTATTTAATACAAAATTGTTAACAGTAATAAATCACAAAAACTGTACTGACATACCACACACATACATAGTATTGCCATACAACGCCCCCATACATATTATACACATAGTTAAAACTGCAGCCTATAAATTGGATTGAGAATAAAAAAATATATAGCTTATATACTCGAGTATAAGCCGAGGCCCCTAATTTTACCACCAAAAACTGTGAAAATCTGTTGACTCGAATATAAGCCTAGGGTTGGATATGCAGCCTCCCAGGATATAGCCTGCCAGCCCCTGTAGTATATAGTCAGCAAGCCCCCAGTAGTATATAACCAGTTAGTCCCTTGTACTATATAGACAGCCAGCCCCCTGTGGTATATAACCAGCCAGCCCCCTGTAGTATATAGTCAGCAAGCCCCCAGTAGTATATAACCAGCCAGTCCCTTGTACTATATAGCCAGCCAGCCCCCTGTGGTATATAACCAGCAAGCCCCCTGTATTATACAGCCAGCCCCCGGTAGTATATAGTCAGCAAGCCCCCAGTAGTATATAACCAGCCAGTTCCTTGTAGTATATAGCCAGCTCCTTGTAGTATATAGCCAGCCAGCCCCCTGTAGTATACAGCCTGCCAGCCCCCTGTAGTATATAGCCAGCCCCCTGTACATATACAGTCAGTACTCGTGTTGTGTACAGGATAGGTTCTTTAAGTTTGTTCTTTGGTTGAATTTGTATGCAAGTCGGAACTGTATATTTTATAATTGTAACTTGTATCAATAAAGATTCATTACAGACACCTTACAGTTGATCATTGCAGCCTGGGACTATAGTAACATCCACAGATCACAGGGGGCAGAGAGGTCCGTCTGTAACTAGGGTTCGTCTGTAAGTCAGGGGTCCTTAAGTAGGGAACCACCTGCATTTGATCCATTTGTCACCTGATGCTACCTTCCCATGATGCTTAGCCTTCCCCTGTGCAGACCCGATCCTTATCTTCATTGTAAGAACTAGGTAGGTGGCCATGAGAGATGTAAAGATCACCCGGGCACTATCCCAAATCACGACATCTTTAATCTGCTCTGTTAGTCAATGTGACGTTCACCTGTCTGTGCCGCTGAATTATCACAGTCATTCATTCCCGCAGCGATTCATTTATCAATGGGGAATAAAAGCGTTTGGAAGTGTTTGATATTTCACAGTGTTCTGCAGCGTTTAGCAGAAATGTCAGGGTGTCTGCAGTTATTAAAAGAAATCCCCTGGGAAGAGCTTCATGAAAGATTTTTAAGTCTCACATTTTGGGGTTAGTTTTGCTCTGTTATAGTTCAAGTGTTTTTCTATCATATATTTAAAAAGAAACCAAAAGACACTCATAGAGATTTGCTGTTTTTTGGTGCAGATTTTGGTTCAGATATTAAAGCCAAACCCAATATTTTGGGTTTCTGCTGGATCAGTTCTTTTGGATCAAAAACTGCAACAAAAAAGCAACATAAACCCTACATGTTGCCATATTTGGTGTAGCCAGTCCACCTATGCCACACATGTATGAAACAAGTGCTACACTAGCTTAGGTGCACAATTTGTGTTGTGTGATACAGGTTAACCACACCTTTGTGTGTGTTAGTAGCAACTGGACTGTGCATTTCTATTCCAGGCTTGTAGCTGGACATGGAGCACCGGGGGAATATTCTGACACTTCCGTGTTTTTGATTACTGTATTCAAACTGCCCCTCCCCTCAGCTGTAATATCAAACCAGAAGCCTGCTGAAGGGCGGAGCTATGCTGTAAGATCCCACACACCATTGCACTGCAGTGTTCCAAGTCAGCTACAAACCTTGAATATAAATGCATTTTTCACAATCACAATCTTGTATGGTGAAAGATAGTGGTAGACTCCCTTTACATTGCAGCAGCCACCAAATAAACGTGGATAAATGTAAATCGTAGTATTTAATATTAGTAGTGCTCTATACTACATAGTCAGTTTTTAATGGTTCACATGTATATGTGGTACTGAAAAAAAAAGAGTTAAATTTCAAGAGGAGTAGGGAAGATTGAGTTGTTTTGATGAAATAAGATTTTTACATGACTCTGCACCTCTGTCATAGGTGCAATATTGTATTTCTGTATATTTCCGAGCAGGCCCTGATATATCCCACACATGTTATAGACATTATAGTCATCCTCCCTGTGTATGTAAATGCATGGCATTGCAAGTGCAAGTGCATTGCGACACAATTTCTAAGTTAAATCCCACGGTTTTCTGAATCCCTCGGATTGTCCAACGGCACCCCCCCCCCCCCCCCATGAAAGCTTGCACAATTCCGACTAAATCTGATCGCGTGCGACACAATCACCTACCAAATACCTGTCCCAGCGTGCGATCCCCGAAAATGTCGGAAAACCACACAGAAATGCGGCCGCAGGTCCCTTAGTGAATAAGCCCAGTTAAATCTGATGGAAGTAAATCGTCCTTACTCTTCCCCACCTTTGCCAAACCACTCCCTTTTTGGGAATGTGGCGAGGATGGAAAAAAAAAAACGTGTCCTGTCACCAGCAACCAGACCCTCTACCTTGAAATATACATGGACGATGGCTTAGTGGTTAGCACTGCAGTCTTGCAGCGCTGGGGACCTGGGTTCAAGTCCCTGGGTCAACATCTATAAAGAGTTTGTATGTTCTCTCCGTGTTCGCGTGGGTTTCCCTTGGTAGGTAGGTTGATTAGATTGTGAGCCCCATTGGGGACAGGGACTGATTTGGCAATCTTTGTGTGCGCTTTGTAATCTGTGTGCGCTATATAAATAAAGGAATTATTGTTATCATTAAGGAGTATATTTTTCCATTCATTCCAACAAGACTCTCATCACTGCCAAAAATCCTGAAAAATCCTGAAAATCCTCGGTTAAAAAAGGCAGGAAAAATTCCACAAAAATGTATTAGTAGAGATGAGTGGACCCATCCAACGGTTGGGTTTGTGTTCGGACTCCTGACCCAGACATATTGCAGGATTGTTGGCTGAACAGCCAATCCGAAATTGGCTAGTTGCTAGGGGCGTCAATTTTTTGGATTTGCTCTATATGTTAGGAAATGCTGTACTTTCTACTCTAATATTGGGAGTTGTGTGTTTGTTCATTTAAAAGAACCTCTAAAAATAGTATAAAGATACTAAAATACATTTCAACAAAAATTATTCAAAAACAAAAAAACCAATACATTAAATCCATATACTATAAAGAAGGTCATTATTTTTTTCTATTATCAGAATGGTAAATTTATCAGTTCTTCCCTTTAATATTTTGGCAATTTATTAAAGACAGAGATAATTGGAAAAAAAATAATCTTTTTACCGTGAAACCTAAATTTGCAAAAATGTTTGTTTTGGTAAATAACGTTTTATAACTGATTGCATTCCGATGCGTCAGACGTATGTGATTTCACGGGAAGGTGGTGATACATCGTCAGGTGCTCATACTATTCTACTTTTCACACTCTATTGTCCAACATTGGCTGCTGGATATCGACCAAGAAATGTTTTTGTTTTTTTGTAAATCATTTCCATGGTAACCGATGTGGGCTGCAGAGTGGGATATCACAGTTTTTACTTGTCGAGTAAACTAACACTACGAGCTGGTAACAGATAATGATAAAAGATGAAATTAGCAAAACATATGAAAACTAAATACAATAGGGATTCAATAGAACTTACATGGCTTTTTATCAATTTAAAGGGGTATTCCCACAAATACAAGTCTCTTATATGTACTCAGGATAACAAAATAACATGTTCTCTAATTCAGTGTTTTTACCAAAAATGCAGCATTTCACAGACGTCTGTCAGTTGTGCTGAACACAATTTCAGTTTCCCCTAGACACAACCCTGTAAGTTCTGACTTAGGGTCAGGGACGCCATCTTGGGTGAGATTGTGTAGCTGAGATTTCTGTCTATGCTGTCTGCTTGTAGCCACGCCCCCTGCACAGAGCTCAGAGATACTCACTGATTACTTCCTGCCAGGAGATCATGAGCAGAGAGAGAGGCTGCAAACGACAAGCTACAAAGAGATAAGTGATCCGGGGGAAGGGGGAGGCAGGGACATATCTGTGAGATGTAGCAGAGCTCACAGTGTAACAGTGTAAAAGTCTGTCAGCCTCTTTCTGTCAGCCTGTGTGTAATCATCTCATTATCTCTGATCAATCACATCTCTCTTTCTATGTGTCAGTGTGTTAATACAATGTCAGAAGCCAGATGAAAGTGTATATGCACCTGCACCCTGATAATGTAACCACATTGTCACCCCACAGGACTAGATGGATAATAATGTGTCTGCTTAGAGAGGCCCCGCCCACACCCTGGGATTTTACACTGAGCAGCCTAGAGAGTAATAGGAGCTTAAACAGCAATAAAACTGACTAAAATTGTGAGGTAAGGGGTTAAAATGGGATTGAAATGTGAGAATTTTCTTTCGTGGGAAAACCCCTTTAATGCCAAAATTCATGTTATTTTAAAAAATTTTTATCCCCCCAAATATAGTTGATAATATCATAAAAGTCAACACGTTATAGGCACTCTAACTGGGGAGCATCAAGAAGTACAACCTGTCTTGCTAAAAACAAGACCAGAAGAAAACTCATTTAAAGTGATTGACAATAGGCAATATAATCCACGCAGTCCCCTACTTAAGAAAACCCAACTTACAGACGACCCCTAGTTAAAAGTGTACCTCTGAATGTTGGTAATTTACTGTACTTTAGCCCTAGGCTAAACAGCTTTAAAATGTTATGGATGTACCCAGAAGAAATGAATGAGGCTGTGCATTAGCTGCTGTTGTGGCTAGCTCACTGCTAAAACAGATACATGAGCGATATGATCCTGGGGGGGGTGGGTGGAGGGGGCACATAAGGCTATAGATAAGGAATCCATGGGGGTGAGGGGGGCTGTATCTAATGAATCCATAGGGGTTGAGGGGGGCTGTATATAAAATAACCATGAGGGGTCTGTATATAAAATATGGGATGATAAACTAGGGAATATTTTAGGGAACAGGAGACTGTTTTAGTTTCTTTTTTTGTGCCACCAGTTCACTGCAAAGGGGCCCACTGAGGCTCTGTCGCCCAGGGGCCTACTGATACCTGGAGCAGACCCTGTCCCCTATCCTATCAGATGGCAAGCGGAAAACAAGAAGGAGCTCATTTATCATATGCTAGCACACTTAGGTCCTGCCTCCACAACCTGCCATGTTTTCAGGCGTACAAGCCGGATAAATTTGGCACGAAGTATCTTACTGGTTTCAGCACCACAAACAGCTCCTAAACTGCGTCAAGTAGCCAAAGTCCAAGCAAAACACACGTTGGGCAAAGCTGGTGTCAAGATCCCAATGGCAGGTACTTGGGATAAAGGTTTACAGTGAAAAAAATACATTAAACTTACTGTAAACTTTACAAAGTTCAGTAATGCACATGTCATGGAGTTCAATACTAACATTATACAAATAATATATCAGTGTTGTAGGATGGAGGATGTCCCCCAAATCTAGTGCCCCAGATTGGCACTCCATTTACATTTATTACCAATATTTCTTCCCCCTCTACGCATCTTGTGTACAATGCGGCTCCTCGTCAGGGGGACACCAGGCTCCATGGCTGAGGGAAATGAACGTGTTTATTAGGTTCTCCACCTCCGTGGATTTACCAGGAGCCGTTTCATTCAGACAAAGGCCCCCAATGTCCTATATTTATTTCTTCGGTGACATGTCGGGAAGTGTGAGAAAGTCACTCAAGCGCCCAACAAGCAAATGAATCCAAGTTATTGCTGATAACAATGCGCCTTTGAGGACGAGTGACATGACAGAATTAACCAGCCTCGGTGACATGTCAGCCTCCCATCATCACAATCACTTACATCTCCGCTCTTGTGTTCCTCTTACCTGGCATTTTAATGGCGCGTCGCAGGATTTTATACCTGAAACGTAGAAAGTTAGCAAAACTTCAATTCACCCAGAGTCACAGGAAATCAATACGACTTGTGGGAGACAGGGATAATGGACTGCCGGGACACAAATTTTAGTTTTCTTTACCTTCTTGTAGATCTGTTTTAGTGGCGCTGAACGTGACCAATGATGCCGCACTATATAAGAATGGTTTATCTGCTGCTCCAATCTATAGTAATAGATTCTTCCAATGGGGAGGAAGCACATTATGGATCTCATTGGTGCATCTGCTGGAGAAGCGCTGGTTGAACGCCACTTTATATGACCCTATTTGGTGAGTCCTAAAGACCATGCAGGTAATTACGGTACATATCAGTGTCAGACTGAGGTTTTTTGGGTCACCTGATAAATTTATTCTGATGATCACCATCTAGGAAAGAGACATTAGAAGCCTCCAAATTTGTTATCTAATGGAAATGAGTAGACCCAAATATAGCTATATAGTTAAGGTCCCCGATTCTGAACCTGAATTTATGCCAGAGGTTCTGGTTTGGGCACAGTGCCTTGACTCAACACCCACCAGTAAAACCTGCAGAGTGCTAACCCTTAAAATGCTGCCAGCAAACCCAAACTCAAACTCGATGGGTCCGCTTATCACTGGTGTCTAGTATTGGGTCAGACCCTGAGCCCACCAAAAGATTCTCAGTTAATCCGGTGGAACATAGAAGGGCACATTTACTTACCCGGTCCCAGCGCGATCCCCGATCCAGAATGTCCGGCGGAATGCACATCTGCCACGATTCAGGAAGGTCGTGCGCCCGATTTACTGCTTGTGTCGGTTCCCCGATCAGGTCCGCTGGAGTTCACCATCTTCCTCCCGGTGTTTGTAAGTGCATTGGATGCGACACAAATTTAAATCTTAAATCCCACGCTAAGTCCAAATCTCTCGGATCGTCTGACAGAACACCCCCCCGATATCTGTCGCATGAAAGCTGGCGCCGATACGCCAAAATCCGATCCTGTGCGACACAATCCCTGACGCAATCCCTGAAAAGTTGGGAAACCCGACGAAAATGTGGCTGCGGGACCTATGCTAAATAAGCCCCAGAGTGTCAACACAGCCACATTATGGTGCTATGGACTCGCCATTTAATACGTAATGGGATGATTTTTCGTTTTTTATTTTTCTGTTGGATTCCATATGGATCTAAAAGAAATCAATTCCTAGAACCCCCAAATCACGTCCAAAATGATGGCTCCAAAGACTAGTATGGGGACAATATTACAACTCCTTACAACGTGTAGAGAACCCGTTGGGGGGTATCAAATTTGCCTGTATGGGGTTCCTCAATTCCTGTTGGTAACAATGGCCTATATTTATCAAAAACAGTGTAGTCTGTATTATGTGCAGTTGCCTGTGTAGTGTGCAGGGGGCGCCAGATTCATGATTTTTGTGGCACGTTATTCATGAATCTGGCGCCCCCTGCACTGCTCTGATAGACTGCACCAGAAAGCCCCTTTATGTGCAGAATTCTGTGTTGTGTTGGGTATAGTGCAACCGTAGACACTTACTAAATACATGTTCAAACAGTTGGCACTAAAAGCTACGTGCAGTCACACAAAAAACTACTGTAGGGGCTTTAATACAGTAAGAACTTGAAATACCCATCCTATGCATGGCAATTGGGCTGTTACTGTATTATGGAAATGCATTTCAGATAAATGGGACAGTTCTGATATTGTTGTAACAAATTTACCCCATTCTCGGACCTGCCTGTTCGCCTTGGCATGTTCTGCAGCTGACAACTTAAAATGTGTCTGTGTGTGTGGGGGGGGGGGGGGGTCACATCCGTATAATCCTCGTATCCACAATGAGCGCATTACATCTGTCCAGTGAATAATTAATTCAGTGCAATGAAGAGTCTAATGAAGAACGTCCGGACTTAATTATTCAGCTGATGATTAAATAGTGTCAGGCCTTGAACTCAGATTAAATGACATTAACAATCTCTCAGTATTCGGGATATTGGGAGTTATTCATACAGTAATGTTTTACTAAAGTAATATATTATGTGGTTCTATAGGAGAATATCTGTCAGATATCTGTTCAGCAACCACAACCAGACTTGGCGCTAGCTGTCAGACTGGGTAAGGGGTGGGGAACTTGCCCTGCAAAGCCCCTGCAGCCTACAGCCCTGCTTAAAGCAGATACTGCCCTGGTAAGGGCAACCCCACTATCAGGAACCTGAGAGACCCTGCAAGTGGATAGGGAAAACTTACTTCATCTGGCAGCTGCTGGATGGTGGAGTGGATGGATAGGATGATGACAAGGACAGACCAGTGTACACACAACAACACAGAGGGACAAACAACAAACAGATAAAGACAAATAAGCGAGTAAGACAGAACCAAGATGGTGGCGAAGCACAGAAACGGACAACTAGAGAGATGGACGAGTAAATGTAGCAGAGGTCTGATACACAGAATATCGAAGTAATAATACGCAGTAGTAGGGAAAAGGTGTGTAGAGACTAGTATAACCAGCAAAGTGTAATGGAACTGGGCAGAAAGGAGTTCCTGGACACCGCCCCAGCAGCTGACTGGGTTGGCTGTCTATCACTCTCGTAACCTTTGCTGGTCAAGCCACAATTCACACACACAACACACAGAGGAAAATTATTGCCACCTAATCTGCACTCTGCAGACAGAGGAAGAACTTGGCATGGATGTTACAATATCTCTATAATTCTACATCATATAGAACAGACTTGGGGGTCCACTGCATCATGACCGTTTTCAAAAGCTAGTGCAGGTTTCTGAATGGTCTCTATAATGCAGAGGGCTTATGAACACAGTGATGTCACAGTACAAAGATAATAAATGCAGTGATGCTACAGTACAGAGATAATACACACAGTGATGTCACAGTACAGGGATAATACACACAGTGATGTCACAGTACAGGGATAATACACACAGCGATGTCACAGTACAGGGATAATACACACAGTGATGTCACAGCACAGGAGTAATACACAGTGATGTCACAGTACAAGGATACTACACACAGTGATGTCACAGTACAGAGATAATAAATGCAGTGATGTCACAGTACAGGGATAATACACACACTGATGTTACAGTACTGGGATAATACACACAGTGATGTCACAGTACAGGGATAATACACACAGTGATGTCACAGTACAGGGATAATATACACATGAGACATACAGGTGGGTAATACCACAGTGTCCACGTACAGGGATAACACACAGTGATTGTCACAGTACAGGGATAATACACAGTGGATGCACAGTACAGGAGAATACACACAGTGATGTCACAGTACAGGGGATCAATACACATCGTGATGTCACAGTACAGGTAATATACACAACAGTGATGTCACGTACAGGGATAATACACATAGTGATGTCACAGTACAGGTATAATACACACAGTGATGATGTGACAGTACAGAGATAATACCACATGTATACAGTACAGGGATAATACACACAGTGATGTCACAGTACAGGGATAATACACACAGTGATGCACAGTACAGAGATAATACACACACATGATATCACAGACCAGGGAGAATACACACAGTGATGTCACAGTACGGGATAATACACACAGTGATGTCACAGTGACAGAGATGAATACAACATTGATATCACTAGTCAGGGATAATACAACAGTGATGTACACATTTACAGGGATAATATACACAGTGATGTCACAGTACAGGGATAATACACACAGTGATGTACAGACAGGATAAATAACAGTGAGTTCACAGTAGCAGGGGATAATACACAATGATGTCACAGTAGAGAGATAATGCACACAGTGATGTCACAAACAGGGATAATACACACAGTGATGTGAACAGTACAGAGATAATAAACACAGTGTGATGTGAACAGTATAGGGATAATACACACAGTGATGTCACAGTACAGGGATAATACACACAGTGATGTCAAGTACAGGGATAATACACACAGTAAGTCACAGTACAGGGATAATGAATCCACACCAGTGAGTCACAAGTACTGGGACGATACACACCGTGATTTGTCACAGACAGGATAATTACACAAAAGTGAGTGCACGTACAGGGATAATACACACAGTAATGTCACAGTACAGGAATAATAAAAAAGTGATGCCACAGTACAGGGATAATACACACAGTAATGTCACAGTACAGGAATAATAAAAATAGTGATGCCACAGTACAGAAATAATGCACTCATTCTAATAGTAATATAATAATGCACAAAGTGATGCTATAATATTGGTATGATACACCAGGTATGATCAAAAAGTCAGCCCCTGAATGATACCAATAACAAGTTGGTATAATACACAAGTTATACAAGATATAACTTGCAAATTTAGTAAAATCCCTATTAAGTCTACTGTACAAGTTTAGAAAACCTAGCTTCCTTCTCCTGAAAACAGCGCCTCCCCTGTCCCCAGGTTTTGAATGGTTTTACATCTCATTTTCATAACCTGTAAGTAGGTGTAAGAAGGTGTAAGTGACTTTATAAATATGTTGAATTATGTTCTTGTTCGGATTCTGACTGATGTTCTGACAATTGATAAATGCAATAAATAATTATGACATCTGATACAAATGACATCACATATTTATTACTCTTCATTACTGATCCTGGTTTTATCATCTCACTGCAAACAGAACCTGATACCAGTGATCCAAAATATTCAAACTGCGAAATATCATCTAAGATGAAGTCACCATCAGGGGGGAACATCTTCCAGCTTGTCTCTGTCACTAGAAATCAAGAACTGGCAATTATAGCAGCATTATCACATAGAAGCAATATACCAGCTGTCAGCTGTATGTATAATCTACCTCCAGCATGGAAGCACATGCCCACAAATATGCCATTAGTGTCTATTGTCATGTCTTCCATCTCATGGGCACAACTTTCTAAGTGGGAAAAGTGTGAACCCTGGGAGAAGGGACCGTATTTCTGTGTGCTTGCGCAATGCATGCCCTTTGCCACCCTTTGAGTGCCACTCTGTAAAATTGTTGGGCACAGAGATGACGTAATGACTGCAGTCCCTGTATGCTGAGGGTAGAACAATGTTCTTCTGAATGGGGGATGTCAATGCAAGCCCTGATCTTCTATCAATCACTGGGTGCATGGATCTTCTGCTCAAGCTGCCTGGTCTACAGAGAAGCCAACACACCCCTCTCTGAGATGCATGCCTACCTAGATCTGCTCTGCTTCTGCCTCTCCATCCAGGTGAATTGAAAGTCGTTGCAAGGAAGAGAAGAGAAGGAGGGAGAGCAGCTGCTGTATGTGCTGCAGTCCTGTCATGCACAGAAAATTGCAACTCCAACAGAAAGAACCCGCAGAGCTGAAGCACAAGCTGAACACAGAGCCACCCTGCTGGGAAACAAAGGCTGCAAAAGGATAAGGGGTGACCCATCCCCTCATCTCCAGTCACTCCATGCCCTGGCATATGCCAGCCTGAGAGTACACACTACCAAGGACTTGCTTCAGGATCTACCAGATACTGTGCAAGCAAATAGACACCAGAGACTGATCAGCTCACTCTACAAAATACCTGACCTCAGTCTGAAGGCATCTCACTAGGCTTCCAGGCAGCAAGAAATCTCCCTTCTGAAAGATCACAGTCTGTCTGGAAGAGATCCAACCAGAAGGTACAAACTTCATCCACAAGTGGACCATCCACCAAACACAGACCCAACTTTGCTGAGAGACACCGAAAGTAAGAACTACTCTAACCCTGGAAGTAGATTTCTAAGCAGCGATCTTCTTCACTTCTACAAGATTCCACCTTCTTAACTTGCAAAGACCTAGCCAAGAAAGGACTATCTTTAGGATTTTCAGACAACACAACTGACCTCATATTGACCATAAACTAGTTACTGCTGACCTCCATGTCCAATTTTTTGAAAGAACAATAGCCAACCACCAAGAGAAACACCTGAGACTACAGGTAGGACTTCACTAGGAGCTGACTTCTGGAATGGCTACACACAGGGTCCAGTTCTTCAATGTATCTCCAGGACTTCAGAGAACAGGAAGCCTCAAGCTGCCCAGTAAGTGTGGAAAAACTTTTTATGACTATTTTTTTTTTTGCAAAAATATTGGTCCATAGTATCCAATCTTAGCTTGTAGCACCACCACAACCCTGAGAGAGTCTTCCAGGGATTTCAATTATTAAGGGCAGTGTGTGCCTATTGGAGATTACCTTGTCTTCTAATCCTCTAGTGTGTTCTCTGCAGATTGTGGCTGGAGTGGCTACTGCTTATCTTTCCCAGCCTGAATGTCCCTACATCTCCTAGTACTTTATATTGCAGTGGGAATGAAAACTTTATCTTTATACTGATCTCTTAGAAGTTTCCTATAGTATTGAGCAGTGTAGAGTACTTCATGGGTTAACTGCAGACACACATTGTACAGTATATTCCCCAAATGACTAGTGATTTAGGATATACAGTACTTGGTCTGCAGTCTACAAAAATCAGGAGGACTACCATGATGTCAAAGTAAGTTTTGTTAAATGACAAACTCAGCCCTGCTACATCTCTGTAGATCACTGGAGTTTGATTTGAAGATTTTATAGTTACAATGATTATATATATTTCATGTCTTGTTTCTCTCTGTTGAAAATAATTGACAATTACTGAATACATCTTCTGTTTCTGCATCTCTGTATTACATATTTTATACCCGTGGATTATTTGTGTCACAGATATCGATGTTTAGTAGGTTACATATTCTTCAGATCTGACTTAATTACTGTATTTCTAAGTCTGCAAATAATTGCAGATTTGTGTTTCTCTGACTAATAGAAAATGTGCAATTCTTTTGTTTCATTGTATATAAATTGTGTTTGTATTTGGGAAATGTATAAAGTTTGAGAACTTGTAGTTTGAGGCAGCAACTATGAAAGGTAAAGTAAAAAGTTCGGAACTTTATGAGATCAGATACAGATGGAAGTTACATGATGGTAGAAGAGATGCTGATACATTGTATCAATCATAAACATTATGTATTATACATTGCTTCATAAGGGGAATGATAACTGGGATTCAAACTTCCCAGAACTTTCTAGTATTATCCAAAGTAAGACAATGTGAAACTGGTGTTTTGTCTTGGACTGCATCTCAGTAAGTCCTGGTAATTCTCAGAAGATTATTGAAGGAGTTTTCCAAAGATACAGTAGATAAGATAAAACCACAAATAATCCAAACTCAACTTGTAATTCACTTGCAACTGTTGTCAGAGGTCCCAACAGTCTTTGTCGAGTGTCCCAAAATGATGAAATGCCAACAAGTGCCCATGTCCACTGCAACCAATCACAGCCTCCCCAATTATGGTAGCCAAGGCCAGTCATAGGGTATAGTGGTCACATGCACAGAGTGATTCATCATTACTGTAGACCAGACAACATAGGCCTATAGGACCCCCACAGGAGCAGTTTTGGGTTATTCGCTAGGTAAGTGATAGTTATAGTCTTATTTCTTCTGATTCCCTACATTTTTTTAAAAAAGGGCTGTCCCTTTAAGGCTGTGTCAACCAATGAAAAATGAAGAAACCCAGCAATAAGTCTTGATTAAAAAAAAAAAATCATCCTGTTACCTACAGCAGCTTCACAGACTGACTGCAAACTGCAATGAGGATCAGACTACACACAGTTTGTTTGTAGTCTGTTGTCATAGAAACATAGCTCTGTACTCCAGTAAATATCAGAACAGAGCAATAAATACAGTACACCCTGGATATTGTTCTAACGAAAAGTACAACTAATTTTAATAAAATTATTATAACCAGCTCTGTTTTTATATTTCATAAGTGTAGACACTGATATAAACTTTTGCCACCACTAGATGGAGAGAGGATCTTTCTACACTCTTTTCATATAAGTAATAAGACTGATGTGAAGGGAATTTCCTTTGCAGTGTACACCCTATTATTACTGGGGAGCTTCTTACATTAGATCATCGATTGTATATTATTATGGTATATTATTATGGTTAGTACTTAATAAGGACCCTGCAGCAAAAGCTACCAACGTGTTGTATGTAGAGTTATGTTGATAGACTTCCTATGGGGTTTGTATGGTTAGGATGATGATAAGCATTGCATTTATTAGACGTTATCTCCGATCCAGAGGGCAGGGGGTAACAAAGTAATCAGTAAGGGTCTGACGTAGATTACACATGAAATGGGGGTCCCGTTCTCACTAATAGGTGGGGAGGCAGGACAAGCATGTTATATGGGAATGCTGGAATATCTGACCACTATTCTCCAAATCACGGGAGTCCTATTCTCATGATGGGTGAGAGTCCAAGCAGTCGGACCACCAATCACCTTGATATCCTCTATTATGTAGATTGGGGATAACTTAATAGACTTGTCCAATGACAACCAGTTAGCCCCAATCTACACAATGGGGACTAACTTGCTGAGCAGTATTGGTCTTAGTGTGAGTTGCACCTCCATTGCACTCCAAAAGAATGGAGCAGCCAATCGCGCATGTGTGCTTACACTCCATGTCTATAACACTGTCAGTAGAGCACTGGCTCAAAAGAGCAGCTGCACCCATGCTGTATTCATGTAAGGTACAACAGACCTCTGCTTTCATGATCCCATCTCTGAGAACCCTACCATTCAGTAAGGGGCTAATTTGTTGCCACGCGATAATCCCTTTAAAGGGCATCTTGCACCAGGATCAAAGATTATAAACCAAACACACTTACATGCTGGTGCGTGCCTCCTTTGTGAGGATCAGCTCTTATTTTAGCTCTTTATGCCCTTGTATTTACAAACAAAAGCTTTAAAAACTATGCAAATTAGCCTAAGAGGCTCCAGGCTCAATTAACAGCTATGGAGCTGGAGCCCCGCAGATGATTTTTAAAAACTTTTTTTTGTAAAAACAAGTGCATAAAGAACTAAAACAAGAGTGAATCCTACCAGAGGGGGCACACACCAGCATGTAAGTGTGCTCAGTTTACAATCCTTCATCCTGGTGGTAGATTTCCTTTAAATACTTCAGACAACTCTTTATGTCTGGAGTGCCCCCCCCCCGATCTATGGGACTCCAAGCAACTGCCTGGGTTGCTTAATGGGTAAATGCACCCCTCTATCAGTGTATGGGCTATTACATCTCTCACATAGCATAACATTATCCAACTTTCCCAGGGTCCTGAGTGTCCCAGAGTCAAAGCTCATGAAGCAGAGGAGGCATATCCCTAAATAATAAGTCAGACTGGAGAGAGTATTAAAACTCCTTTCATCCATCTTTCCCCAAATCAGTAATAAGTACCAGGTCACTAGACAGAAGAGGACAAGTCAAGGACATATTGGCAGATGACTTCCTTATCTTCCTCAAGTGGCTTTTGGCTACTCCTTGTACCATCCCTGCACTGCATGAGATAAATTTCCATCAGTGAAGGAATGGCTCTGGATGCGGAGATTGGCGCTGGAGATTTGGGTCTGACAGCTCCTGCTTGTTTGTAATTGTGTTTGGCTGCGGAGATGAATCCTGCCCTCTCCGTCTTTACATGGCGCTCGCTCTGTACTGGCTGTCATCACATCTGAACATTGAACCGCACAACATCATTATTCCTGTTCTATCACATCATAATGATTTAATTATTGAGCCCGGCGGAGGTTTACACCGGCCGCTTTATGTTTAATGCATCTCATAGCTTGACGGAGGGGGGGGGGGGAATCGTAGCATTTGTCGTTTTATTAAATAGCACTTACGTCCTCGAGAGCCGTCTCGCAATCAGGATGAAGACATGAGGAGTAATGACACATTTTGTTGTCATTTCTCTATCCGTCCCTAATAATAGCTTAAAAATAGCAACAGAATCAAAGTACTGGACGCGAAACTCTTCACCCAGCGCTGGAGCGCAGATATAATTGGGACCTTCTGGACTGGAAATTATCAGATGGATCTGACAGGGAGGAGGCGGCTTTATTCTGTTCATTATAGCTGAGATCAGGCATATTGATAGAGAATTTGTATTAGCGTTTCATGTAAATTTAAAGGGGTTGGCCACTTTATCTCTTATTGTTTGTATTATGAGAGAATGGGGCAAATTTACTTACCTGGTCCTGGCACGATCCACGATCCGGGTGGTCCGACGAAGATGAAGGTCGGCACGATTCACGTAGCTCATGCGCCCGAGTTCCTGCATCCATCGCTTCCCCGCTGAGGTCCACAGGAGTTCCTGCTTCTTCCCAGTGCATGTAAGTGCGTGTCTTGCGTCACAATTTGGAACGTTAAATCCCACGCGTAGTCCAAATCTGACGGGTTGTCCGATGGCCACGCCCACCGATTTGTGTTGTGTGCAAGCTGGCGCTGATGCGTCAAAATACGATGGCGTGTGCCAAAAACCTCTGTTAAATGCGGGAAACCTGGCGAAAATGTGCTTTGCGGACCCTTAGTAAATGTGCCCCAATATGTGTGTAAGACTAAGTTCACACTACTGTCACAATTTATGTTTATTTACCTCCATTACAAAAAGGTGTAATGGGAAATAAATGGTTATAAAACTGAACATAACGGATGACAGTGTCCATTATAGTAACAGACACTTTATTTTCACTTTCAATACAATGATCTATAGAAGAAGAGGTAACAGAGGTCACACTGTTCTAGTTGCCTATGGAAACCAATCAAATGTCAGCTTTCATTTTATAAACAGCTGTGGAAAATGAAAGCTGAGCTTTGATTGGTTGCCACGGGCAACTAGAAAAGTTCTACTCTCAGACTTTACTTCATGTCAATACTCCCATAGCATTGAATGGAGCAGAAGATGCATGGGGGACTTGACTCTTCGCTCAGTTATTGAACTGCGGGGGTACCAGCAGTCAGACCCCCCATTGACAACCCCTTTAATGTGGCTGTATAAGTTAGAACCATAATGTAAGATACTCCTCTTCTCCCTTGCGGAGAAAAAGTACATCTGAGAGTGGCGACCATAGTGTCTTGTATCATTAGACGGGGTCACCTCTGTTCTCGCTCTGATAAATTGCATCCTAACAATCTTATTGTAAAAGTAGCAAAAAATAAATTTGTCGAATAAGTTTCGGTGACTTTCCTGTAACTGTAGAGTAAAAATCATTATATTTGTATTTGTTCTTTCACATCAAAGTATCCCCCCCCCCCCCAACAAAATCCTTGTCATCATCCTTCAATCCGCTTACGAGCGCCTCTGCCGCCACCTTTCAGTTCCTCATTTACTGTAGCAAATGGGAATGTGGCTCCCTCTATCTCCCTGCGCACACTGGTGACCCTCTCACCGTCTACAGATGACTCATTTCTCCCGAGACCCAGATCTTCACAACCCGGGATGGGGGACGAAATACATAAAACAATACTTTTAACCATCTCCTGCCCAGACCCAAACATAAAACACAACATTTCTTGTGTTAATTCTATTTAGTTACTCTGTCATGTGTTTTATGTTTTTACACTGAAATAAATTCCACCGTTAATTTAATGTTTTGCATCCTTTACTTTGGATTCGCTCGGTTTTTTATTGTCGCTATAAAACTTTTATTGTAGCGATCCAGTGTTCAGTTTAATGTGGCGATATATCATCATGTTCGCATTACAGGGGGAGATTTATCAGAAATGTCTGATAACAGAACTGTTCTAGTTGCTCATGGGGCAACCAATCGGAGCTCAGCTTTTATTTTACCACAGCTATTTATAGAATCAAAGCTGAGCTCTGATTGGTTGTCATGATCAACTAGAATAGTCCTGCTCTCTCATAATCAGGGAGATTTATCGGAAATGTCTGAGGTAAAAGTGTTCTTGTTGCCCACGGAAACCAATCAGAGCTCAGCATTGATTTTATAAATGAAATCTGAGCTCTGATTGGCTCCCACGGGCTCTCAGATATGTATGATAAATATCCCTAAATGTCTCTATGTGCAATGGGAGAGGGGGCGTAAATAATAATAGTCCAAATTTTAGGGGGGACGTAATGGTCTGATAAACCTCAATGGGGGGAGATTTATCAGAAGTGTCTGAGGTAAAACTGTTCTGGTTGCTTTTGAAAACCAATCAGAGCTCAGCTTTCATTTTATAAACATCTGTGGGAAAATGAAAGCTGAGCTCTTATTGGTTGCCAAGGCCAACAAGATCAGTTCTGCTCTCAGACACTTCTGATAAATCTCCACCATGTTCCTTGCTGTATTAGATATATTTTTATCCACCATCCTAAATCATTACATTGGATGGTACACCTGGACTAAAAGAGATAAATCTATACAAAATCACCTTCAAACTTACTGAGAAGCTGAGAAGAGTCACTTTTTTCCTAAGATGAGTCTAAAATTAGCATGAAATATGTTAATGTTATATTTGAGGGATACAGAGCGAAGATGCCAATATATTGAATGTAAAAAATTTTAGAACTGAGGTGGCCATTATTACTGTCGATCCTTTTAAGGTCCATATTCAACCTCTAGTTTATGAAGTAGTCCCTAATTTTCAAAGAGAGTGGTTGGAGAATTTTGCTATGGTGTAGACTGGGAAGTGCAGACAAAGACTGTGAGCTCTATTTCTGAACCCACCAGCTACCTACCTACCTATTTACTAGAAACCACTCAAACGGTACCAAATCGACAGACAATAGGGAAAACCAGAAAACTAGCCAAAGAGTTAGAGGATACCAGATATCAACAGGAGAGAATAATGCTGATAGGATAAAGATTCTGTCCATTACTATTAACTATTAGTGAACCAGAAAGGATTATACTGGGTGTGATACATAATCAATGCTGCTAGGTAGAAATAGACCAGTGTTCAGACAATGCAATCAGTGCACCCTCTGCCAGCACAGATATTACATATGGCTTGTGAAGCCCTCCCCCAAGGTGTCCTGGACAGTTCATCATTTTCAGTACAAGAGACAGTACAGCTCGTGAAGCCCTGCCTCATTGTGGGTGATCTTATTTGGGGCGTGACCAGGTGGTCTGGGTCTATGTGCATAACATAGAGGGAATCCGTCAGCAGTTTAGACTATGTTATTAGATATTCCACCTGGAGATCTCTGTAACCATACATGTGTGTATGAGAAAAGTTTATTTTTAATCCAAGTCTGCAGCTCTGCAAGTGCTATGGGAGGGTCTAGTACAATGGGAAACCTTCTGTTCCCTATGTTTAACTACTCACAGCCTCCCCTCTACTATGAGTGTATGCTGTAGTATCCAACCAGAATCCTGCTACAGCTCTTATTGAGAGGAGAGAGGCTGTGCAGAAAGCTCTTCAGGCTCATAGACCCACCCAAAGCACTTGCAGAGCTGCAGACCTGGATTTCAGATTTCGTAGTCTATGCTGGCATTTTTTAAAGGGTATTGGCACCAATCACGGGTGTTACCAATGAGGATGAGTATACCCGAATCTTAACGGGTCCAGTTATCCCTATTTGTATGGTCAAACCTGCTGATGGATTTCCATAATAGGTGGCAAGTTTGTATAAGGAGGTGCCATAGGACATGGTGAGGACATATAGAAATGTCCTATGGTGTATGGCCAATGTATAAAGGTTATAATTACCGTATATACTCGAGTATAAGTCGACCCAAGTATAAGCCAAGGCCCCTAATTTTACCACAAAAACCTGGTAAAACCTTGTACTCGAGTATAAGCCGAGTTTGGGTTTTCAGCACATTTTTTGTGCTGAAACACTTGGTTTATACTCGAGTATATATGGTACTTTAGTAACAATTACATAGAGGTCAGGCTGCTATAGCAACACAACCAGTACATTTTATTGTTGTATCCATCACTCGCATTAACTGTATACTCACGTCAAGAACTTTCTTCTAGTATTAAATTGCTCGGCTGCTTCGTTCCCTCTCAGAATAAATATATGTTTTTATTTTTTATATTTTTTTAAGCTGGACACAACCCAGAAACATTGAGTACAGCGCGTACCACCGCACTGAAAGGAAGGCTCCATTATGTCAATAAAAGCTGCAGCGGTGATTTTTCTGGACGGCTGAGATCCTACAGCACATTCTAGCACATTTCTCTTAAAAGTTGTGTCTGGAACGTCTGTGCCGTATCACAAATAGTCTGTAGGGAAGGAAAGAGCAATTTTTTGTAATTTACCAATATTTAGCATATACTGTATATATTTTTATCTGTTTACAAAACCTTAATGTCTTGGGGTCTGGGGCAATTTTTACCCAAGATGCAACCCATGGTATTGCATGAAACCCCATTGCACAATGTGGCTGGATGCTTTATAGGGACCAAAATAAACTGCTATCCCCTCTTTTCCCTCTTTTTTATGTTAACTCTTGCCTGTGCACCTATACAAAAAATTGTCTCTGACGTCATGTCAAAATGAGCATAGAAGAGTTATATTTCATCTAAGATGAGTCAAGTTTAGAAGCCGCAGGTGAATAGTCACTTCAGACTCCCATTTCATAGGGTCTATAGCACCTAGGAACATGCTAGTGTCATACTAAAGATAAGAATCTCATTTTTAATATCCAGTCAGGTTTGTGGTTCTGTGAGTGAGAGATATGGGCTGTTAAAAAGTAGGCAATAACTGGATCTTTATCCTTAGCTTTATTTCCAACTGTGAGGCAGATTTACTTACCCAGTCCAGTCGCAATCCAGCGGCGGGTTCTCCAACGCTGATTCGGGTCTGGCTGGGATTCACTAAGGTCCGTGCGCCCGATGTCCACCAGGTGTCGCTGCTGCGCCGAGGTTCGCTGGAGTTCACCAGAGTTCACCTTCTATTTCTTGGTGCAGGTAAGTGTGTGTCAAGCGACACTTTTTTTAAAAAAATACAGCGGTTTTTCCGTATCCGTCGGGTTTTCCGATGGCCACGCCCCCCATTTCCGTCACATGCAACCTGGCGCGATTGCAACGAAATCCGATCACGTGCGCCAAAATCCCGGCGGAATTTGGCGCAAATCGGAAATCGTCGGGACACCCGACTGAATCGCGCGATTCGGACCCTTAGTAAATGAGCCCCTATGTCTCTAACATCCTGTATTTGCGGGTCTGTAGATCACAGGAGATGTTTTATAGGTAAATGGGATATATTTTACATAAAGATGGGAATTTTTTTTTTTGCTTTGTTGTCTCTGTTTTGTTGGGTTTGTATGAATATTATTGGTAGCCATGAAGTTTTTTTTTTGGGGGGGGGAGGGTGGAAGGGATTGTTATATACATGGATTATGTTTGTGTTGTTGAAGCATATGTAAAAATTATCTAAATAAAGAATTTTAAAAAAGAAGGGAATTCTCTAAAAAGACATTTCATACCCCACCTAAAGAGGCTGCTACTTTAATGGTATAAAATCTGGTGACGCTATCCCTTGAAATTGTTTTGGGGTCCACAAGATGCCAATACATTTTAGAAGTTATCTAAAAACAGGGAGCAATAGATTCCTTGATCTGTGATTTGGAGGGGAATTTATCATTGCCCCAAAGACCCCTTTAGCCTATTTAAGGGGTTGTCCAAGAGCATAAAAAACCCGTTGGTGCCTTCCGGTGTCCCGCACTGCCATCTCTCCGCTCCGTGCCCCATGTAAACAAACAGGGGCGCGAAAACCGTGCTGCGTTCAGATTCCGGCCTGGCAGAGGTGGCTGGACACGTCCACCCATCCTGTATGATACAGCGCTGGGAATAGGGACTCGTGGACGTGGCCTCCCACTTTGGCCGGCTGGAAGTTCAGAGCCGCGTGGCTTCCGTGCCCCTATTTGTTTACATGGACCGGAGAGGAACATTTTTTTGACCAGACCCCTCCTGGCCACCATTGGGTTAAACCCGCGTTTTCCCGACATGTTACACAAATATTTCCGATTTGCGCCGATTTTCCCTGTATTGTCCCGGGATTGCGAGGCCAAATGAAAACCCGACGGATTCGGAAAAACCGCCGCATTTTTAAAAAAAAGTGTCGCGGGACTCGCGCTTACCTTCACTTGGTCCGGCTTGGTGAAGATCAGTGCATTCCGGGGAACTTCAGCGCAGCAGCACCACCTGGTGGATGTCAGAGGAACTGCCTTAATGAATCCCGACCGGACCCGAATCCACCACAGAGAACGCGATGCTGGATCACGAATGGACCGGGTAAGTAAATCTGCCCCATTGTGAGCAGCTGATTTCTGTGGACCAGGTCCGCCTGGATGATAGATGCTCTTCTAGCTGCTCTGTGCTCTGACTAATTGATGCACGTCCTAGATAAAAAAAATGGCCTAATAAAACATTTCAGATTCTTTAAAACCAGAACATTTTTATTCCTCATTTTATAATGTTAGGAACAATAATTGCTCCGTGATAATTACATATAAAAGGCAATCCGTCTCTGCTTAAGTGCAAACACTAATAAAATTGAGTTGTATTTTATGAATATTTTCTGTTTAGTATTAAACATTACAGCGGATTTGGCAGATTTGGGTTTTTATTTCAGGGGATGTCAGATCACAACAATGTTTCAGATTTAGGACACACTAATGATAATTTACTCCTGGAGGCTGTTACTCTTCATTCCAAGTACTCAGCAGCGCATCCTAATCCATGATTTTTCCTGACTAATAACACATCATATTTATTGTAGTGGTTAATAACAGGATGACACATTTACTACATCTTCAGACTGTTAAGATATTGGTGCAATCTTCATTTGTGCAATAAGAACTAGATCATACACACATAAATCTCTCCTAAACATACACACTATCCATGCAATAAGTTTGGTTTTAATTCTGTATGTGGTAAGCCTGATTCTGAAACTGTATCCATGCAGTGAGTTTGGTTCTGGTACCGCATCTATGTACTAAGCTTGGTTCTGGTACTTTGTCTTTACAGTGAGTTTGGTTCTGATACAGCATCTTTATAGTAAGTTTAAGTTTTCTTCTGGAACTGCATCAATGTAGCAAGCTTGGTTCTGTTACTGTATACATGTAGTGAGTTTGGTTTTGATACAGCATCGTTGTAGTAAGTTTGGTTCTGGAACTGTATCAATGTAGTAAACTTTGGTACAGTATCGATGTAATCAGTTTGGCTCTGTTACTGTAACTATGTACTGAGCTTCGTTCTGGGACTGTATGTATGTAGTAAGTTTGTTTTTGGCATCTAATGTATTTTTTTCAGCATTATTCTGAACCTGTATCTATGTTTTCTGCCTGGTTCTGGGCCTGTACATATGTAGTCAGCCTGGTTCTGGTACTGTGTCTATGTTGTGGGTTTGGATCTGGTACTACATCTGAGAACTAAGATTGGTTCTGGTACTGTATCTATGTAGGGAGTTTAGTTCTGGGACTTTATCTATGTTGTGAGTTAGGTTTTAGTACTGTTTCTATGTAGTGAGTTTGGTTCTGGTACTGCATTTGTGTAGTAAGCTTATTCCTGGAAAAGTATCCACGTTGTAAACTTGGTTTTGGTACTGTATGTATGTAGTAAGATCAGTTCTGGTACTGTATCTATGTAGCAGCCTGGACTCTCCAACATTGCTAATCCATTTCATCATCTCCTTGGACTACTGTAACATATATTCTCTGGTCTCCAAGCTAACTCCCAGCAATCCACCCACAACTCTGCTGCCCACCTAATCCATCTCTCACCTCTCTGCCAGTGTCTCTATAAATACAAGACCTTCTGCTTCACCTTTCCTATAAGCGTCTCCAGGAGTTCTTCTGTGCACCTCCCATACCTTGGAACTCTCTACCTAAATTTGTCCCCCACCTTCCAAACTTTGATATGTAACCTGAAAACCCATCTGTTTGTACCTACAATACACAATAACGGCACTGCTCTGCTCCCTTATTTCATATCTCCATATACTCTTCCATACTGACTGTGTTCCCAAACCTGATTTCTCCATATTCTCTCCCATATAGAATGTGTTTCCTAATATTTCTATCTACCCTCCAATATAGAATCTACTCCCTCAAATTGTTTCTCCATCTACCCTCCCATATAGATTGTGCTCCCTCACCAGTTGTGTCTCCATATATTGTGCTATGTAATGAGTTGCAGTAAGCATGGTTGTGGTATTAAGCTTCGTTTAGACACCATGGGGCAGATTTATCAAGCTGCCTCAGAATAAGAATGTGCTAGTTGCCAATGGCAACCGACTCCCTTTAAAATATTCATGAGCACTGGTAAAATGAAAACTGTAGTAGGTTGCCATGGGTAACTAAGCACATTCTTACTCTTAGGCAGCTTGATAAATCTATCCCATGTATTTGCAGTCAGTGGGGCAGATTTACTTACCCGGTCCATTCGCAATCTAGCAGTGCGTTCTGTGTGGAGGATTCGGGTCTTCCGGCGTCCTCCGACGTCCACCAGGTGTCGCTGCTGCGCTGAAGTCCGCCGAGGTCCACCGGAGTTCACGATCCGTTGCTGGGTGCAGGTAAGTGCGTGTCCGCGCCCCCCGATTTCCGTCGCATGAACGTCGGCGCTGATGCGCCACAATCCGATTGTGGGCAATTCATGGAAAATCGCCGCAAAATGGAAAAATTCGGGTAACACGTCGGGAAAACGCGAATCGGGCCCTTAGTAAATGACCCCCATTGTTATTATGGTTCTGTGTCCATTTAGAAAGCCGTATTTATGTATTGAGCTTAGTTGTGCATACAATCTTTATATGACCCTCAGTAAGCTTCTACCTTTGCTTTTGAACATTTTGCTAGCAAGGCAAAAGGCAAAATTCAGCAGAGATAAAAGCAGATTACGAAGGAAGGAAGGAAGGAAGGAAGAGGGAAGGGGATGATGGGAGTCATAGTAAGTAGAGAAATAAGCACTTTGATTACATTAGATATATTACCAACATATGTTACATATATGCAATACTACTTCTGATTAATGTAAAGTTTGTTAAAAATTTGCTGACAATTTAGGAAGGCACCTGTATATCTGCCTCATAGGAATATTTGACATTCATGACTCATGACGGGTCACAGCCCCCAAGTCGGATGTTCTCTATTCGGATATCACCCATCACTCCCATAAACATCCACAAGCAGTCAATGTTCGCGCTGACACTTCCTATCTGTAACTGCAGGATGGATTTGTCTTCCCGTCTGACCTTCTCATGCGGCCAAAATCCACAAACCCAAAGACGGAACAAGGCGAGTGCCAGTAGGGACAGGAGCTGGAGCCTCTTGTACGTAACCTGGGGACTGCCTGTACCAAGCAGCGGAAGATTGAGTGAGAGGGGCAATACAATAGATGTGATAGAATTGTTTCCATGATTGTTTTTGTATATTTGGTAAACTGATACATTGTATAATTCCAGGGGGGGCAGAACATGAGGAGGAGGCCGCAGAGCGCCAAAGAGAATTCATTTGGCTGTGCTCATATTTTGTGCAAAGTCTGCATTGCAAATTCTGTCAGATTTGACAGCTGGAATAAGGGGATCCGGGACAGTGCTGTGGCTTCAGTTATAATTGGAAAGTACGCTATAGATGTGAACAGAGCCTTAGTCATGCACCACCCCCACAGGCCTGAAGTGTAACACAGCGGAGCAGTTTCGCCTGGAATTTTCCAGCTGTATTTATCAGGTTTTGTAGTTTAGATTTATAAAATAAGGTAATTTAACAGGTGATTAGATGAATGTGTACTGTATTACCAATACTATGGCGTACTTATAAGGTAGCTACTTGGGGGCACAGGATGAAGGGGAACGGAAGGGGGCACAGTAAGAAGGGGAAATGTTGCTGGGGGACACAGTATGAGGGGGAGCTGAGGCGGACCTGCTGCTGGGGGGGCACAGTATGAAGGGGAAGGGCAAATATGGAGCAAAGCTACTCGAGGGGGCACTATATGAAGGGGGGAAGTACAAAGGGAAGCTGCTGGCAGAGCACAGTATGATGGGGAGCTGCTGGGGGGCACAGTATGATGGGGAGCTCTTGCGGGGCACAGTTAAAAGGGGGGCTTAGAGCAAAATAAAAAGTCCTTCCTTTTTCCTTCTTTCGCTACTCCAAAAGTTTGAAGGTGTCCATAGAGGAGGGCGGAAGTGCTCCTGCACTGTGTAACAGCCTTTGAAACTACAGCAAGGAGGGGCTCTGGAAACACTCCTCAATCCTTTCTGGCAATAGCATCATTGTAAAAGTTGATTTTAGAAGGAAGGAGGCCATGGATAACAAATACAAGTATGTCTTTGTAATACAGAAGCAATATAGTTTTGCAGTATAATGTATAAGTGATCAGACCCCCTGAGATTTAAGTATTCTGGGGGGTCTTAAATAACAGCAAAATGCTAAAAGTTTTAAAGTAGTACAATGAAGGGAGATGGGTTGAACCAACCCCAGTAATGACACTTACTTGCTATTCACCTCCTTTACTCTATGGTTGCGCCTCTGCAATCAGTAAATTACCTCTAATTGTCAAACTTGGTAAAATCACAAAAATGTGTGTGTTGTGACATGGAGTCAGATACAACAGAGGCAGGCGGTGTGATTGCTGCTGCGTTATTTTTAGGTAAATGCTTTGCTATCATATAAATACGTATTCCCCAGCTCCGTCCTGTCAGGTTGTGTTGTTACAATTTAAACATGATTTTGCTGCCTATAAATATCATCTTAATTAAAACATGATTTGCATAATTAAAAGGCACGCATATCATTAATACAAAGCTGCGACCCAACATTGAAGATGTTCTGTTGAACCTATTTAGCATTGCTCTGCCGTTACACAGGGGAGGTACTGCGACAGCCAGAGCTTACTCTGTCCAGTAGGTGGCAGTCTTCTGCTTTGTAGAAGGGCTTGGGTGCCATATTATAGATTGATGTTGAGTTGGGTGCCATTGGAAATACTGTTTTATCGTACAATATAGTATAATATATTATAGTAAGTTTAGCCAACTTTTCACTAAACTTTGCAGAAATGAAAAGTATATTGTACATTGTTATGTGCCTTCAAATCCTTATTCTCCAGCAGCTGTTGTTAATTGAGTATTAATGGCGGACTATAATATAGGCGGAATGGGCGTCCACCAGGACCCCAGGCTCCCGGGGGGGCCCATGGCCACAAATAGCACCTACAAACTTTAATGGGCATATGTAGATGCATTACCTGTACATTGTCTACCTCTCCCCCCTGTTCCCTCAACTCTTCCCCCTCCCTGGTTTATCATGCTTGATTTTGATGGTAGATTTCCTTGAAACATTTAGACTGGTAGGGGCCCACAACATTCATCCAGACCAGAGTCCATGATAGCCTTAATCTCCCCTTTGTGTGTATTATGTAGCTGGGGGGAGATCTAGCTGCTGTGACTCACTCTTCTCCCTCCCTCTTCCACCAAACGTCCATGCAATCTAACAACTCAACTAGCTTGCTAGCAAGAGAAAATTCAGCAGAGTTAAGAGTAAAAAGTTAAAGAGTTAAAAGAACCTGATCACTATGTGCTGTAATAGAAGTGAAGAGTGTCAGACACTCATTTCCAATGAGTGCAGCAGTGTCTGCTTGGATCAAACACTTATAGGATATTTACCATCAGTAGATGTCATTTAAAGGGGTTTTCCCCCAAACTTCCTGATTGGCGGGGGTCTCAGTGATGGGACCCCCACAGTTCAATAGAACGGGGGTCCAATGGGCTCCGATGTACCCCGTCGCACCCCTCGTTGCACCACCAAGATGGCCGGAGCAGCCGGTCGCGCATGCGCTGGCTGCCTCATTCATCTGTATAGAGCTGACGGAGATTGCCGAGTGCCGAACTGTGGATAGGATATAACTTGCTTCATGGAAAAACCCTTTAAGATGCGGAGAATGAATAAATTAAAAGCGGGCAATGCGGAGAGACTAATTTACCGATCGCTAAAACTCTTCTTCTCACAAATTGTGCTGTTTCCACTTATTGCATAAAAACGCACATAAAGTTTCCTTTAACTGTTACATTTCTCTTTCCTTGTGCTGTTTGTTTCAATCTCATGATGCCTCAGCACAGTATCACATTGGCTGCTATTGTACCATCTCTGCCTTCTGGGAGGACAGTGTGAATATCCTTCTTCCTCTATCCCCCTAAACATTTAGGAGACTATTAATACACAAGAACATAAGCTTCTTCATTAGAGAACCTGTCATGCAAAATAACCCCCCTAATCTAAATATATTTTCATAAACTGCCATTAGAGAGCATTGCCTCTATCCTTCATTGTCCCTCTACATGCCTGTAAACCTAAGCAATGAGGTCCTAAAGCTGTATGCAAATGACCTGTGAAATGACCAATGCGTCATTAGCATATTCAAGCTGTCCGGCTTATTCATGAGTGGGAGGCATAGCCACACCCCCAGTGCATGACTGACAGCTGCTCCATGTAATGGCTGCTCCATGTGCATGCTGGTGGCCACGCCCCCTGCAGCATGTGTGTGCATGTGTGTGTGTATAGGAGAGATACAACACCTCCAGGATGCAGCCATGTTATAGCAGCACAGGTCAGGTACTTGTGTAGCTGATGTCTGTGTCTCTGTGTATTAAGAGGATGCAGCATGTCAGCAGATATAGCACAGACACCAGCCATGCTTTACTATACATTACACACAGACATGAGCAGGGGGAGGAGAGGGGAGGGGTAACAGGGGTGACATCACTGCCTCTGACCATGTGACCAGCATCATTTACATAATAAAGAAATTATGATTTTATAATGATTAATATATGAAATAACTAGATAAAGGCTGGGATGGGATCCTTGTGAGCTGCTCCAACAGGTAGTGGTGACAGGACTAGTTGCCTGATGACAGGTGTCCTTTAAGCAATAACTGTTAGGAAAGTTTCCCCTCTGATGGAGAGTTTGTGTAGTTCATGCTATTACATCATCCAGGGAGCCTAATGACTAAGATAATTAGGTTACTCCCCCCTGACATGGAAACGCATGTGATTTACATAGGGTTGGGTCACCCTGACCCATGTCTGAAAAGAATGAACCAGGACTTTGGATGGCACACGTGGCGTTTTGAACCTGTTTTTAGTCATCCCTTTTCAGTTCATTAAAAAAAACATGCCTTTTTGTCCGTTTTAAATTAAGATAATTGGGAAAACCAGACAAAAACGGATGCGTTTTTTAATGGACTGAAAACACATGACTAAAAACGGGTTCAAAGCATAATTGGTAAAACTGGTCAAAAAAGCATGCATTTTTTAACGGACTGCTTAAAAACAGCCCAAAAACTGGTTCAAAACGCCACTTGTGCCGCCAGCCTTAGGTTCATCCATATGTTCGTTTTTCAGATGCAGGGGTTGGAGTAAAAGTAGGAGGAGGAGCAGCACCTTTTAATTATTTGTCATAACCCATTATGATCCAGATCTACTTTTGACTCCAAAAACTGCATCTGAAAAACTGAACGTGTGGATGCACCCTCAGGCTAATGAAACCATACCAAATAACTGCCACCAGTGGTGATCCTAAATTCTCTGCTGCCTGTGGCAAGCCATAGAACAGCGTCTTTTCCACCCCATTAGGTTATTTTTTTTATAAGTGGGTTCTCCATGCACTGTTTCACTCCCAGGCTGTTTGAAAAGACCCTATTTTAATGTGGCAGATCCTGCTTTGCTCCTGATTCTGCCCCCTATCTTACTGCAGGTGGTACTGCCTAAGGCAAAAAGCTCAATTTGCCTCATGGAGTGTGCACCCCATAGTGCAGCTTCCATCTTTACTGTTACATTTTCCTATCTGTTTAAATCCTATGATTCCTCAGCACGGCATGCCATCCCAGCATGAGATTTTACTATCTCTTCCTACAGTCAATGAAACTTTACTCTTAATGATAATTGTGGCAAGAACTGTGATAGAGGTGTTTTTGCTTCTCCTGGGAGCCTGGTGCTTAGAATGGTTACCCCCCCCCCCCCCCCCCCCACCTCCGGATACGGAAAGGGATTTGATTCACGTGGTCACCCTGAGATCACATGACCCATCTGTAAAGAATGATTTCAGGAATGTTCCTATTATTACACAATGATACATTGGGGCTCATTTACTTACCCAGTCCAGTCATGCTCCAGCAGTGCGTTCTGTGTGGAGGATTCGGGTCTTCCGGCGATTCACTAAAGTAGTTCCTCCGACGTCCACCAGCGACACATATATTTTTAAAAATGTGGCGGTTTTTCCGAATCCATCGGGTTTTCGTACGGCCACACCCCCCCATTTCCGACGTGTGCATGCCGGTGCCGATGCGGCACAATCCAATCGCGTGCGCATAAAACCCGGGGCAATTCAGGGAAAATCGACGCAAAATGGAAAAATTCGGGTAAATCGCCGTAAAAACGAGATTAGGGTCCTTAGTAAATGACCCCCTTTGTGTATCTGTCCAGGGTCCATAAAGTACAACAGCATCAAAACCCAATGGGACACATTTACTAAGGGTCTGAACGCCGCACTTTCATCAGGTTTCGTGCTTATTTCCGTTTTGCGGCGAATTGCTCCAGGTTTTTGGCGCCCGTGATCGGATTGTGGCGCATCGACGCCGCCTTGCATGCGACAGAAATCGGGGGGCGTGGCCGTCGGACACCCGACGTATTCGGACAAACCGCGGAATTTAAAAACGGAATTATGTCGCAAGATCAAGCTCTTACATGCACCAGTAAGAAGACGATGAACTCCGGCTGACCCTGACGCAGAAGCGACGGATGCAGGAACTCTGGTGCACAAGCTCAGTGATTCGCGGCAGACCCGAATTCTCGTCGGACAACGCATCACGGGATCACGACAGGACCGGGTAAGTAAATCTGCCCCAATGTGAACTAGGACTTACATGTCTGGATCGTTATAGCCATATGGTCCTTACCCAGCAGTGACTTGTTTATGACAAGAAACGTGTATATATTCCGCTTTTCCGAGTCTCTTGGAAACAAATGGCACATTTTTGGCTTCCCACCACATTAGACGTTTCGTCTCAGTTGCTCGGGTGAAGAGATGAATAGCTGCTTATTCATCCCGACTACACAAAATGAACAGTGAAGCAGCAAATCCATTATTCTTCCAACACCTCGCAGCCCGCAGATATTAATGCTGGTTTTATGTTTATTGAAGGAAAAGACACAGTGAAATAAGCTCGGAGGAACGCGATAATTCTTCAGATTTCCAATACCACTTGGCTGTACGGGAAATAGGTGGATTATAAAACAACAGATGTATAATGTACCTGCAACATAGAAAGCAAAAACAACTCAAATGTAGCAAAAAAACCCAAAGACTAGTGACCGATACTAACGGATACTAATGAATGTTCCATATCCTCCTGTGGCACCGGGATCAATGGGCTGAATTAAAGAGGCAGAGTTAAGGCTGGGAGGCAGATTGCTGTATAATAAACCTACCCCCCCCAATTGTTCTTTTTGTAGTACCTGTGTGACATCACATGACCAGGGATATAATGAGTTGTGCACCTGTGTGACATCACATGACCAGGGATATAACAAGCCGTTCACCTGTGTGACACCACAAAACCAGGAAGATAGTGAGTCGTGCACCTGTGTGACATAACATGACCAGGGATATAATGAGCCGTGGACCTGTGTGACATCACATGACCAGAGATATATAACAAGCTGTGGACCTGTGTGACATCACATGACCAGGGTTATAACAAGTCGTGCACCTGTGTGATAACACATGACCAGGGATATAACAAGCCGTGCACCTGTGTGACATCACATGACCAGGGATATAATGAGCCGTGGACCTGTGTGACATCACATGACCAGAGATATATAACAAGCTGTACACCTGTGTGACATAACATGACCAGGGATATAACAAGCCGTGCACCTGTGTGATATCACAGGCCAGGGATATAACAAGCCGCGCACCTGTGTGGCATCACATGACCATTGATATAACTAGCCATGCACCTGTGTGACATTACATCCCAGCCATCAGACCCCAAATATTCAGCCTCTTATCCCCTATGTAGTCGTTAGGTGATAAGTGGACATAGTGGGGAAACTCCTTCAAGCTGACCTTAGCACCGACCTATCCCTATATCCCTTGCTGTCGGGAGATGGTTGGAGGGACCCATTATACATTATATGATATGATCAAAAGCAGCGGGTTCAGTTGATACTCATCACATAATTAATTATTAATTTCTTTATTTATACAGCGCACACAGATTACGCAGCGTGCACAGAACTTGCCAACCTACCAGTATGTTTTGTAGTGTGGGAGGAAACCGGAGGACCCGGAGGAAACCCACACAAACACACATAAAACATACAAACTCTTTGCAGATGTTGACCCTGGGACACGAACATGCTAACCACTAAGCCACCGTGCTGCCATATATATATAGGTCAGCGTAATAGACTGTTTATTGAGTGTTTTAGGTTGACATCATCAGCTTTTTTGTTTAATTGTTAGGAATATAAAGAGCAGCTCCCAATCCAAGGTTTTCTTGGATTGCACATGATGAACTCTGAAACCTGACCACCTCCCGTGCTGACCCCTACGCCCTTGTCATTGTCCTCGTGTTTGCCCGCACATCAGTCGATTGAATAGGTTCTCTCCTGGGTGAAGCGTAACCTGTGTGTGGATACAAGATGAATGCCAGCCACAAGAATGAGAATCCTGCAGGCAGGGAATAATATTATATCCTCTCCGTATCGCTTTCCTATAGACATGAATGGCTTTCTTTCACTCTATGGCTCTTATCCAGCGACTATTATTGAGCGTGTGATAGATGACAGTCATTTGTAGGATTGGAAGGAATATTATTGACTGACTATAGGACATAGGAGGGCGATGTTGTATGATTGCCGTGCACATTGTAATGGAAGTTATATACACATTAACGGGGAATATTGTATATATATATATTCAGAAAAGAAATTGTATTCATGTATATGTTGTTAGAACTATACTCATCAATGTTGTGTCATTATCTTTTTATGGGTTTTCCATCATGAAAGAAGTTATGGAAAATATCATCATTTGCGTGACATATTATATGAATATCCTATAGGATATAACCATACAGCCTGTGCATGAGGTTTGCATATAATTTGCATCAAATATTAAGTAAATGAAAAGAATATTGGCCAAATATCCTTAAATATATCTAGCTTGTGATGTGCCATAACCAGGTTTATCAGGATAAGGGTCTTCATGGAGATGGCAGGGGGCTTCAGGCATAGGGCCATAGTTTAATAGATCCATATCTATAGATCCATAGTTTAATGCCCATAGATTCCTATGTGGACAGACCTTAGTTCGTAAAGATGAACCCTACATGCATTTTTAATAAAGATTGCAACATATTGGGGCAAATCTACTTACCCGTCCCGTTGACGCCGCCGTTCTGGAATGTCCGACGAGTATTTGGAGCTGCCGCGATTTACTAAGATCGTGCGTCCAATTTCCTGCATGTGTCGCTTCCCCGCTCAGGTCCGCTGGAGTTCACCATCTTCTTCCCGGTGCATGTAAGTGCTAATCTTGCAGCACAATTTTTAAATTTCGCGGTTTTTCCGAATCAGTCGGGTTGTCCGACGTCCACTTGTGTCCAAGTCCGATTTGTGTTGCATCCATGCTGGTGCCGATGCGCCAATATCCGGTCACGCGCGCCAAAAACCCGAGGCAATTTAGGGCAAATCTGAAAAAATTGCGAAACCCGATGGAAATGCGTCCGACTGACCCTAAGTAAATGTGCCCCATTGCCACGGATTGAGTCCCAATGGAATTTGCCCCTGTACAGGGTCGATGAACAGAGCAACTAAGAATCAATGGACCCTAAATATCCCAAATACTAGAGCTAAGCACAATAAACCTTCAGATATTGGGTTGTACCACCCAACTATAGAGACAGTTTTAGACTTTCCTTGGGTGTATGATAATCAGGCTTACTTCATAGATAGAAATAAAGGGGGTTAACATTAAGTTCTACAATTTAAGGCCCTTTGAAGGTCATAGAAGGGCTGCTGTATACAAATGTGCCCCAACTCCACAGGGCCAGCACCAGCACTGGGGATACCTAGGCAAGTGCCAGGGCCTAGAGCTGCCGAGAGGGTCCACATTAGGTTGAACATAAAGAATCCATAGGGATGAGGGGGGCTGTATCTAATGAATCCATATGGTGTTAGGGTTGGGATAAACTAGGGAACAGGAGGCTGTTTTAGTTTCTGAATTTTTAATGCCGCCAACCGAGTTCACTGCAAAGGGGCCTACTGAAACTTGGAGCCGCAACTTGAGACCCTACACATATTATGAGGAATTCAGGGCTGTAGGTACTTCTTTATATTACCTCTACATGGTTGTATCAAACCTGATGGAGGGTTTAGGTTGTCATGGTCCAAATCACCCATATTACAATCTTCCACAAGCATCTATGGTCAGTGCAGATAAATAATCCCCAATAATGTGTCCTGTTAATTGGTTATTGAGGTCCCCTAAAATTTTCTGGAGATTGTATTGATGTTATTCTAAGAATTATTATTGTGAGCCTTGTGTGTTGATGACAGATTTAGATTCTGGTAAATTATTATCCGGAATCCTTGTTAATATTGGTTGGATTCACACTGAGTGAGTGGGAGACAGGCTGCAGTGGCTTCTGTCAGCGGCGTCCTACTTATCATCTTACATACATGTATAATTAGTGAGATGAAGGGAAGACTCCAGATATTGATGAAGAAAGTAAAACAGGTTTATGGAGAAGAGTCTGTGGGGCTCATGGGGAAGAGTCTGTGGGGCTCATGGAGAAGAGTCTGTGGGGCACATGGAGAAGAGTCTGTGGGGCTCATGGGGAAGAGTCTGTGGGGCTCATGGAGAAGAGTCTGTGGGGCACATGGAGAAGAGTCGTGGGCTCATGGAAGAGTCTGTGGGGCTCATGGATAAGAAGAATCTGTGGGGCACATGGAAGTATCTGTGGGCTCATGGAGCAAGATCTGTGGGGTTCATGGAGGAGAGTTGTGGGCACATGGAGAAGAGTCCGTGGGGGCACATGGAGAGAGTTCTGTGGGGCTCATGGGAGAAGAGTCTGTGGGCTCTGAGAGAAGAGTGGTGGGGTTCATGGAGAGGATTGTGGGGCACTGGGAGAAAGTCGTGGGGCACATGGGAGAAGAGTCTGTGGGGACTCATGGAGAAGAGTTGCTGGGGCTCATGGAGAAGATTCTGGGGCACATGGAGAAGAGTCTGGGGGCACATGGAGAAGAGTCTGTGGGGACTATGAGAAGAGTCTGTGGGGCACATGGAGAAGAGCCTGTGGGGCACATGGAGAAGTGTCCGTGGGGGCACATGGAGAAGAGTTTGCGGTGCACATGGAGAAGAGACCGCGGGGCACATGGAGAAGAGTCTGTGGGGCCAGGAGAAGAGTCGCTCGGGGCTCATGGAGAAGATTCTGGAGCTCATGGAAAGTCTGTGGGGCACATGGAGAAGAGTCTGTGGGCACATGGAGATAGAGTCTGTGGGGCTATGGAGAAAAGTCTGTGGGGCGCATGGAGAAGAGTCTGTGGGCACATGGAAAGAGTCTGCGGGCTCATGGAAAGAGTCTGCGGGGCTCATGGAGAAGAGTATGGGGGCTCATGGAGAAGAGCGTGGGGACATGGAGAAGAAGAGCTCTGTGGGCACATGGAGAAGAGTCTGTGGGGCTCATGGAGAAGAGTCTGTGGGTCATGAGAAGAGTCTGTGGGCTCATGGAAAGAGTCTGTGGGGCACTGGAGAAGAGTCTGGTGGGGCTCATGGAGAAGAGTCTGCGGGGCTCATGGAGAAGAGTCTGTGGGGTTCATGGAGAAGAGTCTGTGGGGCACATGGAGAAGAGTCTGCGGGGCTCATGGAGAAGAGTCTGTGGGGCACATGGAGAAGAGTCTGTGGGGCTCATGGAGAGGAGTCTGTGGGGCACATGGAGAAGAGTCTGTGGGGCACATTGAGAGGAGTCTGCGGGGCACATGGAGAAGAGTCTGTGGGGCACATGGAGAAGAGTCTGTGGGGCTCATGGAGAAGAGTCTGTGGGGCACATGGAGAAGAGTCTGTGGGCACATGGAGAAAGTCTGTGGGGCTCATGGAGAAGAGTCTGTGGGGCTCATGGAGAAGAGTCTGTGGGCACATGGAGAAGAGTCTCGTGGGCACATGGAGAAGAGTCTGTGGGGCTCATGGGGAAGAGTCTGTGGGGCTCATGGAGAAGAGTCTGTGGGGCACATGGAGAAGAGTCTGTGGGGCTCATGGAGAAGAGTCTGTGGGGCTCATGGAGAAGAGTCTGTGGGGCTCATGGAGAAGAGTCTGTGGGGCACATGGAGAAGAGTCTGTGGGGCTCATGGAGAAGAGTCTGTGGGGTTCATGGAGAAGAGTCTGCGGGGCTCATGGAGAAGAGTCTGTGGGGTTCATGGAGAAGAGTCTGTGGGGCACATGGAGAAAGTCTGAAGGGCTCATGGCGAGAAGAGTCTGTGGGGCACATGGAAGAAGAGTCTGTGGGCTCATGGAGAGGAGTCTGTGGGGCACATGGAGAGAAGTCTGTGGGGCTCATTGAGAGGAGTCTGCGGGGCACATGGAGAAGAGTCTGCGGGGCACATGGATAAGAGTCTGCGGGGCACATGGATAAGAGTCTGTGGGGCTCATGGAGAAGAGTCTGTGGGGCTCATGGAGAAGAGTCTGTGGGGGTCATGGTGAAGAGTCTGTGGGTCATGTGGATAAGACCTTGAGGGTGCTTGGAGAAGAGTTTGTAGTGTTCATAGAGAAGAGCTTGCGGGACACGCAGAGAAGAATCTGTGGGGAATGTGAAGTACAGTCTGCAGGGAATGTGAAGTACAGTTTGCAGGGAATGTGAAGAAGAGTCTGTGGGGCTATTGGAGAAAAGTCTTTAAAGCACGTGGAGAAGAATCTTTGTGGCTAGTGGAGAAGAGTCCACAGGGTTCGCAGAGAAGAGTCTGTGGGATGGCTTAGCTCTGGATTCTCCCTGCCTGGCCCAGCATGATTGAGGTTGTTCATTATATAGAAATAGGAAGACACATGTCAATCATTCTTTTTAAGAAAATAGTGAAGAACCTGCTGACAGGTTCCCTTTGGTGGTCTTTGTATATTTGTATAAAATAAAATTTGGATAACTAAATTCCTGCCAATGGCCAACAAATTGTACCTTTTATTAGTTGTGGATTTTTATACTTATTTTTTCTTATTTACACCCAAAAAGTTGAAAAGAGTAAAATCCAGGATAGAAATCTATATAAAAAAGTACCTGTTGTTACAGGATTCATTGCTAGGATTTACTTCAATGGGAAGCCACTGTCATGGGAGACTGGTGCATGTACCGTAATCAACCACCTACCTCTACCTACCCCTGGATACTTCACATTTTAGTACTAAAGAAAACCGATCTAGGCCAAAACGTTTTTGGTGATGAAGCTGTCTAGAGGGTTACACACAGCCGCCTGTACTTGTGCCACTTTCCCCTTTTATATTACATTTTTCCAGCCAAAACACATTAAACAGGGGCAGCGCTGAGTTCTGGGACGCATCTTAGCGCCATGTGTTATCATAACATCAGACAGCGTGAGAACATTTCACTACAAAGACTCCAGTTAAGTTCATGCCAGTGAATATGAAAGACATTCCTGCCATTTCCCCGTCTTGTGGTTCTGACCAATGGTTTATATAGGAAAGCACGTGACTCCTATGAGATGGGGATGACAGCCAAGCCAAGATGTGCAGGATCTAATTATTTATTTATTCATTTGCTTAACGTATAACTAAACTTTCACCACAATGCTGTAAATGGAAAGTGCTGGAGATAATAGTAAGTGTTGTAATATACTTTATTAAAGAAATCTGTTCCTGTGTCCTTCTCTTTCCTCCTTATTTAAAGGAAACCTACCATTTCAAACGGTAGGTGTAAGCTGTAAGAACCGAGCAGGGGGAGCTGGTGCCGGTTCTTACTTTCGTTAGTGTTATTAACAGCTGTATCGCGGTTTTAACACTTTTTCAAGTTTATAGCAGAAGCTGCTTCGGCGCTGTGCGCGACCGTGCGCGCGCAACATCTCTGGTGTTTCCTATGTAGGTGCGCGCATCGTGCGCACCCATCACCGAAGCAGCTTCTGCTATAAACTTTAAAAAGTGTTAAAACCACGATACAGCGGTTAATAACACTAACGAAAGTAAGCACCGGCACCAGCTCACCCTGCTCGGTACTTACAGCTTACACCTACCGTTTGAAATGGTAGGTTTCCTTTAAGACGTTTGTGTAAATCAGCTTTCTGTCCTGTGTCCACTGACAGCTGTGAGATAACGACTTAACTCTTTACAAGTGATGAGTGGAATCAAACTACAAAGTTTGGGTGCGTGCTGAAGGGACAGGCAGAAGGTCAGGAGGGGCAGCACGAAATCAGAATCGGGGACATAGCAATAGGTCTAGGCAGGCAGCGAAGGAGCGTAGTCAGGAACAGAACCGGGGTCACAACGGGGAATCCCAATAACAGCGCAGGGCATCAGACACAGCTTTCTCTAAGGCACAAGGGTGTTATGGGAGAGGCAGATTTAAACAGCCTTCTGGGAAATGGCCAGCGCCAATTAACGGTGCGCTGGCCCTTTAAATTTCTTGAAGCCGGCACGTGCGCGCCCTAGGGTATGGGGACCTGTGCACACGGACTGCGGACTGGAATCAGTAACGGGGAGAGGTGAGCAGCGCGAGGGTCACGCCTGTGAACACGGAGAGGCACGGGTGAGCCCGCGACCTGCGTTATGGGTCGCAAGAGCACTCGTGACCCCTGTGACAGCCCCCCCCCCCCCCCATTGACCTCCCCCTCTTCTTAGGCTGGAGAAATCTCTGCAAGAGACCATGGTCCAGGATATTGTCCTTGGGCTCCCACAGGGTCGCGGGAGCACCTGTGACCCCCGTGACATGAGACATCATTTTTGGCTCATTGAAGGATTTACTATGCAAAAATAAATACAAAATCCCAAAAGATACAATAAAAAATAATGAACATAGGAACCAAAAATTACAAACTCAAACTACACTCATAGTCCACTCCAATTACTTGCCAAAACAACTGAAAACAATTTTTTATTCATACTTTTGTCAGGGTTTCAGATAAATAGATATTTATTCTGTAAAGGCTGAAAAGTATGCAGACAAATGAGTATAAGGGAACAGGCATAAAATAGGGCTACAAACTCAGGAACAGGATGCAGGTTTGGGTTCCAGATAAAGGTTCAGGATACAAGGTTCTGGATCAGTTCAGATACAGGATTCCAGGTCAGGATACAGGGGTTGCAGATCAGGTCAGGATACAGGGGTTCCATATACAGATTCAGGATACAGGGTCTGGATTTGGCAAGTTCAGGAATACCACAGGTCACAGACGTACAGGATCAGCTGGAATTTCACGGCGTCAGGTACAAGTAACAGGCAGGAGAAGCACAGATCATGGAAGTACCAGATCAGAGGACACAGAGTCAGGTCTGAACTGAGGATTAGCTCTTTATCCAGTTCCTTGATGTCTCCCCAGCAGCTGACTGCCCATCCCTTGCATCATTCAACCCACAACTGAGTCTAACACAGAGCTCCAGAATAAACCCCCCAACTTTCCAGGCATCAGATTAATTCCATCAAAATAATTGGAATAAAATATTATTTTTCAGGTGGAAAATAACCTTAAAGGAAAAGTTGGTTATTAGGCTGGGAGAAGCAGAGAGAGAACGCAATTTTCTGTCCTGGTGTTAGATGCTATATAACGTATCTTCCTGTTGTCAGCTGCTCTCCTCTTCCCCTCTGCTCCTCCTGTTCTCCCATACTTTTATCCTCTGCTCTAAATTAAAATCAGAAAGTTAAAAAAAAAGCCACATTTCAGAGGTGAAAAGCGCAATTACAGCGATAACAATAAAGCTGCTCATTGAATAACAAAGCGGAGCCGTACACTTCTCACTTAGCAGGATTATATCCGTCCACAGCTCCCATAATCAGCCCATAAATATGATGATTTAGATACAGTAAATGTCATCAGATAAAAGGAACTTTTTCCTAAGCCATACAATGAAATGCGAAATTGCCTGGAACGTCTCAGCGCTTAACATTTTGTTGTACTTTGGACGATGTATTGAGCTTGACATTTCCCTCTCCATGACAAGTCCAATTTTATCATTACATAGTGAGATCTTACACTGGTGGGATTATATATAATGTAGATGTATTCTGACTCCCTCATACACATGCTCCATCAGCCAGCAAAATAGCAAGCACAGTGATGGGAGATACCTGCTGCCTGCAGAGAGGACACTATCTACAATCTGCTCAGCTCCTCCTGCTCTATAACATACTTCCTGCATACAGGACACTATGTACAGTATCTGTTCAGCCCCTCTTGCTCTATAACATGCTGCCTGCAGATAGGACCTTATGTACAATCTGCTCAGCTCCTCCTGCTCTATAACATGCTGCCTGTAGATAGGACACTATGTACAATCTGCTCAGCTCCTCCCGCTCTATAACATGCTGCCTGCAGATAGGACACTATGTACAATCTGCTCAGCTCCTCCTGCTCTATAACATGATGCCTGCAGATAGGACACTATGTACAATCTGCTCAGCTCCTCCTGCTCTATAACATGATGCCTGTTGCAGGACACTATAAACAATCTGCTCAGCTCCTCCTGCTCTATAACATGCTGCCTGCAGATAGGACATTATGTATAATCTGCACAGCTCCAACTGCTCTTTAACATGCTGCCTGCAGATAGGACACAATTCACCCAGCTTGGAACATAGTACCTGAAGATTGGACAGAGAGGACACTACGTACCATCTGCTTAAGGCCTCATACAGACGAACAAGTCTCTGCCTGTGATGTATTGTAGACCGATAGAATACTCTGTATCATTGTAATGGTAGAAGCCAGCTGGTTGCATAAGGGAGCTGCCACCTCCCAAGGGGAGTTTATAACACCCCTGGTGGATGGCAAGTCCGTCTTGGAGGTCTTATACTAGAGGGAATTCAAGAAGTAGATGTGTCTGTGGCATGCTGCCCTGACACCTCGGCCTGCCAGGAGACCAGGCCCAAAGCAGAGGTCCACCATCAGGACTTTGCTCCAACTCTGCTGCTGAAGCAGCCAAGCCTCCGATCCCAACCTGAAGCTATTTTTCCAGGCTGCGTGAATATCTTCCTGAAGACGAAAGATCCAACCAGCCAGCTTTATCCAGCTGAAGTTTGCTGCTGTTATGGCTGTGTTTCCAATAAAGGACTGTAAGTTATGCTTTACCAACGTGCTTCTGAGTGAATCCTGGATCAGGGCGCTACATCTTCCATCACCAGTGATCCCTATCCACAAATCGGGGTTTCCCCAGGGAAAAACCTACACGTTCAGACTCTCCCTCCATTTTCTTGCACACACCACCTGCTGGAGACCTGCCAGGCCATAGACGAGGCCTCCACTCCTGATACCAGGCCCTGTGACCATCGCTGTGCGCTAGGCCGCAATAGCCCGCCACTCCGGTAATCAGGACCCCGGCTTCCTCCAGTCACCAATAAAGGCTAGGCCCCAGTGGTGGAAGCTGCACCACCACTTTATATAACGGGAAAACCCCTTAAACTACTCTGTTGAAAATGTGTGATCCTATAAAAACTATAATTTTTATTCTGGATTAGCATTTTGCCAAAAATATTTGACCTTCATGTGAAGTGGTTATTCAAGTGATTTTTTGCCTGTAGGGGGTGGAAACTATTAGAATGTCTGGGTGAGAGAAGAAATAGGATTGTGGACGAGCAGAGAGTATGCGCAAAAATGAAGGGTATATACAGGAGAGACTGCTGTCTTCTCTCCGCCACACTCATCCAGCTCCCTCCCCCTACCCTCTTCCTGGCATGTGCATTGAGTAGAAAGGGGAGGGAGGGGGATGGTGTGGAGGAGAGGAAGAATGCAGGAGGGGACACTGGCACACACAGGCTGCAGAGGCTCCACCCCCAAGACTCGCCCCATGCTGCTTGTTGCAAGACAGGGTTGTTAATTAAAATTATATAAACTTCTTAAACTTATATATATGACATTCCTGTTGACAGGTTTGCTTTAAGAAATTATTGTAGTTACACTTCTTTTTCGCCTTACAGAAGCCCAAACCCTCTGAAAAGGCATCAAGGTAAGTTAAATTGGGGCAGATTTACTTACCCGGTCCAGTCATGATCCCACGGTGCGTTCTCCGCCGAGGATTCGGGTCAGGCGCGATTCACTAAGATCGTGCACCCGAGTTCTTGCATCCGTCGATTCTGTGCCGAGGTCCGCCGGAGTTCACCTGCTTCTTCCCGGTGCTTGTAAGTGCTTGATCTTGTGACACAATTTTAAATGTTAATTCCTGCGCGTTGTCCGAATCCGTTGAATTGTCCGACGGCCCGCCCCCTGATTTCTGTCTCGCGGGGCAATTCGGCGCAAAGCGGAAATTGTCGGGAAACCCGACAAAAATGCGTCCAACGGTCCCTTAGTAAATGAGCCCCATTGTATTTAAAGCCACAAAGCATTTCTGTATACTGTGAGTTGAGTTCATGGAATCTCTTTTTAGCAATCTGACTGGAGCCTCTGACTACATGGGACTTGTCTGTGGTCTGGGACTGAGGCAACACAGATCTCTGCATAGGGGCTTTATACACAATACGAATATTTGCAAAGTTGCTTAATTTTGAATTTAAAGGACATCTACCACCAGGATGAAAGACTTATGCAAATGAGCCTGAGGGGCTCTAGTTTCCATTAACATCTATGGAGCCTGGAGCCCCTAAGGTTCATTTGCATATAGTCCTTCCTACTTGTAGTCAATGCCCTTTAAATTCAAAATGTTCTTGTAAATGTGGGCATAGCCTCTAAAGTTGGCAGATCATTGGACAGAAAATACAATTATGGTCCCTTTTGGGATTTGTCCTTCAAGGACTCCTCCAGCCTGTAATCCTATTAGCCGCTATGTTGTACTCAGCAGTCAGGGTGGAGCAGGACGACTCACAGACTGGTGTATGGATATTAGTTTTGCTAAGTTTAGACCTTTTGTCCTTGTTTCCTATCTCAAAGTTTTCTCATGTTTTATTTACAAGTTTTTACCCTTTGAACTCGGGAATAAAAGTGATCTGCGTGGGTTCATTAGGATAAACACTGGGAATCTATGAGCCATTGCGGCTCTCGCTGGATGATAATCCGCTCTAATTACATGCAGCAACTAAATGTACAGAAAAAGCTGAGATTGCTCTTAACACAATCAATGCATTAAAGCCGGGGAAAACGCTGACACCATATCAAAGAATGACAGCTAAAAACAGGCTGAAACAGCGCAGCAGCGACATTAGCCGGGTCACCTTCCCCCGATGTCTCCTGACAACCAGAGATTGATGTCGCCACTGACTTTATACTTTTCTTTTGTTCTTTCAGTTCAAACACCGAATTCCTACTGTCTACTGTATACTGATGTCTGTAGCTGTCACAGGGCTTTATGGGTAGTGACACCAAAATAATCCGGAGAGGGAGCAATAATAATAATAAAGTAATAAAAAAGGAATACCCATATATACTTGAGTATAAGCCTAGTTTTTCAGCACAAAAAATGTGCTGAAAACCCAAACTCGGCTTATACGCGAGTAAAAAAAAATGTTTTACCAGGTTTTTGTGGTAAAATTAGGGGCCTCGGCTTATACTTGGTTCGGCTTATACTTGAGTATATACAGGTAATTCCTGAAATATGAATATTCTAGAAGTACAAAAAAGTTATATGAATATCATTTTAATTATTTCACAAATATTAAAGTATATTTTACTAACAAAAAAATGCCAATTTTTTAAAATACCAATTAAAATAATTCAATTGGGTTAATGGAAAACGGAAAACCACTTTTTTTGTAAATGTATTTTTGGATCCAGGTTTCCATAATTTAAAAATTGATTTCTTATTATTCTATCATTTCTTTTCATTGCTATCACACATTTGTGATTTTGTAGTGGTATAGAAAGGTTAGATTAGTTGTTGCTGAAGGATGCCACAAGAAGGGAGATACACAAGGAGTTTTCTGCAGCATCTAGTAAGTGTTTTATGTTACCCTAGTGCCGAATTATTATATAGGAAAGGGGTTTTCTAACTATTGCCATTTATCACTTGTCCATGGGATAGGAGATATATATCTGATCACTCTGGCTGTGACCACTGGGACCAAGACGATACAATACAACATAATAATAATAATTCTTTATTTATATAGCGCCTACAGATTACGCAGAACTGCACAAAGCATGACAAATCGGTCCTTGTCCCCATGGGGCTAACAATCTAAACAACCTAACAGTATGTTTTGGAGTGTGGGAGGAAACCAAAGGACCCGGAGGAAACCCACGCAAACATGGAGAGAACATACAAACTCTTTGCAGATGTTGACCTGGGTGGGATTAGAACTCAAGACTCCGTCGCTGCAAGGCAGAAGTTCAACCCACTCATCCACCTACTGCAAACATACTTTATTGATTCCATAGGGAAATTATTTGGACTATATTGGACTATAACCTACATCAGAAAACTTGCACAGGCTATAGCTAAGGTCTGCATCAGCGCGGGACATTTAGCATGCCAGTGCTGAGAAAGAATCGCTTAAAGGCTTGGAACTTCTTAATAATTCACACACCGGCTGAAATGATTATTATTATAAGGGATCCTTGCATCATATATCAGTACAATGCACGAAGTTCCATCATCTGAACTGTTGTCGTAAATCCGCCCAGCGCATAGTAGGTTTTTTTTTCAAGGACTGACCTTATGCTGGCCTTATGGAACGCCATAATTGCATGTAAAGTTTTTTTTAAATTCTTTTAATATATTTTAATGAGAAAAGGATAATACAGTAATAATATAGTAAGTATGGGTAAACCAAACAAGAGGGGAAGTAGTTGGGTAGAGAAAAAAAGGGGCTAAAAGAAAGGGAGGGAGAGGAAGGTGTCTATAGTTTCCTATATGTTAGGCATTAGATTAGTTAAAGGGAACCTACCACCACGATTCTACCTATAAAGGTAGATCGGGTGGTATGTGGATGTAAGGGACGTGAGGAGAGCCCTTTTTAGAGCTAATCCTCACATTCCTGCCAACTTTTACTAAACTTTATTCCCTTAATATGTAATTTACTTATGCGGGCGTGGAGTAGCCAGGCACGAGGCTACACAGCGCGGCTACTCCACTCCCCAGTAGCCACGTTACTCCTCCTACCCTGTGTGTGCGGCGTGCAGCATCCGACAAGCCGGAGTTCTGCGCATGCGCAGTAGCTTTGGCCTCGGAGCTGTGGCTGCTCAGCTGCGGACCTGCATTCTGCGCATGCGCAGAACGCCAGCATGTTGGGCGAGGGCGCGCAGCTAGGAGGAGCAGTGTGCCGAACACACAGGGTCGGAGGAGTAACGTGGCTACTGGGGAGTGGAGTAGCCGCGCTGTGTAGCCTCGTGCCCGGCTACTCCACGTCCCAGTAGCCGCATAAGTAAATTACATATTAAGGGAATAATGTTTAGTAAAAGTTGGCAGGAATGTGAGGATTAGCTCTAAAAAGGGCTATCCTCACGTCCCTTACATCCACCTACCACCCGGTCTACCTTTATAGGTAGAATCGGGGTGGTAGGTGCCCTTTAAAGGAAACCTACCACGAGGAATCTGCTATCAGAAGTAGATCTGCTGGTAGATTCTTCCTGCTGCCTCTTCCCTAATCTGTAATTAATCTGGAACCTAAACTAACTTGTTAAAAAACTTTATTTTAGTAATATGCAAATTAAGTGGGTACTGGGGTGTGTACTAGCCTGGACGGGCACTGGGAGCTAAGGCTACTCCACGCCCCAGTAGCCTTTGAAGTTAATTTACCTATTACTAAAATACAGTTTTTAACAAGTTAGGTTCCAGGATTATTAAATTACAGATTAGGGCAGAGGCAGCAGGATGAATCTACCATCAGATCTTCTAAAGTTAGAGTCTTCATGGTAGGCTTCCTTTAAAAGATGAGAATCAGGGTGACCTCTGGAAAGAGTTCCAGGGATCCCAGGTGGTTAAGTGACATTCCAAAGTTTGGCCATGACCTTTTGTATTCTCTGTATGTGAAAAAAAAAACAGTGAAACCAGGCAGTCATAGTAGGACATGTAAAGTTTTTTTAAGCCAGCCTCTGTATAAGATCGGTGTGGCATCAGCCTTTGATAGAACAGGTCCCTAGTGTTTCGCCATAACCAAATATAGGTGCCTAGAATGACGTGCCTGGTATACTGTATCAGTAGGTTCTGATGTATCCAGGGGGTGGCCGCACCCGTCGGTAATTCTAGAATTGCGCTTTATCCTGCTGCAGGTTGAAGCCTGTACCATGCTGGCTTACTCCATGGCCAGACGAGACCCCCTTCACACATCTCCAGGACCCCTTGGTATGGAGGTTGTATATGCTGGTAAATAGTCACAATTCCTGTCTTTGCACCAGGAATTGTGATTATTTCACACAAAACTGGTGTTCAAGTCCTAGTAATTCTCCCCCAATGTCTTCATGGCAACATGCAGGCATGAATGTTTCTTAAATTGTCTCATAGATTGGAAAAAAGACTCCCTTTGCCTTTAACAATTTAAAACGTATCCAAAAATGGAGAAGATGACAAGCGCGCATAATCTGTGAGCATATTTAATTATTTGCTTCTTGATCTGATGAAACCAACATTAGGAGCTGTGAAATTGAAAACGACCTAATTAAACATCTTGTAAGATTACCATAGCCTCCGATTTCAACGCGTCACTTATTCATGATGGAAATTCAAAAAAAGGGAAGAAAAGATGAAAAGTTTTTTGCCGGAATAAAAAAGACAAAGAGAACTCGGAAGCTCCCTCATTAGCTCCGGTGAACTCGCAGACACTTAGCGCAGGCACCGTCACTTTGACTGATTTATTTGCTCCAATTCTTATCATAAACAAAAAGTACATAAAATAATGATGCCTTAACCCATGGGTGGTCAACATCATGTCAGCAATTAGTGGTCATTCTGCAAAACTTACATTCAGAAGGCGCTTTAATGAGCAATGGAACGTCTAGATCCATCGACATCAATTGGAAATGATTACTTCCTTTATGTATCTGGTTGTTTTCTTCTTTTTTTGTTTTATGGTAAATGACCTTTTAATTTATCCTTGTGAAAAGCAACAAGACAAGCCCTTAGAAGCATGTAGATCTGGATAAAGAAAATTAGAATAAATGTATGCTTTAAATTAACAAAGCGTTGCGAGCCGCTACATTTCATGATGGGTTTTCTTCAGTAACTCATACTTAAAGCCTAACTAAACCTTTGAAGGAATTTTTTTCCTTATTTCAGACATTTGCTAAGCTTTGTAATTTGCTTTATTAAGTAAATCAGCTTCTATTTGCCTTTTTTTCTGCTTCTTTCTCCTGCACTGAGCAGTGAAAATCTTCAGAACTCTGTAAACTTATGACAGATAAGGAGGTTAATAACCACTTCCATTCCTAGAAAATATTGCCCTTGATGACTTAGCTCTCTGAGGAAATTAGACTGTAAAGGGACTGTCTGTAAGGAGTTAAGTTATTAGACACTTTATCAGGTTCCTTTATCTCTCAGCTGTCTGTGGATACAGGACAGAAAGCTGATTTACACAAACTGCTTCACTAAGAAAAAAAGATAAGTTTACTATTGTCATCATATTAATATTAATTTATACATTTTTGTCAAAAGTTTAGTTACACTTTGAAGGGTTTTTCCATTTCTATAAGTTTAGTGCATCTAAAGCTTGATTCAAAAGCTAAAATGTCTATTGGTCCTACTTGGCCCTATGTGTCTCTATGACAGGGGTGCACAATATTTTTTTATGTTTGCAATTATTGAGGGCAAGATCATGCTTCAGCTTCAAGGGGTTACACTTCTAATCATCTAATCATCACCATAATAGCGTCAAATACTGAATCATCAATGACTAGAGTGCTGCACATAATACCACCCCAGAAATGTTACTTAAAGGAAACCTACCATTTCAAATGGTCGGTGTAAGCTGTAAACACCGAGCACCAGCTCAGGGTGAGCTGGTGCCGGTGCTTAGTTTCGTTAGTGTTATAAACCACGGTATCGCGGTTTTTACACTTTCTAAACTTTATAGCAGAAGCCGCTTCGGCGCTGCGCGCGACCATGCGCGCGCAACGCCTGCGGCATTTCCTATGTATAGCGCCGAAGCAGTTTCTGCTATAAAGTTTAAAAAGTGTTAAAACCGCGATACCGCGGTTTATAACACTAACGAAACTAAGCACCGGCACCAGCTCACCCTGAGCTGGTGCTCGGTGTTTACAGCTTACACCGACGATTTGAAATGGTAGGTTTCCTTTAATAAAAAATGCAGCCTGCCCAGACCGGAAGACTACTGTAGACTACTGCTGGAGATACTACACAGATAATATCTTAACCCTCAATACAATCGTTGACACATTTTGATTTTGAAGTCAAATTTATTTTCTTGTAAAATTGTAGCCTATATGATAATGTTGTCTACATCGTCTATTCAGGGGTGGAGTAAGACTGCCATGGGTCCTGGGCTGTATGAGTATTATAGCCCCTACAAGTCTGGAGTCACCTTCTACATCTGGTACTAGTATCAGCTTCTTGGGGGATGAAGGATGTGTCCCTTCTTTCTGCTTTCAATATGCGGTTTCAGGACCTTCGAAGGTCCAGAATTTGCTCTTGTGCACATTTGTATTGAGAGCAGGAACAGATGTACGAGGATTTCATGGGTCCTTCTCAGTATAAAATATGGTGGTTGGTTTGGGTGTCCATGGACCCCCTAGAAGGCTTGGGCCCCGGGCTACCACCCAAACCGTCAATATTATAACACACAGCAGCGTCCATTGCAATATTAACACTGCTCATTCTAATGCTTGCTCACATATTTTACCCTCCATATCTCTACCCACTCCAAGACAAGTGGTCCCTGAGTGGACATGGATTGATGTGGTGATTTTCTGAATTACCACTGGTGGAAGCCTAATGTACCTACAGTCCAGAAATTTGAGGTCAAATATTTGATAAAGCTCTTCAGACACATTACAGTGACAGCTAATTACTGCCTATCTTTTACCATATATTAGGGGCCAGATTTTACAGAGCTCTTCACATAAGATCATAATGAACTGACCTGAATGTAGAGTAACAGAATGCACATGCAATCCCAGAAATATCTTGTACCCATGAAATGAAACTTTATTATAAGTTTCTGGTGCCATAGCTATATTCAGGAAAATATAGAGACACGGGGCATAAGTATGAGGGCCTCTGTGCCACGTCAGCTTATTGCTAGCACTTGCGATTATTTGCCCCAATCTGCCCGCTGCATGCCAGTGGGGCGCGAAGTGGCGTGAAGGAGGAAAGCGGCTGGCCACACGGAGGGCCTGGCGTAGCGGAAGCCTCTTGATGTATCGTGCTGTGAAAATGCAGAGGTGGGGCTATCATCTATCTATCTATCTCCTATCTATCTATCTATCTATCTATCTCCAATCTATCTATCTATCTATCTATCTATCTATCTATCTATCTATCTATCTATCTCCTATCTATCTATCTATCTATCTATCTCCTATCTGTCTATCTCATATCTATCCAGTGTCAAACTGGGTTTCCTTAGGCCCACCAGAGAAAATCAATTTGGGGGCCTACTCTTCATTATCCCCCAGGAAATATACCTCTAAAGCCTCTAAATTATGGTGTTTTCTGATGGACCTCTGGGGTTCAGTATTGGGTTGAGCCAGGGCCCACCGGAGGATCCTCTGTTACTCTGGTGGGCCAGTCCGACACTGTATCTATCTATCTATCTATCTATCTATCATCTATCTATCTATCTATCTATCTATCTATCTATCTATCTATCTATCTATCTATCACCTTGAGCCTTCCTCAAGCCAAACAATCAATGTGTTACAGAGATATATATACATAAGATACAATGATCATGTGACTTCATAAGCCCCGCCCCTTTCATGTTACGGCCAATTACACAGTGACATACATATATCCAGTAATATAAATACATATGTATACAAATAATTCATATCAACATAAGTGCACATAATCTATTGACAGTATGAAGGTGTACACCTTCATACTGTCAATAGATTATGTGTAGAGATGAGCGAACATGCTCGTCCGAGCTTGATGCTCGGTCGAGCATGTGTACGCGAACTGCTCCTGCTCGGGACGAATACTTTGCCCGCTCGAGAAATGGCAGCTCCCGCCGTTTTTTGCTTTTTGGCGGCCAGAAACAGAGCCAATCACAAGCCAGGAGACCTCTGCACTCCACCCAGCATGACGTGGTACCCTTACACGTCGATAGCAGTGGTGCTGCCAATCAGTGTGACCCGGGATAGACTAGCCGCGTGCCGCGCTGCTCGGATCATTCTGTCTCTGGATGCGCTGGGAGAAGAGCTGCTGCTGGTCAGGGAAAGCGTAGGGTGTTCTATTAGCTTACTGTTAGGCAGGAGTGATTCTCAAAGAACCCAACAGCCCTTCTAGGGCTACAATAACGTTCTACTTTTTTTATTTTAATTTGCATCTTTACCATTTTGTGAGGAATACAGGGGGACTTCTACCGTGTGTTTAGCTCTTAGTGGCACAATATCCATAGCAAAGACCGAATGGGAAAATTCAGTGGGGTTGGATTTCTATTAGGCACTAACTCAGGTCATCTCCTCTGGCATAGTAGTGTGCTTCCTTTGATACTTGGCTAGAAAATAGCCATAGGAGAATACAACTAGCTTCTTGAAGCCTACAGTAGCGTTCTATATATTGTTTCTGGTTGATCTGGCTGTGGCTGTAGTTTCTGCAGTGCATGTACTTGCCAATTCTGAGCAATTTGTAGTGAGACTTGCACCGCTGTTTCTGCGCTTAGTTGGGCGCACATTCCATAGCAAAGGCTGAAGTGGGAAATTCAGTAGGGGTTGGATTTCTATTAGGCAATAACTCAGTTTCATCTCATCTGGCATATAGTGTGCTCCTTTGATACTGGCTAGAAATAGCCATAGGAGATACACAAGCTTCTTGAAGCCTACAGTACGTTCTATATATTTGATTTCTGGTTTGATCTGCTGGTGGCTGTAGTTTCTCAGTGCATGTACTTGCCAATCTGAGCAATTTGTAGTGAGACTTGCGCCCCGCTGTGTTTCTGCGCGTTAGTGGCCGCACATTATCCATAGCAAGGCTGAAGTGGCAAAATTCAGTAGGGTTGGATTTCTATTAGGCCAATAACTCAGTGTCATACTCATCGGCATAGTAGTTTGCTTCCTTTGATACTTGGCTAGAAAATAGCCATAGGAGATCAAATAGCTTCTTGACCTACAGTAGCGTTCTATATATTTGATTCTGGTTGATCTGCTGGTGGCTGTAGTTTCTGCAGTGCAATGTACTTGCCAATTCTGAGCAATTTGTAGTGAGACTTGCGACCGCTGTGTTCTGCGCTTAGTGGCGCACATATCCATAGCAAAGGCTGAAGTGGCAAAATTCAGTAGGGTTGGATTTCTATAGGCAATAACTCAGTGTCATCTCATCTGGCATAGTAGTGTGCTTCCTTTGATACTTGGCTAGAAAATAGCCATAGCAATAGGATAGGATTGTTTGGTTTAAAAACTCAAAAAAACAAAAACACAAAAAAAAAACAAAAACACAAAAAAAACACACAAAAAAAAAAAAGTAAAAAAAAAAAAAAAGTTATAACTCTCATTTTAAAATGTTTAACCCCAGGGCTAGGGGTAGAGGACGAGGGCGGGGACGTGGGCGTCCAACTACTGCAGGGGTCAGAGGCCGTGGTCCGGTGGCGGGTGAGACACCACCTGCTGATGAGGAGCAGGGGAACGCCGCAGAGCTACACTCCCTAGGTTCTGTCTAAGTTACTGGGACTCGTGGTAGAGCATGTTAGGCCAGAACAGTGTCGAACAGGTGTGTCGTGGATTGCGACATGCTTCGAGCATTTGTCCACACCAGTCAGTCTTCCACGCAGTCCACCCATGTCACCGAAATCCCCACTCCTCCAGCTCCTGCACCTCAGCCTCCTCCCCCCCAGTCTGCCCCCTCCCAGGAAAATTTGGCATTTGAAACCGGCATAACTCTGAGAACTGTTTTCTGGACCCTTCCCCGTCACAAACCCTTGTCCGGTTGCTGCTGAGCAATTTTCCGATGCCCAGGTTTTCCACCAGTCACAGTCTGTGGTGATGATGACCTTCTTGACGAGTGGAAGTGTTTAAGAGGTGTCCGCGATAGGAACACGGTTGTCAGACGTTGGGGTAAGTTGTTGTCAGGGCAGGAAGTCCGAGGGGGGAGCAGACTGAGGATCGGAAGGATGATGATGGTGACAGACCCAGCTGGGTTTGAGAGGCCGGGGTGAACACAGTGCTTCTGAGACGGAGGAGAGTCCTCGACCTGACCAGGTTGGAAGAGGCAGTGGTGGGCCAGACGGAAGGCGGCCAGAGCTGGTGCATCAGCGCCACTGTCAACTAGTGAAGCTCCCTGTGAGGGGGCTCTTGCGGCGGCGCAGCATGTCTCAGAAGTGTGGAGGTTCTTTTAAGGAAACACCGGATGACCGACGGACTGTGGTGTGCAACATTTGCCAAACCAGGCTCACAGGGGTTCCACCACTACTAGCTTAACTACCACCAGTATGCGCAGGCATATGAATGCTAAGCACCCCACTCAGTGGCAACAAGCCCGTTTCACCTCCGGCCTGCACACCACTGCTCCTTCCCCTGTTGTCAGCTGCTAGTCAGCCCCTGCCCAGGACCCTGGCCCAAAAACCCCATCGTCGCCTCACGATCCCACAAGCATCCACCCACGTTCAGCTCTCCATACCCCAGACGCTGGAGCGGAAACGCAAATATATTGCAACCCACCCGCACGCCCAAGCCCTTAATATTGCACATCTCCAGATTGCTTAGCCTGGAATGCTGCCCTATAGGCTAGTAGAGACCGAGGCCTTTCGCAACCTCATGGCGGCGGCCGCCCCTCGGTATTCGGTCCCCCCCAGCCGCCACTACTTTTTCCCGATGTGCCGTCCCAGCCTGCACCAGCACGTGTCAGACAACACATCCGTGCCCTGACCAACGCCGTTTCTGACAAGGTCCACCTGACCCGGACACGGGGACGTGCTGCCGGGCAGGGCCACTATTATATCGCTGACGGCACATTGGGTTAACTTGGTGGGAGCTGGGACCGAGCCTGACCCTGGGGCTGCTCATATACTGCCGACGCCGAGGATTGCGCCTACCTCTCCAGGTTTTTCAGGCCTACTATGCCTCCTCCTCCTCCCACCCCCCCTCCACCTCCTCCTCCGAACTACCAATCCGTGGGCACGGCGCCATCAGTCGGTAGCTCTAGGCACAGCAGCAGTGCCGTCGCTAAGCGACAGCAGGGGCTCAACTGCTGAGCCGGGCGACAAAAGGCACACCGCCCAAGAACTATTACAGGGCATCACGGCGCAGACTGATCTGTGCTGGCACCGCGTGACCTCAAGCGGGAATGGTTGTGTGTGAAACAACGCCGTAACCTGGTGGCGGCTCTGCAACCGGCAGACTGACACATGTGCCATGCCTGCCCATGTGTTAAATCTGATATGCAGCGTTTTCCTCAAGACAATCCCCCCAATCTGTCTGATTTGCTCACGAAGGTGCGCCGCATCGTGTGCGCATTCAAGGAAGTCCAGCCCAGATGCTGCCACCCAGGGCACGCAGCGCCGCCTCCAACGCCCCCTCACAACTGTTGTGCGTCGTGCCCACGAGGTTGAATTCAACACTGACCATGTTATCCAGAGTTACCAGCAGCGCAGAGCGATTGTAGACTGCCGATGTCAACTTCCACCAGAACTGGTAGTCAGGTCAGTCAGCTTCCTCAAGTCTACAATGAGAGTGGAGCGTGGATGTCTGTATCTGTCAGGTGCTGAGTAACTTTGAGGAGTCAACACGATGTCATGGCGATGCCGCCATCATGCACCTCACCATCCCGCGGCTTGGCCTGTTGAAAAACTCTCTGTCAGCATGAAGTCGGAAGCTTTGCGCTCGTCAACAGAGACGGGTAAAGAATATCCCTTGTTGTAGCCAAGCACCCTGAGGTCTGTTTCTCAGCGCATATCGGAGAGGTGGAGGTGGAGGAGGATAGAGGAAGAGGAGGAGAATGTTGGCGAAACACAAAGGGACCATGTTTGAGTCCTTCACTGTTCAGCGTGTATGGGCAGAAGAAGAGAGTTGGAGGAGTTGGAGGAGGAGGAAATGGACAGTCAGGCCAGGAGGGGAGTGAATTCTTACGCTTGGTACTCTGGCGCATATGGCAGATTTCCATGCTAGTGCTGCCTATCCCGTGACCTCGCTTCAAAGAATTTATTCAGCACCGATTACTGGGTGTTCACTCTCCTGCCACGGTACAAGCAAAATCTTTCGCACTCTCACCCTGCAGAGGAAAGGAGTGTGAGAATGCCATAAATACCAGCAGGCCCTGGTGCCAAAGCTGAAACAGTATTTTCCCTTCTGCACGCTAGCGGCAGAGTGCGTAGTTCTCGGGACAAGTAGCGAGGAGAGTAGCGACAGGCAGCTTGTCCAGCACAGGCAAGGGTACGCTTTACAAGGCTTTGCCAGCTTTTATGTCACCCCAGCAGACACTGTCACCTGTCCCCAGTCGTCGGCAGCGTAGGGCTGATCTTTACAGAAAGATGGTGAGGGAGTGCACGTAGCTACCATACCATCGTCCTAAATGATCACACAGCTCCCTACAACTACTGGGTTCTCAAGGCTGGACATGTGGCACGAACTGGCGCTGTAACCCTTGGAGGTTCTTGCCTGCCCTGCCGCTAGCCGTCCTGGTCCGAGCGGGTTTTTCAGTGCATGCTGGTGGCATCATCACACCGATAACGTACACGCCTGTCGACTGACAGCGCTGCAGGCTGACGCTTATTAAAATGAATAAAGGCTGAACTTTCTCTGAATTTCCAATCTCCACCAGGTGAAGGAAAGCTCAACCTGATAATTGATCCACCTCCTCCTCCTCCTCTCTCATTTTCCGTCCTTCTCCTCCTCTTTGTACAGTAAAGCAGAGGAAAATGGCTATTTTTTGACAGGGCCCACTGGCTCTTGCTATACTTCATGCATTTAATTGTTCTGGAGGGCCACTCCCGGTCCTCTGTTGAAAACAATTTTGTGAGTGGCCACATACAGGCACTCAATCTATTCCATTTTTCTGGAGGGCCACCTACCGGTCCGCTTGTTTGAAACAGTTTTGGACTGCCACATACAGCCTCACCATTCCATTTGTACTGGAGGGCCACCTACCCTCTCTATGGTTCTCAATAGGACTCATTTTCAGAGGCACGACTGTTTGGTTGAACATTTTGGACTTGCCACATACAGCACTCAATCTATTCATTTTAGCTGAGGGCCACCTCCTGCTCTCCGCTCTGTGTTTGAAGACAATTTTTTGGGACCTGCCACATACAGGCACTCATCTATCCTAGTCCCATTTTACTGAGGGCCCCTACCTTCTCCTCTGTTTTGAATACATTTTTGGGACTTCCACTACAGGCACTCAATTCTATCCATTTTACTGAGGTGCCACCTACTTGCTCCTCTGGTTTGAAACATTTTTGTGACTGCCACATACAAGCACTCAATCTATCCCATTTTACTGGAGAGGGCCACCTACCCTGCTCCCTCTGGTTTGAAAATTTTGGGACTGCCACATACAGGCAACTCAATCTACTCCCATTTTACTGGACGGGCCACCTACCTGCTCCTCTGGTTTTGAAACAATTTTGGACTGCCACCTAACGCAACTCAATCTATTCCATTTATCTGCGAGGGCCACCTACCTGCTCTCTGGTTTGAACAAGTTTTGGGACTGCCACATACACACTACTAGTCATTCTGAGCCCTACCGTATGGGTTACATTACCCATAACAGCCACTCTATCTTTACTGGAGGGCCACCTACCTGCTCCTCTGGTTTTTTTTTTGCAAAAATTTTTGGGACTTGCCCACATACGGGGCCCACTACTATCCAAATTAAATTGGTCTCCAAGCAGCCCCACACCGTTGTCTCCATTCCTACCTCCAAAAGTCGTCCATATACTGCCTCCATACATCGTCCCTTTATCAAACGAGGTGTGTCAGGCAGAATCTTTGGTGGTTTTATGGAGTTCACATCAAGTTGTTAGCTTTGTCCCACCCTGCTGTTAATTCCACAAAATATGACGTGCAACTTTTACCATTTGGATGATTATTAGTTTTTTCAGCGCTTCTTGCGCATCTGTTTACTTCCCTCACCCGCCATAATCTAAACTTATGACGCTACTACACTTATCTTAACAAAGCCTGCTGTTTGGGGAGTAGCCTATAGACAGGGCTTGGGATTTGCGAAAGCTCGCCTTCATGCGGATCGCTCAGCTCCATGCGCATCATGCCGCTTCTTTGCCGCATCTGTTTACAATTCCCTCACCCGCAATCCTAACTTATAAGAACTCTACTACACTTGATCTATACAAAAGGTTCTTAAATGTGTGTTTGGGAGTAGCCCTAGAGACAGGGCTTGGATTGCAAGCTCGCCTTGGCACGGAGCGGCCAGCTCCATTGCCAAGATCCACTAACATCGTTTTAACTGCCCAAGCAAGCACCCTTAATAAATCTATACTAGTTCACTGCCATCCACTACTGGTCCCTTATCAAACGAGCTTGTGTCGGCAGAATTTTTGGTTTTTTTCACTGGCTTCCACTGTTAACTTTGTCGCCACCGTCTGCTGTGTAATCCACACAAATATACTGGCAAACTTTTATCTGTACCGATATTATTTGAGCACTTCTTGCTCACCCTCCTGTTGTTCCTCTCCCACCCATTGGTTTGAAAAGCCTGAAGTCCATTTAGGGTATGTCGCCTGACACTGCTCTTAAGCCCTCTGCCGTCGGCCTCTGCATGCCGTTCCCCTAAGTGTCAGGGTCAATTTATGCATTGTTTAGATGCTATCTAGCTTCATTCTGGTCACCTGCATGCCATGCTGTTGCCCATAATTTTGGCATAATGGTGCGTTAAAAGCGCCTCAGAGGCATCCATCATGCTGCCCCCTGCGTTTCGTGTCCTTTCGTTGGTTTTCCATCCTTTTCTGAGGTCCCGTGTTGGCCAAGCTTCCCTGTCAGAGCCGTTGGTCCCCTTGAAAAATCTCAAGAAAAAAGAGTCTCCCATTGACTTCATGGTGTTCGTTAGTTCGATGACGAGCACTCTGCATCGTAGAAAAGTTCGTCTCGTAATAACTAGTACCCGAGCATTTTAAGTTGTTCTGCTCATCTCTATTATATGCACTTATGTTTGATATCGAGTATTTTGTGTACATATGTAGTTATAGTACTGGTATTGTACTGTCACTGTGTAATGGGCCGTAACACTGAAGGGGCGGGGCTTAATAAGTCACATGTCATTGTATCTTATGTATATATAATCTTCTTTAACGCATTGATTTGTTTGGCTAGGAACGGCTCAAGGTGACCTAAACGTCGCTGTCGCACATGAAATAAAAGACCCACGTTTTTTGAATGACCATTTGTAGTGCTGCTTTTTCTATTTTTTCTATGTATAGAGGACGTTTACACAATCCAACAAGCTTCACCCACCGATTGTTTGCACGTGCTGCCCGACTTTCTTTTGTATCTATCTATCTATCATCTATCTATCTCTCTATCTATCAAATATCTATCTATCTATCGATCTAGCTATCGAAAAGAAAAAAAAAAAATCTATCTTCTCATCTATATAATCTCATATCTATCTATCTATCTATCTCTCTCATATTATCTATTCTATCTATCTATCTATCTATCTACTATCCATCTCATATCTCTCTATCATCTAACTATCTATCTATCTATCTACTCTCTATCTAATCTATATCATCTATCTACTATCGATCTATCTATTCTACATATCTCATAGCTATCTAGCTATCTATCTACTTCTCATATCTTCTATCTATCTATCTATCTATCTATCTATCTATCTATCTATCTCATATCTATCTATCATCTATCTATCTATCTATCTATCTATCTATCTATCTATCTATCTATCTATCTAATATCTATCTATTTCTGAATGTATTAAGACCTCATACAATCCTTGAGTTGTGCCTATAGACCAGTGGTGGCGAACCTATGGCACGGGTGCCAGAGGCGGCACTCAGAGCCCATTATGTGGGCACTGCACCAGACAGGACTCAAAGAATCTTCCTGCAGTTCCAAACAATTTAAAAGATGTTAAAGATATGAAAGTGATATTTACACTGCTACTTGGGATTGTAGGAAGAGGGAGAATGAGTAAATAGGGTTGAATTATCTCTGAAGGACCTCCTGCTGGCCCCACAATTCTCTGTGTTCAGAGGGACACTGGAAAGAATCTAAAATTATGCAAATTTCCCATCTTGTCCTCAGGAGGCCTATATGATTGAAAGTTGTTGAAGAACAGGGAACAATAAGTTACTGCTTTAATTTTTGGTTGGCACCTCACAATAAATAAGGGGGGTTTTGCTGTTTGGGCACTCGGCCACTAAAAGGTTCTCCATCTCTGCTATAGACTGTTGTAGGGCCATATAACACCTAATTTCTGTTCCATCATACCATCAGTCCATTGTCCCTCAGACACCCCACTACAGAGCTGATCTCTGTATGTCTGCGCCATTAACCTTTATTGACAAGTCTATATTGATTTGTACCGACACCGACCCATAAAGGGTAGAATTCACCAATTTTTCTCTGTCCTAGGAAATTAATTAAAGTGCATTAATCCAGCGCTCACATCTAATTACAGAGGAAGTACAATGTGCAGTGAAAGTTTTGTGACATTGGGTGACATTTTCTGAACTCAGTCTATAATAATTATATTCATCTTCATGTCCGAGATGTAGAACCATAGCTGTAATTACACTGTGAAGTAGATTTATTTAGCGTAGAAGCACTGAGATAATCTCAATTTATTTTTGCGACTACGCCACCTCCACTCCATGTGGGTGTGTAGGGTGTGTGGAGGGGAGCAGCCGCCAGTAGAGTGGGCCACCACAGGGCGTTCCTGCCGCGTGCCTGCATACTTTCTAAAAACCTTCAAACATTAGTTTGCAAGTTTTTAGAAAAAACTAAGCCAGATCGGACCTAGTCCGAAATGTATCCACTGGAATATGAGGGGTGTGGCATATATCATACCCCGGTACATAAGCATATAAATCCCACCCAAATTTACTTACCCGGTCCTGTCGCGATCCCCGATACGGACGGTCCGACGAAGATGAAGTCAACCAACATCGAGCCCCCGTTATCCTGCATGTGTCGCTTCCCCGATGAAGTCCGCCGGAGTTCACCATCTTCTTCCTGGTGCATGTGAGTGCATGTCTTGCAACACAATTTTCGATGTTAAATCCTGCGCGTTGTCCGAATCCGTCGGATCGTCCGACGCCCCGCCCCCCGTGAAAGCCAGCGCCGATGTGCCAAAATCCGATCGCATGTGCCAAAAACCCCTGTTAAATGCGGTGAAATCTTCAGGAAACGCAACGAAAATGGGGTTCGCCGACCCTTAGTAAATGATCCCCAATATGTCTATGAGAATGGGCAGAATTATTTTCTTACCAATCTGATGACATAAAGGGGGATATTTATCAGGACCTCTGCGCACCGCCAGTGGCGCAGAGGCCCTGAAATAATCACAAATGCTAGCTTTTGTGACTATTTGCCCCGATCCGCCACCTTCACGCCAGTGGGGCGTGAAGGGGCGTGAAGGGGGGGGCGCGGCCGGACGGGAGTGGGCCGGCGCAGGCCGTTACTGTCCCCGCGCCTGTGCACTTGCTGCTGCCGGCGACTTTTCATACGTGAAAAGTCGCCGGCTGCGTTTTTTTCTACGCCAGGCCCTGCCGGGCCTAGGATAGACGCTGCGCTGCAATCAGCCCCGATACATCAAGAGGCAGAAGCATATGATAAATATCCCCCAAAGAGGTTATCCTCTCTGTAAAAACATTTTTTAGTGAATTCTCGGTTGACCTCCATGAACCAGACATTTACCCCTTTTCCTTAAAGGAAATCTACTATCAAACTCCATCATGATAAACCAGGGACATTACTCATAGATCCAGGCACCGGGACTGTGGTAATCTTCTTATATTTCTTATCCATGGCAACCTTCCTTTTAAAACGAACTTTTAAAATTATGCTAATGAGCCAGAGAGGCTCTGGGAGTATTACTAGAGCCCCACCAAGTTGTAGATTACAATTTGGAGGAGTACCTTCCCACTCCTACTGTGTGGCAGAGGGAGGAGAGAGATGCTGAGGGAGCAGCGGGAGGGTGAGACAGTAAACACCATGTGAAAATACATCACGGAGGGGCTCTGGTAAAAATCCCATAGAGCACTTCTGGCTCATTAGCATTGGTTTTAGAAGGCAGGAGGCCATGGATAACAAATATAAGAAGATTCCCACAGTCCCGGTGCCTGGATCTATGAGTAATGTCCCTGGTTTATGGATTTTGATGGTAGATTTCTTTTAAGGAAAGGGGATAAATGTCCGGTTCATGGAGGTCTACCCAATCCAACACCTGTCAATCAGTGGACCACTGGATCACATTGCTAATCCCTGTCTAGCTGGCAAGACGGACAGAATTTTACTAAGATGTCAGTCTACAGGGATCGGGGTGGGTCACAGAAGCGATGTCTCCAACCGCAGCCACCAAAGTGGATACAAAGTACAGATGACTGTGTCACTGAACTTTGCAAAGTTTAATAAAACTTTATATATACACTTTGTAAACACATGGGTGGGATATGGATCCTCATGGCACTTGTCCCCACTTCCATAAACCATCTGTTTTTTTAACAACTGAAGCAGGGGAGCCCGCATCCCACCTCTGTGTTGGGCACCCAAGGTCTCATGCAGTTACATGGTATTTGTTATGGGCAAACCCTTGTCTTGTAAACTTCCTGTTCTTTGTAGAAGACCCATATCCCCCAAGCTATATTCAGCTCTCTGCTTCCCCCATTCCCCTGTAGTGACCCCATGTACTTCCCCCGTCACCATGAATTATATGGACACTTCTGTATAGGACCTTCCCCCCCCCCCCATTGGGTTCAGCATTATATCATCTTTATTTTATTCACCATTTTTCTCTTAACCGAATCACAGTAGAATCTAATGACCCTTGAAACATGTCAGCGAATGTGAATTATTTGGAGACACGGTGTCTTTTCTACGGTTAGATTTAAGTATTCAGGTTTCTGTTAGAATCGCAGGTCAGGTCATGCTCAGAAAACCATCAAATATTAAGAAGGGAAATTGCATTGGAACGCTGCCCGGATCTGAGAACTTAGAGACTACTTACTGAGGTTACTTACAAAGTCTTTATCCGCCAGCTGATGGAAGATGGAATAAATGGGGCAATTCCGGGACTCTCAAAAATGACACAAAATTAAAGGAGCAGGATACAAAGTGTATAATTGTGTCTGCCTCCAAAATAACGGGGGGGGGGGGGGAATGCCAAATTATCCATTTATCGTCTCATGTGAAAGCAAATCCTAGTGGTGTGTAGCCAATATGTCTGCAGGGTCAGAATGTAATAAGGGGTCTTATTGTGGGCAGTAATTACTGTGAATTCAGGACCCCCAAACTTGACTGGAGCTAATTTAAAACATAACTTTAAAGTGAACCTGCCACCAGGAATGTAATTTTTAGCTGATTACAGGTTCCAATAGCCTATGCTATCCTAGCGTTAGAAATGCCTTTGCCAGCATTCTGAACACTGCCACTACTTTATAAAACTTTATTTCACATTACCTGGATGCCTGCTAACAGCATGTGGTGAGTACCGGCTGGGCAGCTTGTGAGTGCCTGTGTCTTCTTATGCATTCTTCCTCTACTCCCAGAGCTGGATGAATGTGGGGGAAAGGAGGCTGAGGAACAGGCAAACAGATGGTTGTAACTGCCCCCTTCCCCTTGGGCCTCACAGGAGCCAGGTAATGTGAAAAAAGTTTCATAATGCGCTGAAATGATTCAGCATGTTGAAAAAGGCATTTTCAATATAAGTATAGCATAGGCTTTTGGAACCTGTCACCAGCCAAAAATTGCCATTCCTGGTGACAGAGTTGTGATGTCAGAGCTACTTTAATTGACTCAAACACTGTAACTATGACATCACAGATACTAATTTGAATATTTGCATGTGTGAAACCCACTGATATCAAAGCGGTTTATTCAAACTATTTGTCTGTCCACTTTCAGTTAATAAATTATATTGTTTTCCCTAATGAAAGGTAAGACATTTTTCCAATGTAATTTATGCATAATTTCTAGATCTCTGCTTGCTGTCATCCAACAGGAAACTTCATTGTTTACTTCCTGTGGATTAACACCGTTCCCTGGTCATGTGATGTCACACAGGTGCGCGGCTCATTATATCCCTGGTCATGTGATGTCACACAGGTGCACGGCTCTTTATATCCCCGGTCATGTGATGTCACACAGATGCGCGGCTCTTTATATCCCAGGTCATGTGATGTCACACAGGTGCGCGGCTCGTTATATATCCCTGGTCATGTGATGTCACACAGGTGCGCGGCTCTTTATATCCCCGGTCATGTGATGTCACATAGGTGCGCAGCTCTTTATATCCCAGGTCATGTGATGTCACACAGGTACATGGCTCGTTACATCTCTGGTCATGTGATGTCACACATGTGCGCGGCTCTTTATATCCCAGGGCATGTGATGTCACACAGGTGAACGGATCATTATATCTTTGGTGATGTGATGTCACACAGATGCATGGCTCATTATTCACCTGGTCATGTGATATCACACAGGTGTATGGCTCGTTATATACCCCTGGTCAGATCGTGTCACACAGGTGCACGGCTCATATCCCTTGTCATGTGATGTCACAAAGGTGCACGGCTAGTTGTATGATGTCACACATAAATCTTGACCATAATTGTGGTCATGGGAAGTCACACAGGTGCATGTTACACAGGTGCTCGTTATATCCCTGGTAATGTGATTTCACACAGGCGCAAGGCTTATTATCATGCACTTCTCTGATTACTTTCTGTAATATAACAAAGCCGCTACATCACATGACTATGGACCTCTGGTATCCAGAGGAAGTGGTCATGTGAGCTACAGAACCGGAGATACAGCCAGTTCCATACATAGACAACATTTGGATCTTTATCTGCAGCTCAAATTACCAACCATGTCTTTAACTCCTTGCATCTCCAGTCCTGTAGTTCACACAACCACAAACCAAGATATGAGCACCTGAAGTGATGCTCCCCCTCTTCTAAAAGTGACTCATCTCAGCTCATTTGCATGAGACTTGTGATGAGATTTTTTTTAGAGGTAAATGGACAAGATTCTGCATAGAAGTGGCAATTCTGCAGAGGACATTGCATACCCTGCCGTAGGGGGCTAGTAGTTAATGGGGTAAAATCTGATGACGGGTTCCCTTTAACTCTCATATTCTTGCAGCTAGAGCTCCAAAAGTCTCCAAAGTCTAGACTTTCACCGCTCTTCACAAGACATGAACTTAGTTAAGCAAACCACAGTCAGATCTGGCGAGGTGAGCCGGGATACTTAACCCGGATCTATAAAAGTCACAGCCGCTGAACAGAACTGACAAACCCGTTTCCTAAGTGCGGATGGAGAGAGATGTGGGCCGCCGGATTCCTCTGTAATAACTCTCCATGACTGAGTTTGTCAATGACAGAACGTGACCTTGAGAGCTAAATATATGACTTCCAAATGTTCTGTATCCAGTTTCCAGTCTTTAAATCACATTTTCAGATGGAATGTTTAGCGCTTTGTGTCCCCCGGGGACCAGGACGATATTACTAACAATCATTCACATAAATGACCCGTATATCATTTCATCTTTATGTTCTGCGAAAAATGTTCATTTAATCGCTGCTTATGTAATTGGATTTTATGGGTCTGCAATTTATTAGCCTAATAACCGCACAGCAGTACAATAAATAGGGCAGAGTTGTTATGGCTTTCACTTGCAATGGATTCTGTGTCCACAGGGGGCGCTATAACAGGGTGTGGGGTACAGTAACAGCTCAGTGTTGAGAATATGTGGTGAATGGATAAATAAGAAGTCCAAATGTGCAACGTTTTTTCACCATTTTACTACCAATACAATCAAGGCAATACATTTCCACAATTGATATTAAAAAAAAAAACATTTTTCACCATGTCGAATATATATTTATTAACATTAACATATAAACACATATTTAAATTAACATATTCCAGATAATATTGCAATGTTTACAAGTCCCTGATGTCCTCCGGCTCTACAACATGCTGCCTGCATATAAGGCACTATACAATCTGCTCAGCTCCTTCTGCTCTATAACCTGCTGCCTGCTGCCTATGTACAATCTTCTCGACTCCTCCTGCTTTATAATAAAATGTCTGTAGATAGGACACTATGTACAATCTGCTCAGCTCCTCCTGCTCTATAACATGATGTTTGCAGATAGGACACTATGTACAATCTTCTTGGCTCCTCCTGCTCTATAACATGCTGCCTGCAGATAGGACACTATGTACAATCTGCTTGGCTCCTCCTGCTCTATAACATGCTGCCTACAGATAGGACACTATGTACAATCTACTCAGCTCCTCCTTCTCTACAACATGCTGCCTGCAGATAGGACACTATGTACAATCAGCTCAGCCCCTCTTGCTCTATAACATGCTTCCAGCAGTTAGAACACTTTGTACAATCTGCCCAGCTCCTCCTGCTCTATAACATGCTGCCTGCAGATAGGACACTATGTACAATCTGCCCAGCTCCCCCTGCTCTATAACATGCTGCCTGCAGATTGGACACTATGTACAATCTCCTCTATAACATGCTGCCTGCAGATAGGACACTATGTACAATCTGCTCAGCTCCTCCTGCTCTATAACATGCTGCCTGCAGATAGGACACTATGTACATTTTCTACCAGTCAATGCACGTGGCTCGGGCAGGTAAGTGCTCATTATTACGGTACAGCGGATGTGGATACACGGTGTCAGGCATTTATATGATGTTCCTAATCTAATTCTGATCCATGTGTCTGGTCCCCAGCTCACCGCAGTTATGTGGATTGATGTCGTCCATTTTTGGAAACTTTTGGACAAGTTGCGTTTAGGCGGCTGTTTTGCTGCTGACTGATGTTCGGAGATGAGATTATTATGTAGCGGAGACGCAGTGAAGAAGAGTTAATTTAATAGGGGAGATTTCTGACTAGGAAGTGCGCTGTCTCTTCCAATATTACCTCGCCGCTTTGCCTCGGAAAACAAATCTATTTTATCATTAGTGGGACCCACAGCACAAGACTACGGAGGATCCGGGGATGAATGGACTCAATTAAATTGCTTTTGTTGAATGTGTGACATTTCAGCTGAGGGAAGGCATAATACAGCCCCATCCGAAATCTGATAAATAATAGACGGCCGCTTCTTAAATAGCGGAAAACTGATTTTTTTTTTTTTTTTCCCTTTCGCTAATGTTCTGCAGATTTGGAGACGTTTTTACTAATGTTTGTACCTTATCTCTTCTTAACTTTGAAGCCGCAGATTGGAACTGATTTGTTTGATCTAATAGAAGCGCAACTTTTCATGAAGAGCGAGGCAGAACACGAGAATCGTCTTATTCTCCAGCCAAGACGTCTTGTGCCATAAACCACTGAGTACACTGAGCCCCTAATACGTCCTTATGCACCCTTGTACCCTGCCTATGACAGATCTGTCCACCCTGGAGTTCTTAATCCCCTTCAAAATTGGGCTCTGCTTTCCAAAAGTCATAACTTTCTCCAATTTCAGAGCTTTAGGGGGCTTGTTTTCTGCAGGACAGACTAAACTTTTCTATCCTCTTGCCCATGATGCCCTTTTCAGTTTTTGCTTTTTAGTTTTTTGCTCTCCTCCTCCCCAAAGCCACAATGTAAAAAAAAAAAAATTACAGCACTGTAGGAGGTCTTGTTTTTTGCAGGAGGGACTATACTTTCTAGTGCCACCATCTAACCCCCCAACAGACAAACAATGTTGCGTTCTGTGTGTCATCAATGTCTATTTTAAAAGACTGCCCTAACATTTTTGCGGCTCCTGCACAGGGACATAGGGCAGAATTATGAGCACTGGTAAAATGAAAGCTGAGCTGTAATTGGTTGTCATGGTCAACTACACACATTCTTACTCTTAAGCTACATTCGCATGGGGGACGTATATACGGCCAATGTATATACGGCCGATATACGTCCCCCACAGACGACAATGAGCGCACTACGGGTGCGGCACCATACCGCCCCATACCCAGGAAAAAGATAGGACATTTTTCTGAGAAAATCAAAGGATTTTTTGTGCGTCTGTAGTCCGAAAAATACGGTATGTATGAAATATTAAGAGAAAAGATATCCAGATGTATTATGGAGAATTAAAAACAATTATATGCAGACACAAAAGGAGAGTTGAGGGTTCTCTTTAGAGCAGCAATTGGATCCATGTCGCGATCCAATTCCTCATGTTGTGGTGACACCCCAACAATAAAAATATTTTAGTTGCTACTATAATGGTAATTTTGCTACCGTAATGAATTGTAAACATAGCTACAGCAGGGATGTCACCAGTAGCCAGTAGTAACAGCAGTCATGCCCCCAGAAGTCACAGTGATGCCCCCAGAAGTCACAGTGATGCCCCCAGTAGTCAGTAGTAACTGAATGGATGCCCCCAGTAGCCAGCAGTCACAGGAGGGATGCCCCACGTAGCCAGCAGTCACAGGAGGGATGCCCAACGTAGCCAGCAGTCACAGGAGGGATGCCCCCAGTAGTCACAGTGATGCCCCCAGTAGTCACAGTGATGCCCCTAGCATTCAGTAATAACTGAATGGATGCTCCTAGTAGCCCCATTATGTCAACAGGTGAAATTTCCCCGACTCTGGCAGATGTTTTGGGACTCACTCACTTCTTAAGGCTTGGAATGGTGAGTTTTAGGCGTAAGTTTAACGCCCCTCTGACTGACACTAATTGGCACGCCGGCTGACACGGGAAAGCACAAGGCGAAAGCGAACACGAAACGCAGCTTTCATGTGATCTCCGCTGTACAGAAAGCCCCTCCATGTACATTATTTATTAAGGGCTTCATCTCTCCAGCTGTTACACTGTCTGCCTCGTAAACACGGAAGTTATGTTCTCTGCGTGGGGCCCGACCTGCATCACAATGGATAAAAGAGACATTTAAATGTAAAATCTAACACATAAAGCGATAAATTGCAGCTAATTGTATCCATAACATGTCTCTATTATCCACTATTCCTCATCACTATGAGCAGTTTTATATATCCTTATTACTATTATTACTATTTACGGTAACTATATTACTGTATGTGGCTATTGCTAAGGATTAGAGATGAGCGAACACTAAAATGCTCGGGTACTCGTTATTCGAGACAAAAAAAAGTAGAACGTTATTGTAGCCCTAAGAAGGGCTGTTGGGTTCTTTGAGAATCACTCCTGCCTAACACTATTCTAATAGAACACCCTAACGCTTTGCTCGACCGAGCATCAAGCTCGGACGAGCATGTTCGCTCATCTCTACTAAGGATTTTAACATCATAAGAATTATATTTTTATCTTACTAATACTTATATTATCATTATCCCTTGAACATTTTATTATTATTAGTTGTTGCTATTGTTACTATTACAAAACTATTGTTACTTTATAGTAATAAAACTAAGTATATTATTTTATTAAATTATTCTTCCATTAGTATTATCACTATGTCATGGATATAGCAACCAAAGAAGATTCTAGTGAAAATAAATATTCCCCTCTGTTAAATCTACCATTAAAATCCATCCTGATAAACCAGGGACATTACTCATAGATCCATGCACCGGGACTGTAGGGATCTTCTTATATTTGTTATCCATGGTCTCCTTCCTTCTAAACCCAACTTTAAAAATTATGCTAATGAGTTGGAAAGTCTCTGGGATTTGCTACCAGAGCCTCTCCATGCTACAGCTTCACAGGCTGTTACACTGTCTTCCCTCCCTCTACCTGGTGTAATCATTCACAGTGAGAGGAGAAGATACAAAAAAAAGAGAATAATAGGTCTCATTTACTAAGGGTCGCACACGCACTTTTGTCGGATTGTGCACCGTTTTCGGGGATGACACCGCTTGCACAGGTATTTAAGAAGCATGTGCGCTGGGATTGAGGCGCAGCTGCGGTGGCTTCCACGCAACATAAATTAGGGGGCATACTGAGGATTCGGACAGAACGCGGGATTTAACTTTCAAATTGTGTCGAAAGCCCAAGCACTTACATGCACCAGGAAGAAGGTGAACTCTGGAGGACCTGAGCGGGGAAGCGACACATGCAGGGTATCGGGCACACAATCTTAGTGAATCGCGGCACAGAGCATTATAGCGGGACAATGCACTTTCTGTGAACTTCGGTGACGGGTAAGTAAATGTGCCCCTGTATGTATGGAAAAAGACTCACCATTTGCAAGTATCAATAATGGTGTGGAAAGAGGGTCAGGTGCAAGAAATTCCAAAAGCTGGATCGGACTCCAGGCATAAAAAGTAGGGTGGAGACCTGGCAGAGACCTCCTCCTGCACAGTGTAACATCCTGAGCTCAGGTAACGCCCCTGAGAGAGCTTTTGGTTCGTTAGCATAATTTTAAAAATTGATTTTAGAAGGGATGAAAAATAATAAGTACATTACCACAGTCACTGTGCCTCCTTGAGACATGGGACATCACTTCTTTTCATGTCACCAGTCCCAATGTGGGATCCGGAAGCGGGATCAGGGTAAGTGGCCTTTCTATTTGATTATCCAGTCTCACTGGTGCATTGTGACCACTGTGGCGGGTGATGAATCTCTACTAGATAGTAGTCACTTGTCCCAGGCATCATATTATCACATTGCTCATGTGACACAACAATAATCCTCCTAGACTTTGCTGGAAAGTACAATGACAGTCGCACATAGTACACGTCCATACTGTATCTAACCTATTTTCCTGACGTAGTCATCTGTATGCAGCAGAGCTGTGATTATTAATTGCTTTTTGCCTTCTTATATTTAAATATTGGTTAAATTTTACAGCGCTAAAAAAAAAAAGTAATCATTGGCCGATGTAATTGCATGGCTTCCGCATGGCCGCTTCCAATTCTAGAATTCATTAATAATATTCGGCAATGAGAGGGTGTAGATATTACGGATTCTTGTCGAGTTAACTAGAAGTTTCTAAAGAAGTAGAGAGTCGGCCAAACTGGTTATGTATTGGAATGGTATAGAAAAATCAATTGCCACCAATCATTCAGTTCTAGGTGTGGGTCCAATGTAGTAGACCTGTGACCTGTGACCTGTGACCTGATTTGACCAGTGGACAGTCATTTAGTTGGAAAGTAAAAAATAATTTATGGTAATAAATAGAGATGAGCGAACATACTCGTCCGAGCTTGATGTTCGTTCGAGCATTAGCGTACTCGAAACTGCTCGTTGCTCGGACGAATAATTGTCTCCATAGCAGCCTCCACACGTTGTCTCCATTGCTACCTCCAAAAGTCGTCCATATAGCTGCCTCCATACATCCTCCCCTTATCAAACGAGGTGTGTCAGGCAGAAATTTGGGTTGTTTTCATGGATTCCACATCAAAGTTGTTAACTTTGTCGCCACCCTGCTGTGTTATCCACAAAATATACTGGCAAACTTTTATGATTAACCGATATTATTTCAGCGCTTCTTGCGCAGCTGTTTACATTCCCCTCACCCGCCATATCCCAAACTTATAAGAACGCTACTACACTTGATCTTATACAAAAGGTTCTTAGAAGTGCTGTTTGGGGAGTAGCCTAAAGACAGGGGCTTGGATTGGCGAAAGCTCGCCTGGTTGCAGAGCGCCAGCTCCATCCCAAGATCCAACTAACATAGTTTTAACTATTGCCATCGGAAACCTGCCACTTCAAGTGGTAGGTTTCCTTTAAAGATAAGATCACTCCCTCTCGCCCAAGATAGGGGCATATAAAGTGACAATCCCCCTTCAACCTCTAAAAGTGACTCATCTCAGGAAAAAGTGACTGCATTTGGCTTTAAAGGAGAGATTTTTTATAGGTAAATGAGCAAGATTTCACATGAAATTTAAAGGGAACCTGTCAACAGGGACCTCATTTACACTAAAGACAGGTTACAGAAGCCCTTCACACCTGCAGTGCACATCTGCCATTCTGCTTTCTCTAAGCATTTGCATTACAATAAAATTGTGTGTTCTAACTTACCTTGCACAATGACAGAATCCTCTGTAGTCCTGGGGGTTGGCCTTTGTTTTGGTTGTATTGCATAAAAACAACATGTGACCTGTCTGTGTTTAGCTCTCAGCCAACATGTGACGTGTCATTGCTCAACTCTCAGCCCCCATCTTTGTGCTCCTACACAGCTCCTCCCTCTCCCACTGATGTCAGGTCGCCATGTTGTGAGCTCTGTGAAGGAGCAGGAGGAAGGAGCAGGAGGGAGGAGCTGTACCGGAACACAAAGTTTGGGTTGAGAGCTGAGGAGTCTGCAGCACAGACAAGTCACATGTCTTTTGAAATGCATCCAAACCAAAGCCCAACCCCTGGGACTACACAGAGGATTCTGTCACGGTGCAAGGTAATTTTAAACACACAATTATACTGTAATGCAAATGCTTAGAGAAAGCAGAAAGATATATTTGCACTGCGAGTGTAATGGGCTTCTGCAACCTTTCTTTAGTGAAAATTAGGTCCCTGGTGACAGATTCCCTTTTAGAAAAGACATTTCAACCCCTGCCTGAGGGGGCTGGGAGATTAGTGGGGATAAAACTGATAACACTGTGCCTTTATGGAGCACCTATGATATTTCTCCATGATTAGCCATTGAAACTTATTCAGGATTTAGTATTCTTTTACCTTCTAGTCTTGTATTTTACACCAAGCATTGGCACCACATGAAGGCGGCAGCTCAGCTGTGTTATTATACATAAATACATAAAGTTATTGGTATGGAGGAAGACTCTGGGGCAAATTTACTTACCCGGCCCATTCGCGATCCAGCGGCGCGTTCTCTGCTCTGGATTCGGGTCCGGCCGGGATTCATGAAGGCAGTTCCTCCGCCGTCCACCAGGTGGCGCTGCTGCGCTGAAAATCATCTCCACGCGCCGGAATGCACCACCTCGGACCAGGTGAAGGTAAGCGGTCACCAAGCGACACTTTTTCGGTTTTTAAATGCGGCGGTTTTTCCGAATACGTCGGGTTTTCGTTCGGCCACGCCCCCCGATTTCCGTCGCGTGCATGCCGGCGCCGATGCGACACAATCCGATCGCGTGCGACACAATCCCGGGGCAATTCAGGTACAATCGGCGCAAATCGGAAATATTCGGGTAACACGTCGGGAAAACGCGATTCGGGCCCTTAGTAAATGACCCCCTCTGTGTAACGGCTTAGTATCTCGTGGAAGCAGCGGCAGTGGAGTGCTGCTTTAAGACTTGGCATCTCCTCCCTTCAATCAAGCTTATAGTCAAGTTAATTAAACTTCCAGTCACTTAAAGTTTCGAGCACTTTGCTCAGTTTGTGATGTGGCTAAAAAAAAAAAATCAGTGTTTATGCTGAAGATGAGAATTTCCATGGCCATCTGCTCAGGGGAAAGTGAATTAATTGAGTTCATACTGCGAGACAAATAAATCAGTGGGTGCAAAATGCGGGATGTTACTAGTGAAAGTAATTGGATGAAATAATCCCGGATTTCTGCAGAACAGAAGTGATTTTTATCACAAATGTCCTCTGGAGCATGTGATGTCCCCACTGTACGAGGACCGCAAAATGTGGAGGAATGTATAGGACTCCTGTACAATATGTTCTGCTTCTTCCAGGACCTCCCCCAGTCACCAGTTTATATTAACTTCAATCATGGACAGGAATATAGTTCTTGTATCCAAAGTCAAGTCAAGGTCAAATCACATAATATTGGGCAACACCCCTCTGTGGGGCTCACAATCTAATCCACCTACCAGTATGTTTTGGAGTGTGGGAGGAAACCGGAGGACCCGGAGGAAACCCACGCAAACACGGAGAGAACAAACAAAAACGTTGATATATTCCTTTGTATAGGGAATGCAGTTAATTTTATATAATTTTTTTTAGCAAAACTTGGAAAAATCATGTGTAACACGTTTTGTGCTCATTATTATTGTTGTGTATTCTTAAAGGAAAACTACCAAGAGGAATCTACTATGAGAAGTAGACATGATGGTAGATTCCTCCTTTCTGCCTCTGCCCTAATTTGTAATTTAATAATCCTGGAACCTAACGTGTTAAAAACTTTATTTTAGTAATATGTAAATTACATGCAGAAGCTACTGGGGCGTGGTGTAGCCTTAGCTCCCACTGCCCGACCAGGATAGTACACGCCCCAGTAGCCTCTGCAGGTAATTTACATATTACTAAAATAATGTTTTTAACAAATTAGGTTCCAGGATTATTAAATTGCAGATTAGGGCAGAGACAGGAGGAATCTACCAGCAGATCTACTTCTGATTGTAGATTCCTCATGGAAGGTTCCCTTTACTTGTCTAAAAATATTGCTCTCTACAGCTCCTAGAGCCGCCTGGGTAGAGGCTTAGCTACTATGACTCACTGCTCCCCCTCCCATCTCCATAGACTTCTATGCCATCTGACAACTTGTAAGTTTCTGTCCATCCTCAAGCACATTCCAGGGTTCAATACATCACAAATCATTACAACATAGTAAATACGGCTCACATGGTCAGTACTCAGTACAGTGGGGGGGGGGGGGGGATTTCTAAACGCACTTGCGCCACAATTCAGGTGGTTTTGGACCAAAAACACTGTCCAAAATGCCTTGCACTACAGTTATCAATGCTTTTAGACCTTTTTTGGCACTTTCCCGACTTGTCTGATTAAGGGGGCGTCGCCTTCGGAGATAAAAGCCTCACGAGAAAGGGGCGTGGCTTGCATGAAATCGTCAATGCGCCACAAATTCTGGTGCACAGTTTAGACCTACTAGAAGTAGGTCTAAAGTAGGAACCGACAGTCTTATACTGCACCAGAATTCATCATCACAGTGATAAATCTGGCGCAGCAAAAGACTAGTGTTTTCTAACTAGAAACTGGCAGAATTGTTACCGTAGATCCCCATCAGTGTGTTTCTTAGATAGAACAAGGTCATGTGATACTGGCCGTGCATTAAAAAAAAAAAACTATCTACTTTTCTTTCACCGTTTTGTTGATTGAACTTCTTTGAAAAATCTAGTTTTTCTCCATGGTAACAGACTACAAACAAACCCCTATGTAGTCTGATCCAGCAGTCATACTCTATTCCATCCTTATTCTTTGAATAGTTCAAAAATATTCATTTTAAGTTGTCTTTAAATAGAGCGACTAATGCTTTGCCTCATAAACTTCTGCCTATAGTTACATAGTATCTAATGAGTGATACATTCTATAGTATTGGACCAGCTTGTAATTAAGATTCCTGCTATAACCGCTTTCATTGCTATGAACCATAAATTTGTCGCTGTGCTGACAATGGAGAAAAATGAGGTTGGTAAATCACAGCATAATCACAGGTTTAGAGAATGGCTCATTATGTACAGAGGTGCCGGTACCGTATATCAGAGGCGCAATATTTTACCAAAGCGAAAGAGATTAAAACACATTATGGGACCCAACCGGAGAATTTAGGAATGTGAATAATTTTCTGGTTCAAAAAGTTAATTCTAAAGGAAAACACGGAAGATATGCGACAAGCATGAGCGGAATTTTTTATGGTCTTAATATTTGCTGGAAAGTATGTTTTATTGTAAAAGATAAAGGAATAGTTCTGGAAGATGTATTTAGTGAGCTTAAAAATTCTACTACTTACATTTGTTTCAAAATTCAACTTACCCTACTATAAAATTAAATTAGTATTAGTATAGGCAATGGCCCAGATTTCTTCATGTATTTGTGCCAGTTTGTGTTTTTCTGACTGTTTGCACATGTACTGTAGTTATGAAATGTTTGCACCCGTTTTGTGTCGCGGCTGTACTGTGTGCGCCGCGACACAAAACTGTGCACCTAAAGGGGAGTTCCGGTGCCTATTTGCACTGGCCGCCATATGTATGGGGGGATTTATAAACGCGCTTGTGCCACAATCCTTTTTTTGGCACTTTCCCGACTACTCCGATTAGGGGGCGTGGCCTTCGGAGATGGGCGTGGCATAATGAGAAAGGGGAGTGGCTTGAGATATTGTGAAATTCTGGGGCATGGTTTAGACCAACTAAAAGTAGGTCTAAAGTAGGAACCCACAGTCTTATACTGCACCAGGATTCATCATCACAGTGATAAATCTGGAGCAAAAGACCAGTGTTTTCCAGCTAAAAACTGGCAGAACCTGAGACACATTGTTAAATCTCCCCCACTTTGTCATCAAACCGGCCCAGACGGGTCAGGAGACTCCCATATGAAGCAACAGGCAGAGAATAGTCCAAAACAGCCTGAGGTCAGGGCAGGTAAAAATGAATGAGGGGCCAGGAAAAAGCCAAGGTCAGAGTCAGCAACTACAATTTCAGAGTCAGATGAGGCCATAGTTGGACCTGAGTGACAGAGAGTAATAACACAGCCAGGACCAGGAGTTCCACTGTTTACTCGCTGTATGGAATGAAATAAGTTGGTTCCATAACCAAATACAGATCACTAAAATTATTCTTAAAGTGTCCTGTGAAATCTGTGCCTGTTTGGGCTTCAGTGCCATCCTCTGACTGTAAAGTATGGCTGAGGGTGCACTGATAAGTGAATATTACTCCACTCACATTTATGCCTTGTCTAAATGTCAGAGAATTGATCCAATGATCTCTCTCGGGACTCCGAATTTCTCATGAAAGGTTTACAGGCTTTTTCCTCTTTGCTTGCTATAAGTTTTATTTTAATCTGGCTGGCATTAATCTTTATTTTTTTTATTTTTTATTCCTTGACCTGTTGCCTGTTTTCTGACTATTAATTTGCCCATCGATTCTGTACTTCATTTGTCTTCTTGGTTCTGACCCCATATTTTGTTGACTACTCTCCCATGTTTTGTCCTGTCATTGTCTTCATGTTAGCACTTTGGCTAAGGAAGGTTATGGTGACCAATTGCCACCTGCTGCTTAGGGTAGGCTGAGCAATTAGGTAGGGACAGCTGGGAAGAGGTTTTAGCCTTAGGGATCACTGTCCTTCTTGTTCTTCCAGGCCATTACCTCACCCTGCATAACAGGTACCTTCAGGGTTGGATTTGTGTCTTCTGCAACTAAATTATTAAGTCTGCATTGCCAAATCAGCTACTACAGTACAATGCACCTTTACTGGGAATATAAGGGTAGGTAACATTTGGTTGACGAATATGCCAATAAGGGGGAGGGGTCTTAGCATTATGCATTCAACAAGCCCCTCTCCTGTGCTCCACATAAATGTTTATTTCTACCAGGTGTAGAAATACGCACAGTCGGCGACTTTTCACATTTGAAAAGTCAGTGACTGCAGCCAGTGTGCCGAAGCGGGGATAGAAACACCCCATGCAGGGCCACTCCCTGGCCGGCCGCGATCCGTTCACACCCTTCTACTTCCCCTCACATGGAGATGAAAATAATCGCTAGCAATAAGTTAGTATTTGTGATTATTTCAGGGCTTCTACGCTAGTGTCTGGACGCAGAAACCCTGAAAAATTCCTCCCTATATCTCCTGTTCTGTAGATCACAGAACCACAAGTCTGGTGCAATTTGAAAGATTACATTTTTATATTTAAAATGATACCATGGTTCTATGTACTACAGAGCCCAAGAAAGGGGTATCTGACACGACACGCCCCCTGAAGCCTTTAAAAGTGATCCATTTCAAGCAAAAAGTGACTATTCTCTTCCCATTTGCATATGACTTTGGAGGATTTTTTTTAATAGATAAATGTTTGAATTTTAACATGAAAGAGGTAAAGATAGAAAGGATATTTTAAACCTTACCTGTGGGGGGGTCTAGTTTAGTAGTGGAAATGCTGCTGACAGGATCCCTTTATACTTTATGGTAGGCGTGCAACAACAATAGCAATCTAAAGGAACCATTAAAGCAAAATTTGAGAATTTACATGCCACATGTTAACACTAAATTTAACCAAGTAATATGAGCTATGTTCCGAAATGATGATTTCATGTACTTGGAGGTCACACCACCTCCTCTATCTGCATGCTACGTGCTGTGATCCCCTCTTGTGACTTGTACTTGGCGGTTCCGTTTTTTTCCCTATAAATCTTCTTATATAATTTATCTTAATTATAAATCACCAGGGTGGATTCATGCAGCCACATCTCTTAATTGGCTGAATGCCTTTGCTACTTCTAATAGAATCATTCAGTTCAGTGGGATGTCAGCGAGCGCCATGCATTGTGCCTTGATCGAGGCAATTGTTTTAATATTATGTTTGCATAACGTCATGTCGCTGTTACATAAGAGCCTATTTTATGCTTCCTATTAGCATTGTTTACCGCTCTTCCAATGGTTATCATAATCCATCCTTATTTAGCCGGACTATTAGAGCTGGACTTGTGAAGGGCACACGGTGGACCATCACTAAAAATATATTATAGCAGATAGTTCCAGTCCAGTGGCTTCTCAAGAACATAGTGTAACCTTCAGCATGTGGAGGTGTTAGGAGGGAATTACGGATACATTACACATTGCTGAACATTATATTCTACTATACAATTAGTTAGCAGTCAAATAAATGAATGATCATCTTGATTAAAAGGTCTAAGTAAAATATATTTTCTGAATGATAGAATATTAGAATCATCTCTTACTTTCTCTGTGTACAGATATGACCCTATTATAGTAAGGTGGACCTCAAATCTCTGCTGCCTAAGGTGAACTATAGAATGGCGCCCACTCCACTCCAGAAGAAATATATCATTTTTTTTTAGTAGGTGGGTTCTCCATGCAGAACTGACATTGGGTGGGAAGAGACACCATTTTTAAGTGTCTGGATCTGCTTACTGCAGATGGTGCTGCTTGAGGCGAGAGACTCAACTTGCCTCATGGCTAATGCACCCTTGCTGTTATTAGCACATTACTGTTACATGAATAGAAATTACATAAAAGGAATGCATTAGGTATTTCCAATATTGGACATCCAGACCCTATTGGGCCATAGGGTTTAGATTTTTTTTTGTATGGATACAACTGATACAGGTTCTACCTGGTTCTTTTGGAACTTTATGAAGGTTTGTCAAGACTGGACTCCATTGGGATCAGAAGTACTTGAAGGAAACCTACCATGAGGAATCTACAATCAGCAGTAGATGTGATGGTAGATTCCTCCTGCTGCCTCTGCCCTAATCTGTAATGTAATAATCCTGGAACCTAACTTGTTACAAACTTTATTTTAGTAATATGTAAATTACCTGCAGAGGCTACTGGGGCGTGTACTGGCCTGGCAGGGCACTGGGAGCTAATGCTACACCACGCCCCAGTAGCCTCTGCAGGTAATTTACATATTACTAAAATAAAGATTTTAACAGGTTAGGTTGCAGGATTATTAAATTAGAGATTGAGGCAGAGGCAGCAGGAGGAATCTACCATCAGATACATTTCTGATAGTAGATTCCTCACGGTAGGTTTCTTTTAATAGAATCTTCTCACCACATTAATCCCTTGAAGATGGCTCACCGATGAGCTGATCACATGTCTTTGGAAACACCTGATGTGCCCGGCCTTGAAATAAATTGATGATTCTATAACATATGGAAATTTAACATGTTTTATGAAGAATGGCTCTTCTTTAGTTACTTCTTCTTTAGATTCTTAGGGTTGGATCATATGGAGGGAACCCCTTCATTGAAGGTCTGAAGCAGAGGGATTTTAATCAGATAATCCCTTTTATGGACTTTTCAGTTGCATTTGTTTAGGAGTAAAGGAAAGAAATAGAGCACCAAGGGCGACATTGCCCAAAAGATATAAGTGGGTACAGTGTTTTTAGGTGTTTCCTCTACTTGTGTGGTTTCGTGATGCAACAATACAAATATATCACAAAACGTCAATAAGTTATTGGGCGATGGAAGTTATATCGGGTGGTAAAAGGAAAACTATGCCTCCCTTAAAGGGAACCTACCATTGAAATGAATCTGCACACAATAAAAAAAAACTATGATTAAAAATCACTGCCCTTGTCCCTAAATGGTTCCTTTCTATGCCAATGTTAAAAAAAGCAGTTATATGCAACTCAACTGATGTGAGTCCAGTGACACTAAGTGAGTCCAAAGCGTCCTGCATATTTGGTGGTTACCGCATTGCCCTGCCTCCTTGTTCCTGGTTGACAGGTCTCTCTGCTAGGACATGCTGCGGTATGGAACATTGACAGAGAGTTCTGTAACATCATTGGGCACTTAAAGGGGATGTTATCTAAGGTCATGTTACATCTGCAACGTCTACCCCATGTATGTATCTGATCACATGAAATCACATAAGCCTCCATGGCTTTCTACTCATTCAAATGCCTCCATGAACTTCTACTCTTCCCATCCTCCATGGAGGCATGTGATCAGATACATACATGGGGTAGACGTTACAGATGTAACAGGACCTTAAATGACATCACCCTGGTCACATGACATGAAGTGCTGAGTACCTAGAAGAGGGGCTGGCTGAGCAGAACACACCCCCTCCTTAAAGATGATTTATGGGGATGTAAGGGAAACATTTTTTGGTTAAAATGTGGTGACAGATCCCTCTACATCAATGAGCAGACACTAGTCAGTAATAACGAACTGTGTCCTCCGAAACAGCATTTACTTATATTATTACATTGGAAAATGATTAGTCTGCAATTTCTATCACTACTGCCAATATCATAGTGGTTTCATCTATAGGCACCTGAATGTACTGTGCTTTTTACTTGATTATTGTGAATTTATAGAAGGAGGTACAATGCACAGTTGTGACTGGGCACTTGGGAAAAAAACACCAGTTTTCTGTAACTAAATACTTTTGCCAAAGCATAGGGGATAACTAGCCCCACCCCTGCCCAGTCACAACCACACCCCCAAGGAACCCGGATCTAAAAAAAACATTTACTTTCAAAGTTTCGCTACAGAAAACTTTAAAAGTATAAATTGGGAACATTTCACAGCTAGATCCATATGTTTTTTTTTCCCTTGCAGTTTATTATTGGCATTCTCATTGCATATGCTGCTTCTTTGTGAGCGAGAAGGGATAAAATGTGATAAAAATTGGAGGGAAAGTTCAGCTCTTTAGATCTTCATAAAATGTTTTGATGTATTTCTGGGAAATGTTTTCAACAATAAAAGAGGAATTTTGATAGAATGGTAGAGTTCTTACCAGTGATGCGTGCATGAACTCGGAGCTAGTCGGAATAAAAGCTTCCTTGATATTGCAGTTCTGGAAACAGCACTTTAGTCTCTCTGGTTATTATTATTGCATTGTAAACAAAGATGCTCTTTGTGCCACGGTGAGGAAGCGTGGTCACTGGGATGTTAAGCATCGAACAAAGAAAACTCTGAACTCTTCGACATGCATGAATACCCGGCCATTACTGCTCTATTCATACATTGTGTACTTAGCGAAGAAGTTCTTCTAAGCATAAGTGAGATAAACCATTGATCTGTGTATCTAGCCCTTAGCTGTTTATCTAGTGTTTGTGTGTGTTTTATAGCTCCAGGCAAAGTATAATGACAGAACACAATGTCATCATCACTATATATAGAAATATAGTGTGACAGTGTCTCAAGTTAACTGGTTGAAGACAGAGGACAAGATAACTCGTCACGATTATCCAGCTGTTGTGGCTTTGGGACGATTCATATCGTCATGTTGTTAAAGGGAAAATGACAGTATAGGCGATCCCCTACTTAAGGACACCCGACTTACAGACAACCCATAGTTACAGACCGACCTCTCTGACCTCTGGTGAAGCTCTCTCAATGCTTTACTATAGTCCTGGCTGCAATGATGAGCTATAAGGTGTCTGTAATTAAGCTTTATTGATAATCCTTGGTCCCATTACAGCAAAAAATGTTTAAACTCCAATTGTCACTGGGGCCAAATTTTTTTTTTACAATTATAAAATATACAGTTTCAACTTAAATATGAATTCAACTTAAGAACAAACCTCCGGATCCTATCTTGTACGTAACCCGGGGACTGCCTGTATATTGTAAAATAAACTCCCATGTACTATGTTCTTGAGTGCATGTTTAAGCTGGACAGATCCATATTTTATAGGTGTCCAGTTGAAAGTTTGTCAAGTCCCGGGCCACATCTGTCATGAAGTGAGTTGAGCATTTTGCCACAGGCGGCACTTTTTTCATCTAATGCAGCAAAAAGGCTAGAATTTACTCCACCCCTTGTTGGATTCTGATGTCATCCAAGCAGAGACCTGCACATGTGTAGTGTGTTTTCCATTGTTACTTTGTACTTATGCCAAGAAGATAAATACATATCAGAGTGAAACAGTGCTATAGGGTTTTCCATGAACAATTCTGGTCCTTAAAGAGAACCCGTCATGCAAAATAACCCCCCTAAACTAAATATATTTTCATAAACTGCCATTAGAGAGCATTGCCTCTATCCCTTCATTGTCCCGAAAATTGCAGCATAATCCACAATGTAACCTGTATGTTTGAATAAACCCTTTATTGGGGTCACATATGAATTGCTGAAAGCCTCAACCATGTTTTCACATTAGAGCGCCTGCCGGAATCCCTGCTTTTTTCACTGCTTTCAATCAAATTGCTGTGCAATGCAATTCATTATTTCAACTAGAGTCACTTTGTGCTGCAGCTTATGTGGATAAGGTTTTATAAAATCTCATCTGCTATTCTGTTACCATACAACTCAGTAGACCATCGCCTGCTGCTGCAAGAAGAGCCATATTTGCCATTAGGCACTGTAAGTCCTAAATCTAGGTGTCCAGTTGTAGGCTCCCTTAAAGGGGTACTTCCATGAAGACAAGATTCTTAAATATACTCAGGATAACAAAATAACACATTCTTTAATTCAATGTTATTAAAAATAATTCTGAATTTCACAGATATAATTTCAACCAGAGCCAATTCTAGCATATTTGTTGCCTGAGGCGAATATTAAAATGCTGCCCGTCCCCGCTTGCTCCCTGTTAAGTAAATGCTGAAAACTTTACTAACAATTAACATCCCTACAGACAGCTCTCTGACACTGTGTGACTGACTACAGGATCTGAGAGGCATTAGTGGCATCTAGTACCTTATGGATGACAATCTCTTCCATCAGGAGGACTTTATTCCAGGTTCTCCAATCCATGACGTATCACTGCTGAATTCACGGGCAGATATCTTCAGCTCCGCGCAGCATCTCCACCCGGCGTCCCTAAAAATACCACAGTCACTTACAGTATGAAGTCTCTTGGATAACAACACTGGGCTCCTAAATAATATATACCCCTCACAACACAACTGACCGCACGCTACCCCACACATATAAAACATCCCTTCATTATAAGGATAAAATCTATATACATATACTATACTGTTATCCCATTATACAGCCCCCTGAGCTAAGTATATTATACTGTACCCCGATTCCAGCCCCCCCAGCTATTAAATACTGTATCCCATATACATCCCCCCCAGCTTAGTAATATACTGTACCCCATATACAGCCCCCCCCAGCTAGTATATAACTGTTCCCATATACATCCCCACCGCCGTCTTAGTAATAACTGTAACCCATATACAGCCCCCCCAGCTTAGTAATATACTGTATCCTATATACAATCCCCCAGCTTAGTAATATCCTGTACCCCATATACAGCCCCCCCTCTTAGTAATATACTGTATCCCATATACACCCCCCAGCTTAGTAATATACTGTACCCCATATACAGCCCCCAGCTTAGTAATATACTGTACCCCATATACATCCCTCCCAGCTTAGTAATATACTGTACCCCATATACATCCCCCCAGCTTAGTTAATATACTGTACTCCCATATACAGCCCCCGCTTAGTAATATACTGTATCCCATCTCCAGCCCCCCAGCTTAGTAATATACTGTATCCCATATACAGCCCCCCAGCTTAGTAATATACTGTACCCCATATACACCCCCCAGCTTAGTAATATACTGTATCCCATATACATCCCCCAGCCTTAGTAATATACTGTATCCATTAACAGCCCCAGCTTAGTAATTACTGTATCCCATATACAGCCCCCCAGCTAGTAATATACTGTATCCCATTACAGCCCAGCTTAGTAATTACTGTACCCATATACAGCCCCCCCAGCTTAGTAATTAATCCTTGTACCCATATACATCCCTCCCAGCTTGGAATTATAGTCACCATATACATACAGCCCCTGCTTACAGTAATATCTGTACCCAATAACATCCCTCCCAGCTTAGTGATATAGTTATATATAATATATACAGCACCCCCAGTAAAATGATATTGCTGCCCCATATAATATATACTGACTCCCCCCAGTATAAAATAATTATAGCCCCCAATATATTTATAGCATCCCCCCAGTTTAAAAATAATTATAGCCCCCAATATAGATATATACATCCCCCCCCAGTACTAAAATATTATAGCCCCAAATAATATCTATAGCATCCCCCCCAGTATAAAATAATTATAGCCCCAAATAATCTATATGCATCCCCCCCCATCTCTAAAATAATTAGCCCAAATAATATCTATAGCATTCCCCCCCAGTAATAAAATAGATAAGCCCCAAATAATATATATATAGCATCCCCCCCCCCAGTATAAAAATTATAGCCCCAAATAATATAATATATGCATCGCCCCCAGTAAAATAATTCTAGCTCCAATCCCCATAAATATACAGAACCCCCCCGCCCCTCTAGTATAAAATAATTCTGGCCCCATAATATCTATAGCGCCCCCTAGTATATAAACAATCATACCCCCAAATAATATATATATAGGCATTCCCCCCAGTATAAATAATATAACCCCAAATATAGATATATAGCATCCCTCCCCCAGTCTCAAATAATTAAATAGCCCCAAATAATTCTATAGCATCCCCCCCATCATAAATAATTATAGCCCAAATATATCTATAGCTCATCCCCCCCCATCATAAAAATAATTATAGCCCCAATAATAATCTATAGCATCCCCCCCAGTTATAAATAGAATATAGCCCCAATAAATATATATATAATATATAGCATCCCCCCCAGTATAAATAATATACACCATAAATAATATACTATCCAAAGCATCTCCCCCCCCAGTATAAAATATTATACCCCAATAATATATATATATCAATCCCCCCCAGTATAAATAATTCTAGCTCCAAATCCCCAAATAAAATATACAGACCCAGAACCCCCCCGCCCCGTATAAAATATTTCTGCGGCCCATATAATATCTATAGCATCCCCCTAGTATTAACAATCATAGCCACCCCAAAATATATATATATATTAAGTGCATTCCCCCCAGTATAAAATAATTACAGTATGCCCCAAATAATATAAATATATTTGCATCCCCCCAGTAATAAGAACTAATTAAGCCCCAATAAATAGCATTCCATGATCCCCCCCCTCCCCCCCCCAGTTTAAAAATAATTCTGGCCCATATAGATATATATATAAGACCCCCCCCCCCCCTGCAGTATTAATTATTAGCCCAATTAATTAAATACATGAAAAATAATAAAAATCATACTCACCTTCATGCAGCTGCTCCCTCGCCGCGGCTCCGGTGTTCACGCGGCTCTCTTGTGAGACGCGGCTCCGCACAGTGACACAGGCGCCGCGCCATGACGTCATGGCGCCTGTGTCACTGCTTAGAACGGAGCGACGCAGCTGCCGGAAAGGCGCTGCGTCGCTCCGCATATAAATCGCGCCTGTGTCTTAAAGAGACAGGCGCGATTTATTTAGCTGGTGGGCGATTCGGGCGTTAATGGACGCCCGAATCGCCCACTTTAGAGCGGCGAATTTCGCCGCCCTTTACAGGGACCCGCATTCTGCCGCCTGAAGCGAGATTTTCATCTCGCCTCATGGCAGATGCGGCCCTGGGTACGGGTGGCCATGGGCCACCCTCGAAGGCTTGGTCCCCAGTCTACAGCCCAAACCAGCTAGATCAGTGGTGGCGAACCTATGGCAGGAGTACCAGAGGTGGCACTCAGAGCACTTTCTGTGGGCACTCAGGCCAATGCCCAGGACAGAGTTCACCAAATAGGACCAAATCCATCAAATCTTCCTGCAGTCCCAGGAAACTTAGGAGATGCTGCTCTCAGCACTATTTTAATGCAACACTTCATTGGATGTTTGGAACTGTGGAAAAGTGAGAAGGTGATGACAGAACTGCAATATCTTTGGAGCTCATCCTGCTGGACCCACCATTCTTACTATACAGAGAGACCCTGGTGCTAAGCTACAATGAGAGTCTGAATTTGCCTCCTTCTTTCAACTTTATAGGGGCCTCAGGCGGCCGATATGATTGAAAGATGTGGAAAAACAGATAGCCATAAATTACTGCTTACAATGCCATGTTAGCACTTCCCGGTAAATAAATGGATTCACCATCACTGAGCCAGATTATAAACCACCACTGTGCACCCCTGCACATAGGGGCTCTAGTAACATCCTCCAGAGCCCCTTTGACTCAATACTATAATTGTAAAAGTTGATGTTAGAAGGAAGAAGGCCATGGATAACATATATAAGAAGATTACCTGGATCTATGAGTAATGTCCCTGGTTTATCATGATGGATTTTGATGGTAGATTCCCTTTAAATAACTTTATATATATATACATCTCATGCTCCATTTATTATATTTTTTATTAGTCCCCCCCTCCCCTATTATCCATCCATTATCTATGGGTAGCTTTGGCTTCCTTACATACTACATACATTGTACAAAGCAATTACAGTGGGAGACGGATATAGATATAACGTAGAGAGATAATAGCAAGCTCCGAGCCTTCTAAAGACACATTAGGTAAGATACTTGTGTATTCAGGGGCATGATTCTACTATATCAATCTGAAAGCAAGAGAGAGAAGTATGAAATGTAAAGCGTATTTGCCGTCTTTTGATACTAACAAAGGTAAAGCCAACCTGACCCAGTGGCGGATGTTTAATGGTTCTCCTTATGGCTTTACATGAACAAAGGTCATACATTAGCTTCCTAAGTGGGTTCATCGCCATATATTCTTTGTACGGCCTTTATGGATAATCCATATCTTAAATGATCTCCATACTGGAGAAGAAGTCTAATACTACAGCCATACACTGTCCTACATTATGAGGAAGTATTTGCTCATAATGGGGGAGATTTACATAGTCCTCATAGACTGTTGTGTCCCCGTCCTCCTCAAAGACTGTAAGCTCTTGTGTCACCCCCTCATCCCCACAGACTGTAAGCTCTTGTGTCACCCCCTCATCCTCATAGACTGTAAGCTTACATGATAAAGAATAGATGATTTTACAATGAATAATGTATGAAATCACAAGGATGGGATCCTTGTGATCTGCTCCAACAGGTAGTAGTGACAGGACAAGTGACAGAGACCTGATGACAGGTGTTCTTTAAGTTGTTTTTACTTATACCTATTCTCTAGATACTCTGATGCATAATATATACCAGGTCCGGGCTTACAATGATTGCATGATTACATTCTGCTGTGCAAAAGTTTTCAGCACACGTGAAAAACAAATTCCAAAAATGAGTCATTGTTAATAGTATATTTTAATAGTGTTTTGTCAATTTCAGTGAAGGGGGCGTTGTGCATTAGGGAGAGCTTGACTTCAGAGTTAAACTCTCCTCCTCCTTGACTTTATACAACTATTTTGCATCTCACTTCGCTGTTTATTTCCTGGATGATGCCATCGCACTGGGCCATGAAAGAGACATGATCTTGAAGGTGTTCAGCTGTTTGGCTACAAACTGATGGTGGTTTATTGGACAAATTTCTGCTGACAGGTTCCCTTTAAAATGTCGGCAGAAAGAAACAATATTAGAAAAAGGGTCGCTTTTGCTCTAGGCTGTGTCTGGTATTTCAACTCAGCATGGAAAGGAAAATCCAACACAGTTGGATGAGGATAAAAAATAGTTTTTCATTAGTCCATGTTAAAAACACAACAATAATACTACAGGCAGTCCCCGGGTTACATACAAGATAGGGTCAGTAGGTTTGTTCTTAAGTTGAATTTGTATGTAAGTCGAAACTGTATATTTTATAATGGTAGATCCAGACAAAAAAAATATTTTGCCCCAGTGACAATTGGAGTTTAAAAATTTCAAAAAATAAAACTTCATTACAGACACCTTACAGCTGATCATTGCAGTCTGGGACTATAGTAAAGCATTCAGGGAGCTTCACCAGAGGTCACAGGGGGCAGAGGGGTCCGTCTTTAACTATGAGTTGTCTGTAAGTCGGGTGTCCTTAAGTAGGGGACCGCCTGTACATATAAACTACACGTTTCGAACCCCATTTGGTTCTTAATCATGGTTGCAACTCAACCTTCCATGAATTCTATATAAAACCCATAGAGCAGTACGGTGGCTTGGTGGTTAGCATTACAGCCTTGCAGCGCTGGGGACCTGGGTTCAAGTCCCAGGGTCAACATCTGCATAGAGTGTTTTATGTTATCTCCATGCTTGTGTGGGTTTCCTCCGGGTCCTCCTGTTTCCTCCCACACTCCAAAACATACTGGTAGGTTGATTAGATTATGAGCCCCATTGGGGACAGGGACTGATTTGGCAAACTGTGTGCAGCGCTGCGTAATCTGTGTGCGCTATATACATAAAGAATTATTATTTTTATTAATTAGAGAAGAGAGCAGCCATGTTTTTGGATAGATATTAGTAGAATGTTCCCATACATTTCTGGTTTGTTTAAAAAATCCAATTTTGGGGTTATCTGTTGTATAAGAGCTGAGTGATGAAATTCCTATCATATCTGAATATAACATAATCCTATTTTGCCTCTATGAAGGTCTCTATGGACTAACTAGTCGAGTGTTTAGCTTGAGCGCCGCGTTGCCCGAAGCCTTTCATCATCAGCGAATCACAGCAAGACTACATAACGAGCCGTCAATTTACAGCCTTACCTTTTATCCTCCAATTTCCTCCAGTCTGTTTATCCTGATGATGATGTTATGATAATTACATTTCTCTCCGGCTTTGGCAGGACCACTCTTTATGTGATTGCTGGGTGACAAGTGTGTGTGGGGGAGGGGCTTAAAAGTGGATACATTTATTTATATATATATGAAATATGAAGCAGTAATCAAAATATTTCCCCCCGGCTTGTACAATTTTTATTTCATGTTAACTCAAGAAGAAAATGGACATTTGTTTGGTTTTCTGTAAGAGCGCCATAGACTTACTATGAGGAGGGTTTCAAGAAACACCTTTTGATACATTGAATATTGTAGAGGAAAGGGGCCCCCATACCAAAGATTAAAATTGGCCCTTAACATTGTGATTGGTTTGGCCATTCAACATTGGGTTAAAAAAAATTTTAAAAGGCTAATGAAAGAAAATTAGAAAAACAGGCAAAATATGATACATTCTTTCATAGGTTCTATGATGTATAGACTGTTTCTATGAGTCTATGAGTCTATGAGTCCTGTTCTGTCCATGTGACTCTATAAAGTTCTGGAGTATAATACAAGCTCTAACGCCTGATGTATGTTACGTGTATTAATGTATTTGCCACAGTCCTGCTGCTAATAATAACACACACAAGTGTACTGTTACACAGATCTCAAGGGCCAATACCTAACACTGTCTGCTGCTTTGCATGGTCAACATGGTCTGTCCCTATGACTAGTTTGCAGAATTGTGAATGCAGCTCTGGAGTATAATACAAGCGGTAACTCTTTAAATATGTTATGTGTATTAATGCATTTTCCACAGTCCTGCTGCTAAAAACATGTTCTCTCTGTGTTTGAGTGGGTTTCCTCCAGGTCCTCTGGTTTCCTCCCACTCTCAAAAACATACTGGTAGGTTGATTAGATTGTGAGCCCCATTGGGGACAGGGACCGATTTGGCAAACTCTGTGCAGCGCTGTGTAATCTGTGTGCGCTGTATAAATAAAGGAATTATTATTATCAATCATTATAACAACACACTCAAATGGTCGGTTACACAGATCTCAAGGGTCAATACCTAACACTGTCTGCTGCTATGCATGGTCAACATGGTCTGTCCCTACGATTCTGAAGTTTGCAGACTTACAACACACACAACGATATCCATTAATATTCCAGGATTATTGCTGGACTTAAGGTACTGTGGTGCTTTCCTGTCTGTTATTGAGTAGCACAGGCCCTCAGCACTTCCCTGAGAGTGGTAGCAGCCTTCTGGGGAGCCTTTACATGAGAGAGCAGGGGCTAAAGGACAGTTTGAATACATAGATCAAAGAACACTCTCCCTCAGTGTCCCAAGTCCAGCTGCAATCCTGGAACATACTTGCATTTTGTACATAAATGTATAGTAACACAGATCTCAAGGGCCAATACCTAACACTGTCTGCAGCGTCTTTATATGGTCAACATGTTCTGTCCCTATGACTCAGTTTGCAGAATTGTGAATGCAGCTTTGGAGTATAATACAAGCTGTGATTCTTTAAATATGTTACATTTATTGATTTGATCCAAAATTATTTACAGGGAGCCAGAGTGTTAGGTATTGTCCCCATGTAACCATTCCTTTGTGTGTATTGTTAGCAGCAGCAGGACTGTGGAAAAGGCATTAGTATTTCATGATTGTAGCTGGACTTGGGGCATTGTGGTGCATTGCACAGAACACTCCCATGGCACTGCTCTATGATTAGTAGCATGCTTCTGGTTAGATTCTACAATACATTGAAGGGGCTGTGAGGCAGTTTGAATGCAGAGATCAAAGAACACAGCAGTGTGAGAGCCAACACCTCGGACTGTCTGCTGCTTTGTATGGTCAACTATACTGGTACACTCCCTTTAACTTTTTGGAAGTAGTTGCTCTTAAAGAGTAGAAGATCTCTTTCTAGAGAACGGTTATGCATTTTATAAAATACAGGCGGTCCCCTACTTAAGAACACCCGACTTACAGACGATCCCTAGTTACACACGGCCCTCTGGATGTTGGTAATTACTGTACTTTAGGCTACAATAAACAGCTATAACAGTTATCACAGGTGTCTGTAATGAAGCTTTATTATTAATCCTGGTTCTTATGACAACCCAACATTTTTAAAATCCAATTGTCACAGAGACCAAAAAAAAATTGTCTGAAGCTACAATTATAAAATATACAGTTCCGACTTACATACAAATTCAACTTAAGAACAAACCTACAGAACCTATACTGTATGTAACCCGGGGACTGCCTGTAATGCAAAAAAGAATACATTTTACTAGTTATAATTTAAGAAACAAAAGTGTGGGGCAGGTAAGTAGATGTGTAAGTTGCATCTATTTCAACCTCTTATGGAGAGAGAACGCGACTAATTGTACACATCCATCCATATCCCGGATGAAAGCGTCCTCCATAATTTACATTCTATGTCACACATTATATAGATACGATGTGTGTACATAATGACGGCTCTACTGCAGGGGCTGTAATCCGCTGTCATTTCTAGTGATATAGGATAATGAGTTATAATGACACATAGGGAGAATACGAGAATAGCTCACTAAGTGCTGGAGTGGGATCTGTAATGGCGGTGAACAGCTGGATGTCATATGGTTATCTGAAGGTTAAAACCGTATCAGTAGGTCATTAGAAAACACCCAATTGTCAATTCATTCCATTTCTAGGAGGAATAACAGGAGAGTGGGACAATTCAACAATTCAGAGATATCTCATTACATTAGAGCATGCATTACTTCTGTCCTATTGTAAGTGCAATATACCCACCGAGGCCAACAGCATGCAGGGGCAGTAGGAACTTGAACCCGGGGTGGCTGGCTATGAGGGTGACTAGGCCACAGGTGTCACAGAAGCCTAGGGTTCTGTTGTTGGCCTCATCCACAGCCATCTGGGCCTACAGGTCAGACGCAAGAAGAGTGGGAAACTATGCGTGTACAAGGTATCCCCCGGGACACTCCCAGCGTAGGTGCCTAATTCCCCAGCAGATGTTGTGTCGGTGGCCTGTGATGGTTGTGGCAGGCCAGGGACACACAGAGTAGAATGGAGACATTTAAACAACTCTCAGTTCCTTTTATTGATAGGCTAGTGGGCTGTAGATATGATTAGATGCAGTTGATAATGAGTGCCAATGGCTTGCAGTAATGTCCAATTGGACCAGCAGTCAGCTTCGCTGGAAAGAATCTACCATGGAGCCAGGTGGGCTCTGCTGCATCAACAGTACGGCAGCAATTTCTATGATAGCAGCACACAGAGAGACAGTAATCTCGAGAAAGATAAATCCAGGACGACAGAGTGCAAAAAGAACCCAGAGCTCTAGAAAGACCCTATATATTTATAGGTTTGGTCTGTCTAGACACACTGCCTGGTAACTGCCTCACAATCACAAGCCTGGTAACTCACTGGAGGATACATTCCAACATTAACCCTTTCAGGTTACGAACAGTAGTCATATGAATAACAATGCAAAAGTAATTCCCTATTTCAGCCACCTGGTGGTAGTGTTGTACTAGGATGCAGCTTAACCAATGGGAATGGACGTAGGGTAATTAAAGGATTCCATCTGTGAATGTGGCCCTTAGATAACTGAAGGCTAATTGGGTGATCAGTTCCACTAACAATATTATACAAAGAAAAGAAAAGTCACCTTACAATGATGTGCTGTGGCAGAACCCCAGTGGAGATTCCTGAGCACAAATAACAGGGGCGTAACTTAAAGGGGGGGCAAAGGGTGAGGTCGCAACGAGGCCCAAGAGGTTTAGGGGGCCCCTAAGGAGTCAATTTCCCATAAGAGAAGACTAGTACTATGTACCATACATTATAGTCAGGGACCTTGCACAGACTTTACACCGGGGCCCTGCAGATTCAAGTTACGCCACTGACAAATAACCTAGGCCACAGGTGTACAAGAAAAAAGGACCAGCTCCATTAGAATTCTCCAAAGAGAATTGAAAATACCATTGGACCTATATCTTTGTTGTTGTTTCAATCAGCCCCAATAGCCCCATGGGTTAAGATTATAATTAGTTAATTACGTAATGGCCCAACTCCAGAATGTGAATTCTCCCATAATACAACTTCTGCAATTTCTTGGGGCCCAATATATCAGAGGGGCCTCAAACAAGCTGGTTGGCTTTACTGGGGAGAAGTAGGATGGTGGCGTAGTCCAATAGAGAGGAGCTGTACAAAACAGAAGTCTCCAGAGTCTCCAAAGCTTTATGTCCCTAGAAACTGGGCATGTCTGTGATTGGCCAGATAGATCTCAGGTAGACACACCTGGCCAATCACAGCCATGCGTTCTTGCTAGGGGCGTAAAGTTGTCTGATTGTCCTCTCTATAGCCCAACACACAAAATGTTTGTGTTTGGCAGAGCCGAACCTGAAGCTCGGATCCACTCATCTCTACCTATCACGCTATTCAACCAGTTTGACTTTGGGCCACCATACATGGATCTGCCTAGTGCTGTGGTGGGAGGCCGCTACCTGTTATGGTGTTCCTAATGTGAATAGTAACTTACCCAGTGGACAAACTAGCGCTTGACACCAAGGAATCAGGCAGGAGAATTAGTGATGGGTTCACGGGAAAGAGCCAGGTCTTTCCCGTGAACAATGGGAGTCGGCTCCCTTCAGAGAGCCGATAGCTCACTTAAACCTGCCCCTAAACAGCTTACCTTGCCCCCTTTGACCCGATAAAATCGGGTTAAAAGTGAAGTGGGGGTGATTGGCTGGACTGAGGCTCACTGTTATATATTTAATAGGGAACCATTCAGGAGCCAGAAGAGCCAACTCTTCTTAGTGAGCGGAGCTTAATGATCCAGCTCACTAAGAAGAGCCGGACTTCCCATCACTAAGGAGAATGGTCAGTCTGATGTCAGGGCAGGCAGCGGGCAGCGGGCAAGCCATACAGGAAACAGGAAGTGGGATGAGGCTGGAAGCTCAGGATCGATGGTCTGAAGAAAGCCTAGTTCGTACACAGAGGACAACAAACCCGGATCACGGTCTTGGAACAGGCAGCAGTTCAGACACAAGAAATCAGGACAATATATAGAAAAACATCTGCAATCGTATCAGCTCCAGGTACAGCACATACGATTCTGTGAGCTCTCTAAACTGAATACAGAAATGTACTTATTTTAAAGCTACTCGAAAGCAATATACCAGCGTAATACAAGCTAAATGCATATTTCACAGGTATGTTAGCAAACAAAAGCAGCGATCCGTACAAATAAGCAAAACCCTCCGCCTCCGTGTAGCGGCTGCCGCATCTGCCTGACATAATATGTAAATTATAACGTGTAAGAAAAGCCATTAATTACCCGTAAACGAGTGCTCCCTCTCGTTGTCAGCTCCCATAGTGTTGTAAAACACAATCTGAATGCGCTGATGAGGTTTTTTTTCTTTCCTTTTATTTTTTCGTGATTTTTTTTCAATTTGTTGCGAGTCTCTAATGGATTTTTTTCCCCGACAACCGATTGCGGAGCGGCTGTGATGTACGGCCCTTTAAATGTTATGTATAAATGTTTGATCTGGAGTGTTGTGACAGGTGGCTGTATATAATGTGCTGGCAGATAACAAATGTGGGCTTGATACAGTGTAGCTCTTCCATCACCATCACCGCTGCTCATTTTGTTTTTCAATTCATTGTAGATGAATAACTCACCGCCATATAGACAGTCTTCTCAATAAAAGCCGAAATAATGTACTGAAGAATCAATGAGGCATGGACCCATCGCAGACAATTACTGCAAAAGGCAAATTCATTTTCTACATATTCTCTAATAACAAAGACAATGCTGCACCTTCATCTGCATCGATGAAATATACACGTGCCCAAGTGTCTGTAATGGAGACCAAGACTACAGAAAACGGGGCAGGACAGTGAGCCCCAAACATAGCCCTCAAAGCGTGTCCTAGTAACACTGGTCAACTAGAAGACAATCCCTTCCTAGGACAAACACAAAACAAGACAAACAAAGAGAAAGCTCAACAAGGCGAAGTGGGTTAGCAACTGCAAGAGAAAACAATGGGGGAGATTCATTATGCCTTCTCTGCCAATTTTTGGAAGGAGGGCAGAGGCGTGAACACACGAGCCACCAAATTTATAAGGGCTGCCACATAGACTATAGCAAAAGACTCCTCCAGCTCCGTTCTGGTCTACACATTGGAGCCGGCTACGTTTGCGCCAGTATCCACTAAGAGGTCGGATCCTCGGAAGCTGTTTTGCCGAAATTTTAAAGGGAACCTGTCACCAGGAGACCCATTTTTAGCACTCTCCCAGTCCCCACAGAGCATAGTACATACCCTGCCAAAGTGTTTTTGTATAAAAAATTGGTTTTACAGAAGAAAAGATATGTTATATTGTACCTTTCATTAGCATCTGCTGTGTGACTAGACACTCGTCCACTGGGAGTGACTTGAAAGGAGCAGTTCCCCCCCCCTACCCTTGGGAAACAGCTCCTCCATGTGAACTTTTCAAATATATGAAAACACCCATCACTGGGCTTAGCGACGCCCCCTGCTCCTCTACAGCCAATCCCGAGTGTTGGGAGTCATATATTTGAAATGGTCACATGTTTCCCAAGGGTGGGGGGAACTGCTCCTTTCCAGCCCCTCCTTTTTGGCAACTGCCTAGTCACACAGCAGATGCTAATGAAAGGTACAATATAATATATCTTTTTCCGGTAAAACCTATTTTTTATACAAAAACACTTTGGCAGTGTATGTACTATGCTCTGTGGGGACTGGGGGAGTGCTAAAAATGGGTCTCCTGGTGACAGGTTCCCTTTAAATTGCCATTCTAAATGCCAGTCTTAATGAGCTCCTCCCAATGTTTCATTGTAAACGGCATGTAATTCCAACTCTAAAGCATTCGATTTTCTAAGCATATTTCCCAAAAAATGTATTAATGCTTTATTCTCAGTATTATCCTATAAAAAAATCCTGAAATATTTTCATTTTCAAATTGCACAATGGAGATAAGCAAATCCATTTCTTGGTTCTGAGATTTGTTACGAATAGATTGCAATCCAAATCTTTTATCTTTATGACGGTCAATCGTTCCATGGATGTATAAAGATTCTTTATATTTCTCCTTTACCTATTTATTACATAAAAGATTGTATAAGTTTCATCTTCACACAATGAATTATTTGGTGGTTACAAATGCAACTTATCGGAAAGGTGTGCGAGGTGACCCATTTGGGGTTTTCAGGGACTTTCCAGACTTGGTTATTTTTATGACACTGGGTGTCGTACAACAGCTGCCATTGTTTAGATGAAACCCCCGTCCCCAGGCATCACTGATGAGATTATTCGCCTTTACATAAAAGTCCAAGAAATAATGAGTCCTAATTATTCCTCTTATATAGTGACCTGATGTAAAAAAAATCCAAGCCTCAAGATCAGGGGAGGCTTCTGAATGGCCGGGCCCCATAGCAGACTTCTGAATGGAGCCCTACTTAAAAAATATATACATACAGTATATGCAAACCATATATACATACATACAACACCATATACCCCCATGCATTGTATACACAGATATACAGCAAATACACATCAAATATACACATGTTTAGAGAATACACATCACATATACACACATACAGCGTATTCACAACCAATACCACAGAAGCCTGGCCCTTCTGACGCTGTGGGCCCCATTGCAGCTCCTATAGTTACGCCCCTGCTCAAGACCGGGAAAGAGGGAAAATTATCTTCTGAGGCTTTTACTTACTCCCTACACAACCACAGGGCCGTACATAGAAACATATAGATTATCATTATATTCTAAGACTCTAAGATAAGTTGCTCCCCTTGTGATACTCGTTGTTATGGATGTGACATGCAAAGAGCAAATGTCCCTCCTGCAGTGACAGATGAGGATAGCAGAGAAGACAACTACTGCACAGATCAACTGCATACACCAGGCCTAGCAACACAATGAACAGACAGGCTGCATACAAGAGAGCCAAAGCTATGACCACGCCTGACTACGACTACAGAGGAAATATGCAAATGTGTTCATTTGAGAATTTTTTATTCTGTTTTAAGAGATTGTTATTGGTTGTAAGAGACTCCTTATAGCCGTGAGAGACTGTCTTGTGGTTGCAAGAGACTGCTTATAGCCATGAGAGACTGTTTTGTGGTTGTAAGAGACTTCTTATAGCTGTGAGAGAGTGTTTTGGGTTGTAAGAGACTGCTTATAGCCGTGAGAGACTGCCTTGGTTGTAAGAGACTGCTTATAGCCGTGAGAGACTGCCTTGGTTGTAAGAGACTGCTTATAGCCGTGAGAGACTGTTTTGTGGTTATAAGAAACTGCTTATAACTGTGAGAGACTGTTTTGTGGTTGTAAGAGACTGCTTATAGCTGTGAGAGACTGTTTTGTGGTTGTAATGTCAAGAGACGTCTTAATGAGCTTTCGTGATAGACTGTTTTGTGGTTAGAAGATAACGCTTATCGCTGTGAAGCTGGACGTCTGCTTGTGGTTGTAAGAGACTGCTTATAGCTGTCATCAGAGACTGTTTATGCCCTCTTCGTGTACAACTATATGTAATTATACCGCCATACACCCTCTCCACGTACACCTACACTCGCCGGCCACTTTATTAGGTACACCATGCTAGTAACGGGTTGGACCCCCTTTTGCCTTCAGAACTGCCTCAATTCTTCGTGGCATAGATACAAAGGTGCTGGAGCATTCCTCAAGATTTTGGTCCATATTGACATGATGCATCACACGTTGCCGCAGATTTGTCGGCTGCACATCCATATGCAATCTCCCGTTCACCACATCCCAAAGATTCTATGGATTGGAGATCTGGTGACTGTGGAGGCCATTTGAGTCCAGTGACCTCATTGTCATGTTCAAGAAACCAGTCTGAGATGATTCCAGCTTTATGACTGGCGCATTATCCTGCTGAAGAGCCTCAGTGTTACAGGGGTACATTGTGCTCATAAAGGGATGGACAATGGTCAGCACACTACTCAGGTAGGCTGTGGCGTTGCAACGATGCTCAATTGGTACCAAGGGGCCCAAAGAGTGCCAAGAAATATTCCCACACCTTGACACCACACACCACCAGCCTGAACCGTTGATACAAGGCAGGATAATCCATGTCTTCTGTTGTTGACGCCAAATTCTGACCCTACCATCGAATGTGCAGGAGAAATCGAGACTCATCAGACCAGCAACTTTTTTTCCAATCTTCTACTACGTCCAATTTCATTAGCTTGTGCAAATTGTAGCCTCAGTTTCCTGTTCTTAGACTGAAAGGAGTGGCACCCGGTGTGGTCTTCTGCTGCTGTAGCCCTCTGCTCAAGTCGACGTACTTGCGTTCAAGATGCTCTTCGCCTACCTGGTTGTAACGGGTGGGATTTAAGTCACTGTTGCCTTTCTATCAGCTCGAACCAGTCTCCCCATTCTCCTCGACTTGGCATCAACAAGCATTCCGCCCACAGAACTGCCGCTCACTGAGTTTTTTCTTTCTTGGACCATTCTCTGTAAACCCTAGAGATGGTTGTCCGTGAAAATCCCAGTAGATCAGCAGTTTTGAAATACTCAGACCGCTCTCTTCTGGCACCAACAACATCCATGTTCAAACCTCAACCTTTCTTTCCCCATACTGATGCTCGGTTTGAACTGCAGGAGATTGTCGTGACCATGTCTACATGACTAAATGCACTGAGTTGCCGCCATGTGATTGGCTGATTAGAAATTAAGTGTTAAGAGCGTTGGACAGTGTACCTTAAATGGCCGGTGAGTGATATGTAATTATAACGCCATACACCCCTCAATGTCTCTATGTATTATATACCCATACACCCTCTCCTGTAACTATTGTAATTATACGCCATACCCTCGCGTACATCTATGTAATTATACGCCATACACCCTCTCCGTGTACATCTATATGTATTATACGCCATACACCTTGTGATTATTTAAAATCTTGCGCATCAATACACCCATCTACTATTTAGTATATCTGATACCTCTCCGTACATCTATGTACATTAAACGCATAACCCCGTACATCGTAATGATATATCACTATAGACCGCCATACACTTGATTAATGAGCTTTGGAGAAGTCTCTGCCGCCACTATTCTAAGCAATTCATTTGGATTGGAGTGAAAGTAATCTATATCTGGTCCTTGGTGATCAAATGTGCTTCAGGACTTGTCATGATGATGTTGAGTTAATCGTCAGTGAAGGGACAAGAGGAGCAACTCTCATATGTAGGAGGAGACGCCGTGATGGTGAGGAATAATTCCCCTTATACAGTCATATCCTAGAGTATAATTTTACTGACTCTCAAATCTTGAAAAGACACCAGATTTATTCTTAAATTAAGTGGTGAACATCTTGGTTTCAATTTTCAGGTCCTGATTATATCTCTCCTCCGGTCGTGCCAGATGGCAGCATTGGTTACTAGGGACTACTTAAAGGGGTATCTCACGAAGACAAGAAATATAATAAACTCAGGATAACAAAATAACACATTTTCTAATTCATTGTTATTAACAAAAATGAAGCATCTCACAGATTTAATTCCAACCTGTCTCTATCAGTCCTGGTGTATACAATTTGGTTGCACCAGGATCTGACTGTAATTTAATGACTTAAAGTCGGGCAGCAATTCTTCTCAGAATACTCTACTACGTCCTGCTTCTGTGGTGTCTCCTGCCCCTCCCCTCCTCATTACAAAGCAACTCACACACAGGCACTTCCTGCCATAAATCGCAGTGTAAGGAGAATAAATTTACAAGCTGCGACAGATACGATTATATAACAGGCAAAGGAGTTGCATCAGAGCGAGGGTGTGTGTAAGCTGATTGTAGCATTCTGACAGTGTGTCATTGTGTGTCATATCCATCTCATAGTCTCATCAATCTCTCATCCTTTTGACTGACAGCTCAGTGTCCTCTTCAAAACTCATCTTGAGCAGACGGAATCCTCTCTCTTGCCCACTTCCTGTCCTTATCAGAAATGCGTCCCTCCTCACCTTCATGTTCAATGGGGAAACTGCAGATCTTGTCCCTTTTCATGCCACATTCTCTCAATTCCCCACTGTGATGGCAGGACAAAGCAGTAAAAAGTTTTGGGGAATATAATTTACTGGTGGGGGGAAGCAGATCTAAGCTGTGGACACCTGTGCGCGTTCTCTTCGTGGGGGGTTAGAGGGTTTATTGTGCCTGTTCTTATGACAGGTTCCCTTTACAAAGGAGACCTGACTTCAGGCATCAAGGTACCGTTCCTAAGCTTCTTTCCCCTTTAAAGGTACGTCCCCGATCTTTCTTCGTTCCATTTCATTCTGGGAATCTAACTGTCTTCTTTTTCCATAAATTATCTTTCTCTCTTTCGCCTCGCCTCACTGTATGAGACTTTCATACAGATCCGTGGCTCGCTCTTTGCATTTCCACCTTTCTTCTAATCCTTTCCAGTCCATTAGTGTTCTGTCTGTTCGTACCATGACCTTCGGGATCTTAACATTCCTGCCGCACAGTTACTAATAACTTTCCTCGCATGGGGTTAAAAGATTCCATCGGAAACAACCCATATTGGTTCCGGGGAAATAAAACAACGGACTTACCTCTCTGTCTGCCCGACTACCCCATTCCTCCTTCTTTTTCGATTTTACTTCTAGTTTTTTTGTGCGCTTAACCTGGCTCAAATTTTGAGGTCCCGGATAACTAATACGTGGGGACCATTTACTAAAACACTAAAACCGTCTGTACTCTGTGCAGTTTGCCTGTATAGTTGCATGGACACTTCCACTAGGGTTTGTGATGTTTGGACATGAGCCACATAAATATGAATAATGGGAATTGGTTTACAAGTCTCTGTAAATAAATCTTGTTCCCCCCTCGCTAGAGCTGGGCCAGTACTTCCTCTGTCCCAGTCTCCCGTTTCTACCTTTCTTCGCCTCTTACCAATGGCCACTTTTTGTTTTTTCTGCACATCTCGAGCCGTATGATTGGACTTGAATGATGCACTTGAAATCTTCTCGGATCCATTTTTGTTCCAAATATCCTTTCCCTACGTACAAATCCATCTTTTAGAAGCCCGAAAAATTGTAAGCTTTGGCTAATTTTACGTGTTGAAACTGAAAGTGGACTTATGAGAACAATGGCTTTCCCTTTATCAGTCTAAAACTACAAAACTGAAAGTAAGTACAATTAACCTTTACGCTTTTCCATACCATCATGGGCTTACGGGGAATCTATGTTAAGAGTAACTATGAAAAACCGAAGCATCATTAGGAGCAGCCCCGAGAGCTGTGTAATGATAACCATACTGAAACACTCATCCTAATGACTATTAAAGGAACCTTCATCACCACATTATGTTCAAAATACATCTAGTGGCCGGTCCCATAGAGAGCCCTAGTAACTAACTGACCCCTTCATTCCTAAAATTCTTCCCCCTCCCATTCCCATATATACCTTTCAAGTGAACTGTATCCAGGAACATCATAAGCCATTTGCTGGGGTGTGGCGGTCCTCCGGCTGAATCCAGCAGCTCCTTCCCCATCTTTCTCTGTAAACTGTAGCATTACAAAAAGCAAAAACTGTATACCAGGCATAGATCTCATGATCACAGCATATTATATCACATGAAATCCAAGCACCCTGCATGAGAGGATTAGATTTAGCCATTCTGTATAATTTTATGTGGTTAGATATGTGCATGGTCAGTTTGCAATTTAAGAGGCTAAAGGTCTGTGGATTTGTTCGCGCACCTTGTCCCATGACCTTAGGCACACCCCCTACTTCTCTATAACCAACAAGTCTATAACTCTGAGTTATGGGGATGTGAGGGAACCAATTTTTAGCTAACCGAAGGTGTCCAGACTGCCCCTTCCTCTGTAGGGGTAATGAGACTGGTACCAATATTAGAGCATTAAATTTCAATTTGGTTATTTTCTGAGTATCATTTTGGTCTTATTTAATTCAAGTTAAATGGAATCTGTTATCAGATTCACATTTTCACGTAATGAAAGGCTCCTGTAAGCCTTTTTGATTACTATTTTCTAATCTGGCTGTTATAATTTACATAATGATTCTACTCAATTTAAAAGTTGATCAAAAGTTTAACCATGCCCCACGGCAGCAATGGCCTATTCCACATTACATGGGGGGGTATGGCCACGTGGACCGGGTCTGCATCATCTTCACTCTCTCCAGAGTCGCGATGTGACATCGCTCTCGCTTACTTTTCCTCCACTCCCTTATGAGAGTACAAAAAGTGAGATCATGCTTCCTAAAGTTAGATAATCCAATCAAACTCTGGAGAGCCCTATTAGGGTACGTTTACCTTAACAATAATAATACTAATTCTTCTATTATAGAGCGCACTAACATTATTCCGCGCGCTACAGAGCTTGTCACACATCAGCCCCTGTCCCCAAGGGGGCTCTCATCTCAGTACCTACCAGTATCTTTTTGTGAGGGTGGGAAAAAAACGGTAGAAACCCTATAGGCTCATCATCCACTGCCGTTGCCCTTTCGACTTGCCCTGCCCCAGTAACGCTACTGATAAGCTTGCACACAGCAGTGGCACGGGGGATATAGTAGGAGTACACGTTGATCGCAGGCTCACCTCCCCCCCCAATGTCCGCGCTTACCACATACTCCTTCTCCATAGAAGTTAGGTGAACTGGCTCCGTATCTATATGCTGTAGAATACATAGCCACAATGTCCCTATCTTCTTTTTTCCGGGATACGGAGCTGGTTGCGGTGCCGCACGTGTGATCATGTACCGCTCCCGTAGGGCGCCGGCGCCCATTGCCTTCTAATGGGGGACGTATATCGGAGAGTGTAGGATGTGGGGGAGGAAGAGGCAAAGGAAGTCGGAGGGGGGGGGTGGACTTGTATCAATACTAATTAGGTGAAGGCGGATGGAAATGTAGGGGGGGGGGAGGAAGGGAAAAGGGGAGGGAAGGGAATGAGAGTGAAGAAATTAGGGTAGTGTGGTGTGAGTAGGGCGGACGGCTCAAAGAGTGTACAGCGGAGAAAAGGCCGTATATAACGTCCCCCATACGGCAGTGTGAATGTAGCTAAAAACCCACAAACACCGAGGAAGAACATCAAAGCCTCTTGTGCAGATGTTTTGAACCCAGGTCCCCACACTGCAGGCTGAATGCCAACCACTAAGCCAAACCGTGCAGCCCTTCGAAAAGGCTTGCTTCAACCTTTCTAATTAAATTTCTAGGAGGAGCTGCGCCGACAGTCGAAACCGGTGTCGACTTCAGCTCGGTGGTTAGTACTTGGGGAGACCAGGAAGGGGTGACGAAAACAGTTGCTAAGCTTGATGGTAATTATTCGGGAAGGGTTCCACACTTCATCAATATGGTTTAAAATGTTTCTTTAATTGATAACGGGTTCGTAGGACCTCACATCTCCCTTCTTGCAGATCAATGCGACAGTATCTTGCTGAGAGATGTTGGGTACTAAGCTAGTCCCCTTAGGGTCACCTCTCTGAATGACCCGTCAGCTAGTTGCCGTTCATCACCCTCCCTGGTTTCCTCTCCCTCGTGGAGCCCCTTAGCTGACCCGTGGCAGCTCTAAAGGAGGAGGGGGAGGAGAGCTACAGACAGAGAGGAGATAATAATGATTACTGCGTCATGTAAACAAACACACTTAGGTGCAGGTTTGCTGCAGGGAGCCATGTAAACTTTTTAGATTAAATTGTGAGTAGATCAGTCATGTTCAATATAAAACAGATTAGGAAAATTTAGAGATGCGAACATGCTCGTCCGAGCTGGATGCTCGGTCGAGCATTCTAGGGTACTACTCGAAACTGCTCGTTGCTCGACGCATACTTTCCCTCTCAGAAAATGCAGCTCCCCCGCCGTTTTTGCTTTTGGCGGCCAGACACAAGCCAATCACAAGCCAATGAACTCTGCACTCCACCCAGCAGGAACGTGGTACCCCTTACACGGCGATAGAGCATGTGTGATTGGCTGGCAATTCATGTGAACCCTGGGAAGACGAGAGCCCGCTGGCCCGCTGCTCTCTGATCATTCTGTCTCTGGATGCCGCTAGGAGAGAGCTGCTGCTGGTCAGGGAAATCCGTTGGGTGTCTATTAGCTTACTGTTAGTCAGGAGTTATTCTCAAAGAACCCCACAGCCCTTCTTCTTAGGCTACATAACGTTCTACTTTTTCTTATTTAATTTGTCAATCTTTTAACCATTTTTGTGAGGAATTAGCAGGGGGACTTGCTATGACCGTTGTGGTTTAGCTCTGTGGGCACAACATATCCATCGAGCAAAGGACCGAAGGGGGAAAATTCATAAGGGGTTGGAATTTTTCTATTATGCAATAACCAGTGTCATCTCATCTGGCATAGTAGTGTGCTTTTCCTTGATACTTGGCTAGAAAATAGCCATAGGAGAATACAAACAGCTTCTTAAGCCTACACGTAGCGTTTCTATATTTTGATTTCTGGTATCTGACTGTGGCTGTGAGTTTTCGGCCGTGCATGTACTTGCCAATTCTGAGCAATTTGTAGTGAACTTGCGACCGCTGTGTTCTGCGCTTCGGAGTGGCGCACATTATCCATCATGCAACCAGTGAATGGGAAAATTCGTAGGGGTTGGATTTCTTAGGCAATTAACTCATTGTCCTGCTCATCTGGCATAGTATGTGCTTCCTTGGATACTAACTTGGCAGAAAATAGTCCATAGGAGAATACAAATAGCTTCTTGAAGCCTCAGTAGCGTCTATACCGATGTGATTTCTGGTTGCTCTGCGTGGCTGTAGTTTCTTACAGTGCATTTACTTTCCAATTCTGAGCAATGTTTATGAGACTTGCGAACCCAGCTGTGTTCCTGCTGCTAGTGGCGCCCATATCCTAGCAAAGGCTGAAGTGGGAAATTCAGTAGGGGTTGGTTCTATTCAGGCAATAACTCGTGTCCATCGTCATTGGCATAGTAGGGTGTTCCTTTGATACTTGCTAGAAAATAGCCAGAGGAGAATACAATAGCTTCTGAAGCCTACCGTACGTTCTATATATTGATTTCTGGTTGATCTATTGTTGGCCTGTAGTTCTTGCAGTGCATGTACTTCCATGCTGAGCAATTTGTATGAGACTTGCGACCCCCCCGCTGGTGATTCTGCGCTTAGTGGCGCACATGCCATAGAAAGGCTGACGTGGAAAATTCAGTAGGGGTTGGTTTCTATTAGGCAATAACTCAGTGTCATCTTCATCTGGCATCGTATGTGCTTCCTTTGATACTTGTCTAGAAAATAGCCATAGGAGAATACAAATGCTTCTTGAATCCTACAGTAGCGTTCTATATTATTTGATTTCTGGTTGATCTGCTGGTTGGCGGTAGTTTCTGCTGCATGTAACTTGCCAATTCTGAGCCATTTTAGTGAGACTTCGACGCTGTTTTCTGCCTTTGTGGCGCACATATCCAGTAGCACAGGCTTAAAGTGGCACAAATTCAGTAGGGTTGATTCTATTCGGCAATATAACTCAGTGTCATCCTCACTTGTGTCATCTCATCTGAGCATAGTAAGTGTGCTTCCTTTGATAACTTTGGCTAAAAATGCCATAGGAGAATACCATAGCTTCCTTACCCTACATAGCCGTTCTATATTGTGATTTCTGTTGATCGGCTGGTGGCTGTAGTTTCTGCAGGGCATGTAACTTGCCATCTCTGAAGCAATTTGTAGGGAGACTTGCGACCGCTGTGTTTCTGCGCTTAAGTGGCGCAACATATCCATAGCAAAGGATAAGTGGCCAAATTCAGTAGGGTTGGTTTTCTATTAGGCAATAATATTTCCCCTCACTCACTGGCATAGTATTGTGCTTCCATTTTGATACTTGGCTAGAAATAGCCATAGCAATAGGATAAGGATTGTTGTGTCCTAAAAAAAAACTCAAAAAAAAAGAAATAAGAAAAACAAACACAAAAAAACCAAAAACAACAAAACAAACGCACAAAAAAAAAAAAAAAAAAAAGTAACAAAAAAAAAAAAGTTATGAACTACTCATTTAAAAATGTTTTAAACCCAGGGCAGGGGAGAGACTAGGCGGGACTTGGGCGTCCACTACTTGCAGGGGGCAGCGCCGTGGTCTGGCGAGGTGAACTACACCACCTGCTGATAGTGATCAGGGAACGCCGCAGAGCTAACACTCCCGAGGTTCCATGCTGATTACTGGGACTCGTGGGAGAGCACTGTTTGAGCAGAACAGTGCGAAAGTGATTTCGGGATTTGCTGACAATGCCTTCGGGCAATTTTCCACCACCAGGCGTCTTTCCACCAATTCCACCATGCACCAAATCCCCACTCCTCCCGCTCCTGCGCAACCTCAGCCTCCTCCCCCCCAGTCTGCCCCCTCCCGGAAAATTTGCCATTTGAAACCGGCAACTCGAGGAAACCTGTTTTCTGGCCCTTCCACGTACAAACCACTTGTCCGAGTTGCTGCTGAGCAATTTTCCGATGCCCCATGGTTTTCCAAACATCCCAGTCTGTGGGTGATGATGACCTTCTTGACGTAGTGGAATGTGTAAAGAGGTGTCCGACGATTAGAGACACGTTGGTCAGACAGTGGGGAAGTTGTTGTCATGGCAGGGAAGTCCGAGTGGGGCAGGACTGGGGATCGGAAGGATGTGATTGTGACAAGACCCAGCTGGTTTAGAGGCCGGGTGAAACAACAGTGCTCTTGAGACGGAGGAGATTCCCGACCTGAACAGGTTGAAGAGCATTGGTGGGCCATACGGAGAGGCATGGCCAAGCTGGTGGCATCTGCGTCGCACTGTCAACTAGGGGAAATCTCCCGTGGGTGAGGGCTCTTGCGGCGAGGGCTAGAATCTTCAGAAGTGTGGTAGTTTCTTTAGGAAACACCGATACCGACGGACTGTGGTGTGCAACATTTGGCCAAACAGGCTCGCATGGGTTCACCACTACTAGCTATACCACCATATTGCGGCAGCCATATGAATTCTAAGCACCCCCACTCAGTGGCTAACAGCCCGTTCAACCTCCGGGCCCGTGCACAACCACTGCTCCTTCCCCTGTGGTCATCTGCTATTCAGCCCCCTCCCGGACCCTGGCCCCAAAAACCCCCATCGTCGCCTCCACGATCCTCCATCACCACCAGCGTTCACCTCCTCCATACCCCAGAACCCAACCTGGAGCGGAAACTCAATTGTGCAACCCACCCCCGCACCCCAAGCCTTAATGTGCACATCTCCAGATTGCTTAGCCTGGAGATGCTGCCCTATAGCAGTAAGACCGAGCCTTATTCGCAACCTCATGGCTGCGCCCATCCCCTCTTATTTCGTCCCCGCCGCCACTACTTTCCCGTTTCCTCCCAGCCCTGCACCAGCACGTTCGACACACAAATCATTCCGGCCCTGACCAACGCCGTTTCTTTCTACGCCGATTTCTCTGACAAGGCCCCCTGACCACGACACGTGGGACGAGTTCTGCCGGGGCCAAGGCCGACTATATCTCGCGGGACGGCACATTGGTTAACTTGTGGAGGCTGGGACCGAGACTGACCCGGGGGCTGCCATGATACTACACCTGGATACTGGGTCGCCGGCCGCGCCGAGGATTGCGGTTGCCATACTCGGTCCAGGTTTGTTCATGCCTACAAAACTATGGCCTACCTCCTCCCCCCCTCCTCCTCCCACCCCTCCTCCCACCTCCTTCCTCCTAACTCCATCGTGGGCACGTGCGGCCATCATCGGTAGCTCAGCACAGCATCAGTCCGTACGCTAACGACAGCATGGCGGGTGCTCAAACTGCTGATACCTAGCGCAAAAGGCACACCGCCCAAAGCTCTTACCGGGCATCACGGCGCAGACTGAATCTGTGCTGGCACAGCTGACCTCAAGCCGGGAATGGTGGTGTGACAAAACGGCCGTAACCTGGTGGGCGGCTCCTCACTCGCAACTGACACAATGTGCCATGATGTCCTGGCCCATGTGGTTAAATCTGATAGTGCAGCGTTTTCCAAATCCTCAAGACAATACCCCAATCTGTCTGATTTGCTCACGAAGGTTCGCCGCATCTGTGCGCTTTCATGAGTTCCATCCCAGATGCTGCCACTCTCAGGGCAGCGCAGCGCCGCCCTCCACTGCCCCGCTCACCGACTTTGTGCGCGTGCCCGAGTGGAATTCAAACGACTGACCATTTATCCGAGTTTACCTATCAGCGCAGATCGATTGTAGACTGCCAGATGTAACTTCCAACTTCCACCAGAACTGGTAGTCAGGTCAGTCAGCTTCTCAAATCTACAATGAGGAGTGGACGTGATTTCTGATATCGGTCATTGGCTGAGTACTTGAGGAGTCACACAGATGTCCAGGGCGATGCCGCCATCATCACAAGCCTCACCATCCCGCTGCTTGGCCTGTTAAAACTCTCGGGTCAGCATGGAAGTCGTAAGCTTTTGCGCTCGTTCACAAGAGACGGGAAGAATTCCCTTGTTGATAGCCACAGCACCCTGATGAGGGTCTGTTTTCTCAGCGCATATCGGAGATGTGGAGGTGGAGAGATGAGATGATGACGAGGCGAGAATGTTGGCGAACACAAGAGGGACCTGTTTAGTCCTCACTGTTCAGCGTGTATTGGCAGAGAAGAGGAGTTGGAGGAGTTGGAGGGGAGGAAATGGCCAGTTCAAGCCAGTGAGGGGAGTGAATTCTTCGCGTTGTACGCTGGCTCCTATGGCAGATTTTCATGCAGGCGCCTATACCTCTGACCGTCCCTCCGTTCAAAGAATTTATTCAGCACCGATTACTGGGTGTTCACTCTCCGGACGCCACTGTAACAGAACAAAGCAAATCTAAATCTTGCCACTCTCATCCCTGCAGAGAAAAGGAGTGTGAGAATTCATGAATACAGCAGGCCCCTGGTGCACAAGCTGAACATATTTCCCTTCTGACAGCGCCATAGCGCAAGTGGCGTAGTTCTGCGGGACAAGTAGCGAGGGAGAGTAGGCGAGCAGGCAGCTTGTCCAGCACTGGCAAGGGACGCTTTACCAGGCTTTTCCATCTTTATGTCAACCCCAGCAAGACACTGGGTGCTACCTGCCCCAGTCGCGCGGAGTAATTGCGATCTTTACAGAAAGAGGGTGAGGCGTACGTCGCTGACCCATAACCATCGTCCTAATGCTCACACATCCAGGCTTCCCTACAACTACTGGTTTCAAAGCTGGACATTGGCGACGAACGGCGCTGTAACGCCTTGGCGTTGTGCCTGCCCTGGGCCGCTAGCGTCTGTGTCCGAGCGTTTTTTCAGTGCAGTTCTGGTGGCATCATCCACGCATAAGGCTACAACGTCTTCCTGTCTCGATGCTGACAGCTGCTGACGGCTTGAGCTTATTAAAAATGAATATAAGGTGGGGTGGATTTCTCAGAATTCCCCAATACTCGCACCAGGTGCCACGCAAGCTCAAACCTCATGAATAATTGATCCACTCCTCCCTCCTCCTCCTCATTTCTTCTCCTTCTTCCTACTCTTGTACGATAAGCAGAGGAAATGGCTATTTTTTGCCAGGGCCCACTGGCTCTTGCAGTATTATCATGCATTTAATTTTCTGAGGGCCACCTAACCCGGTACTCTGTTGAAACAATTTTTAGTTGAGTGCACACTACAGGACCTCAATCTTATTCATTTTTTGGAGGGCCCACTACCGTCGGACTCTGGTTTGAACAATTTTTGGGACTGCCACATAAGCACTCAATCTATTCCATTTTCTGGAGGGGCCCAAAAATACCTAACCTGGCTCCTCGTTTGCAAAATTTTTGGGACTGCCACATACAGCACTCAATCTATCCATTTTACTGGGAGGGCCACCTCCTGCTCCTCTGGTTTTGAAAACATTTTGGGACTGCCACATACAGGCACTCAAATCTATCCCATTTTAACTGGAGGCGCACCTACTGCTACCTCTGGTTTGAAGAATTTTGGGGATGCCACATACAGGCATCAATCTTATTCCATTTTACTGGAGGGCCGCCACCTCCTGCTCCTCTGGTTTGAAACTGAATTATTGGGGACTGCCACATGACAGGCACTCAATCTATCCCCATTTTTTTTAACTGGAGGGCGCCACTACCTGCTCCATTGGTTTTGAGACATTTGGCGACGCCAATACAGGCACCATCTATCCCATTTTTACTGGAGGGGCCACCTACCTGCTCCTCTGGTTGAAACATTTTTGGGACTGCCACATACAGGCATCCAATCTATCCATTTACTGCTGAGGGCCACCTACCTGCTCCTCTGGTTGAACCAATTTTTGGGACTGCCACATACTAGGCCACTCAATCTATTCCATTTTTTACTGAAGGTGCCACCTACCTCTCCTCTGGTTTTGAACAATGTTTGGGGAAACGCTGCCCAACACTACACGGCACTCCTCTATACCATTTTACGAGGGGCCCACCCTACCTGCTCCCTCTTCCTCTGGTTGTGAAACAATGTTTGGGACTGGCCACATACAGGCACACTCCAAATTAAATTGTCTCCATAAGCAGCTCCACACGTTGTCTCCCTTCCCTACCGGCCAAAGTCGTCCCTATAGCGCTCTCACCATCGGCCCTTATCAAAACGAGGTGTGCGTCAGCAGAAATTTGGGTGGTTTTCCTATGTGATCCACATACAGTGTAACTTTGCGCCACTCACCTGCGTTGTTGTAATCCACAAAATTCTTGCAAACTTTTACCTTTAGGATGAATTCATTCAGCGCTTCTTGCGTCAGTCTGTTTACTTCCCCTCAACCCCCGCCATATCCTACACTTATAAGACGTACCTACACTTATACTTATACAAAAGTGGCTTGTTATTGGGGAGTAGCCTAGAGAACCAGGGGCTTTGGATTTGCGAAAGCCTGCCTGGCGCGGAGCGCCAGCTCAATGCGCTACATGCGCTTCTTGCGCATCTGTTTACATCCCCTCACCCGGCATATCATCCAAACTTATGAAGAAACGCTACAACTTGAATCTTATACCCCAAAAAGTGCTGTTGGGGAGTAGCTAGAGTACAGAGGGGCTTGGATTGGGCGAAAGCTCGTCTGGCGCGGACCCCAGCTCCATGCCAAGAATCCAATAACATAGTTTTAATGCAGCACCGCGTTAATCTACTACTCTTCAACTCGCCTGCCATACATGGCCCCTTATCAAACGAGCTGTGTCAGGCCAGAATTTTGGGTTTTTTTCATGGCTTCCATGTTACACTTTGGTCGCCACCCCCCTGCTGTGTAATCCACAAAATATACTGGGCAAACTTTCATGTTTACCGAAGAATTATTTGGCACTTCTTGCTCACCCAACCCTTGTTCCTTCTGGCCACCATTGGTTTGAAGCTGAGTCCATTTAGTGGGTATGTCGCGCCATGGACAACTCTCTCTAGCTGGCTGTCCGTGACTCTGCATGCCGTTCCCCTATAGTGTCAGGGTCATTATTTGCACTGTTTGCATACTATCTAGCTTCATTCTGTCACTTCTGGCTGTCATGGCCATGGCGGTTGCCACCCTAATTTGGCATAATGTGGCGTTTATAGCAGCCTCGAGGCACCATGCAGGCTGCCCCTGCGTTTCCTGTCCATTTCCGTGGTGTTCCATCCTTGTCTGAGGTTCCCAGGTGTTTGGCTCAGTTCCCTGTGCAGGAGCCTTGGTCCCTGAAACTGAAAAATGCAGAGCTCCTCATTGACTTAATGGGGTTCTTTATTCGAGACTACACTCGGCATCGGGAAAAGTTCGTCTCGAATAACGAGTACCCGAGCATTTTAGTGTTCGCTCATCTCTAGAAATAATATAAAAAAGCAAATAATTGTCAGAGACTTGTCAGAGCCACTAGATATGCCTCTCTCTGGAAACAGTGGGAGGTCTCCCTGTTTTATAGGGAGCCTCCTGTAAATTTCAACAGAAGTATGCTTTACACAGCGCTCCATCATATCTATCAATGTTACATAAGACAATACAGTGGTTTTATATAACTTAGCTCTTTGTTGTGATGAAAACTTCCGGGTTGAGTCATGGAGCCATTACAAGGATTCAGAGCAGAGGAAATATTATATTCCTTTCCCAGATTTGATACCAAGTTTCCTTTAAGCTAAGCAGATGTTTCCTCTTTGTGTTGTTCTTCCCAAGACTCTCCGATTTACTTGTCTCCGTGTTTCCCATCTGTCACCATGATCTGTCATTGCCAAGTGTCTGCTCCATGTTCTGCGCCACCTGAGAGAATAACCCACGTTCTTCTGCTAAATTACTGCAACCTATCAGAGGTGTCATGTGGTTTCTTCACATGCAGAAAACCGTATAATTCATTGACATATTTACTACTCGATTCCCATTGCTGAATTCCTCAGGAATCAGGAATCATCATCATACCTGCAGAAATCCTACAAACTCCATATAATGTTTGTTACATTGTTTCTGGCCATTATGTAGCTATTAAATTTCATTTTTGGGTAGTTTTCTCTCTGCAGTCTCTGTCGCTAGTTTGCAGTCCCCTCTATGGTAAGTGGTGGAGACCTACAGTGGCTGCTGTAACTCACTCTTTTCTCTACAAAAATACTCCCCAAATGCTTAATTTCTGTAAAAAAAAAAACAGATCATTTTAAGCTGGAGATAATCAGAGAGCTGGACCTTAACCCCTTAAGGACGCAGGGTTTTTCGGCTGATTTCTCGCTCTCCAACTTCAAAAATCCATAACTTTTTCATTTTTACGTGTACAGACCTGTGGGCTCAGTTTTTAAGATTTTCACTCTTCGCTCCAAATAACATGCCTACTTTATTCTTTGGTTCGGTGCGATCGCGGTGATACCAAATTTATATAGGTTTTATTGTGTTTTAATACATTTTCAAAAATTAAACGAATGTGTACAAAAAATAAATTTTTTTTTTTTGCCATATTCTGACGCTAATAACTTTTTCATACTTTGGCGCACGGAGATGTGTGAGGGGTCATTTTTTGCGAAATGAGGCGACGTTTTCATTGCTACCATTTGAGGTCTGTGCAACATTTTGATCATTTTTTATTTCATTTTTTATGTTATGTAAAAAGGTGTAAAAGTCGCATTTCGGACATTTGGGCGCCATTTCCCGCCTCGGAGGTCACCGCCGGCCGTAACCGTTTTTATATTTTGATAGATAGGGCATTTTGGGACGCGGCGATACCTAATATGTCTGTGATTTTTACTGTTTGTTATGTTTTATATCCGTTCTAGGGAAAGGGGGGTGATTTGAACTTTTAATATTTTATTAATTTTTTTTATTTTTTAAACTTTTTTTTTTCTTTTTTTTTTCACTATTTTTTAGACCACCTAGGGTACATTAACCCTAGATGGTCAGATCGCTCCTACCATATACTGCAATACTACAGTATTGCAATATATGGCATTTTGCAGGTCATACATTACAATGAGCCACTGGCTCATTGTAACGAACCTGCATAAGCCATGTAGCCTCGTGTCAAAAGAAGACCCAAGGCTACCAAGGTAACCGATCGCCGCCCCCCGATGACGTTCGGGGGCGCGGCGATCGGAAAAAAGATGGCGGCGCCCGCGCGACTTTGCCGGTGGCAGTTAGAGGGTTAATAGCCGCGATCGGTGCAAGCACCGACCACGGTTATTAGCGGTGGGGGTTTTGTGCAAAATGCAAAAACCCCCACCTCTGTATGAAGAGGACTCAGCCCGTGCGCCCTCTTCATACAACCCTTATACCTCTGCGCCGTAGAGCTACGGCGCAGAGCGTTAAGGGGTTAAGTAAATCTACCAAAGATACTACTTCAACCTTTCAGGGCTAGGGACATTGACACCTTGACCTAATTTTACCACAAAAAAAGGAAAAACGTAGCCTCCAATATAAGCCTATGGTGGGAAATACAGCTGATACTCCTTAATAAAATGTCCAAAAGTCTCCCCTCACTAATATAATATCCACAGCAACCTACCCTCATTAATTAAATGTCCCCAGCTGCCTCCCCTCTTAAATTAAATGTCCAGCAACAGCCTCCCCTCATTAATTAAATGTCCAGCAACAGCCTCTCTTCACTAATGAAATGACTAGCAACAGCCTCCCCTCATTAATTAAATGTCCAGCAACAGCCTCCCTTCACTAATGAAATGACTAGCAGCAGCCTCCCCTCATTAATAAAATGAAGAGCAGAGCCCCCACCATTAATGAAATGTCCAAAGCAGAGCCCCTGCCAATGAAATGTCTCCAGCAGTTCTCCCCCCACTAATGAAATGTCTCCAGAAGTGCTCCCCCCACTTATAAAATGTCCCCAGCAGTGCCCCAGAGCCGTGGGGTGAAGAGGAACAACGGAGGTAAGTACCTTTTTTTTTCAAGTTTTTTGGTACCAACTCAGGACCAGGTATTGGAGACCACTGGCCTAGAGCATCATATGTCCAACCTACAATATATGATGTTAATCTCTTCATATTTTCTTTTCTATATTAGTATCTTCTTTTACTTATGTATATGTCATAGTGATGCCCTTTTACTGATCTCTTTATCTTCTCTCACCAACAAATCTTAAATCTCCTTCATACAATGTACCGCGAGCGTTTAGCGGGAGCTTCCAGGCCGCTGCACAGTTCTCTCTGCACAGCTCTGACCTTGCGTGTCTTGTAGGATATATTATGGCAGGACTGGAGGTAATGGATTGCAGGCCGGGGCAATAGCTTTTGACTTTTCTAAGAAACACTGTCAGTGGAGGCGCAATGTATGTGCCGGCTCCGCAGAGCGATTATCCCTTCCATCTCTACAAGCTCGTTCACTACTTCTCTTGTCTTTAGATCTGCGCCTGATGCCTGAGTGACACCGGAGATCACGGATAACAGACCCATGTGGTGGGAAACGGCGTTGCGGCTGCATGTGATGTATAATGTATGGCTAGGATGCAGCATGGCTGCTTATTATTGATGTCTCTACTACTTCTGTTGTAGTTTAGTAGTTTTCTTGCTATTGAATACAGGAAACTTAAAGGACATCTTCCATCAGGATTATGGATCATAAACCAAGTACACTTACATGCTAATTTGTGTTCCCTTTGTCAAGATCTAAATGAATTATTACAGTTTAACAACACACACGTGCGGTTACGTGTACTTAGCCTAACACTGTCTACAGCTTTGTATGGTCAAAACTGCTGCTAGGTTCCCTTTAAACAATAGAAAACTTGATACATCCTGGGGCTTTTTATATCCTCCTCTCTCATATGTTGCCTTTAGGAAAGCGAAGGAGACCTGACAGATTGGCTGGAAGCTATACACAGCTGATGGATTATTTCATCCATAGAGCAAAAATGCATTTTACCAAAAAAAGGGAGATTTCAGGAAAATTGTTTTGTGATACTGAACCTGTTGTCGTCTACAGATCACAGCCCTATAATATTATTAGGACACTGGCGGATCAGTGGTCCAGTGACCCGGGTATTGTCAGTGACAGGTCATTGAATGGCAGGATTACAGGAGCTTTACAGCTCAGCCGGACAGTAGCCGAGGTAAAAGCCTAAAAATACACATTGGATACGGCAGAGCCGGAATCTTTCCTATTGGCAAGTGCATCGACATCATTGAAGAACAATGTAACATATGGAATTCATTGCCAATTCGAGTAGTTGAAACTGATTTAACTTATTTAATATCCAGAGGAGGTTTAGATACCAGGCAGGATTGTAGTCGTTAAGACGCCGGGTATTAAGTGGTCATGTGATCAGATTACCAGGCCATGTGACAGCCGCCGGCTGATCTGCTACTAATGAGACAGAACCACATGAAAAGGACAGAGCCCCCGTCTTACAGGCACGGTTGTGAGGACAGCTGCTGGTATGCTGAATATTAGGCTCGCTTTATAGGCTGGGATGATAAGATTGAGGGGTCCCAGAAGGTGTAAAGTGACACAATTTTCCAATATACTTTTTGTATCAATTCATCATAGTTGTCTAGATCTCTGCTTGTTGTCATTCAACAGGAAGTTTCATTGTTTACTTCCTGTGAATAAAAAACGGTCCCTGGTCATGTGATGTCACACAGGTGCACGGCTCAATATATCCCTGTTCATGTGATGTCTCACAGGTGCACGGCTTGATGTATCCCTGGTCATGTGATGTCACACAGGTGCACGGCTCATTATATCCCTTGTCAAGCAGTGTCACACAAGTGGGCGGCTCATTATATCCCCGGTCATGTTTATGTCACACATGTACACAACTTGTTATATCTCTAGTCATGTGATTTCACACAGGTGCAAGGATTGTTAAATCCCTGGTCATGTGATGTCACACAGGTGCACAGCTCATTATATATTCCTGGTCATGTGATGTCACACAGGTGCATGGCTCGTTGTATCACAGAGAATAATCAGAGCTGAGTACCTATGTAACATCACATGACCAGGGATATAACGAGCCATGCGTCTGTGTGACATCACATGACCAGGGATATAACGAGCCGTGCACCTGGGTGACATCATCTGACCACAGATAAATTTCTATCCATAGGAAGTAAACAATCAAGCTTCCTATAGAATGACAGCAAAATCGTGAGGAATTGAGTATATTGGAAAATTTTATAACTTTTTATTACACAAATAATATCAATTATTTGCTGAAAGCGGACAACCTCTTTAAAGGAAACCTACCACTGCTTGCATGATGAAATCATGCGAGCAGACCACCCTGTAGGCTACTTAATGCTGATGCCGGCACATAGTTTTGTTAGGCTCGGCGAACTTTAGTTTAGCTAATAAAACTATTTTCTTACATATTTAAATGAGCCCTCCGGTGCTACCCTGCGCCATCTTCGGGCTGGCGATGGCTTCCGATGTTTAATTATTCCTCCTTCAGGTGCCGAGAGCCGTGACGTCACCAAACTCTCGGCACCTATCGCCGGCCGGCTGTGCGAGACTTAGTGTCTGCGCATGCGCGATAGGTGCCGAGAGCTTGGGAAAAGGAGGTGACGTTGAGAGAGGGAGGAGCGGAAGTGTGCATGATTAGCAGCCTGGAGCACCGGACATCTTGTCCCCACACTCTGCGCTGCTAATTGTAACTTTCTTTTCTAGGTGATCCCGCCGTGGGAAGATAAGCCGAGATTAATATCAAGAGGAGAAGAAGCAGCGCTCCGTGCTTCTAATTATAAGTTAAGACGGCCGGGGGACAGCGCTGGGATCAAAATGAAGAAGAGCAAAGGAGAGTATTTCTAGGGGTTTTTTTGTGTTTTTTAGTGGTTGATTTCCTTTAACTATTTATTACTTATGCACCAGATATGTCATGAATAGATGACAGCTGTGGGTCCCACTTCTGGTACCGGCTCATATCTCAGGGACTGAAAGGAGAGGCCGGGCAAACCCCTTTAACTACAAAATTTATGTTATTTACTTGTATGGAATTTTCCAAAGTTTATCAAAAAGTCACTAATTATTTAAAACAACAAAAGGATCTGTCCCGCAATGGTAATGGATAACGGTGAGACCTCCCACGAGCAGCGGCTACCGGAGGAGCCATGAAATCCCTCCACAGCCGCACACTTGTATCTACACACAGGGTTTATTCTCTCCTTCCCTGTTCCAGCATCGGCTGATTAAAACCGACATTTTGCACAGTCAGAAGGTAAATGGTAAATCATTTTTATGAATAAAATATATAGTTTGGTACATTTTATTCTCCGGGCTAAATTACTTTCCAGGGATGCAGCGCTAATATCATTAAAATTCAATCACTTGTTTTCCTTACGAGAAAATTATTGTTAAAGCAAAATTACTTTCGGATGAATATCGATGTGAAAAATCTCTGCTGATATATGAACGAGTCTTTAAATACAGTTATGAAAGTGAAGTTTGCAGAAAATAAGCCGGAGATTGAAAATGCGACTGCTATATAAGCAGGACCGGTTCTAGATAAAGTGGGGCCCTGGACAAAATTAAAAGTGGGGCCCCAAAATAAAAGTATTTTATGAGCAGTCACAGTCAGTAAGAGGCTCCTTTAGCCCTGCACAATAATAACACTTTGTAGTTACACACAGTAGTAGGTAAGTACCTGTAATATGGGACTGTAGGAGAATATTATAGGACAGTGATGGCGAACCTTTTAGAGATAGAGTGCCTAAAATGAGACCCAAAACACACTATATTTTCCCACAGTACCAACACGGCAATTTAGCCAGTAACAAACTTATTGCTACCAGAATATTTGAGCTCCAATCCAACCCTGTCCACACCTTCTCACCCTTCTGACAGGACCAGGCAGCACAGGATGGGTCACTTTAAAATATCAGGGCACTACTTGGACTGCCTCAGACTGCAGGAAAGTGCAGCCATGTCTGGCAAACTCTGTGCCTGGGATACAGCCCGTGTGCCCACAGAGAGGCCTCCAAGTGCCATTTCTGGCACCAGTGCCATAGGTTCGCCACCACTGTTATAGGAGATGGACAGATGATAGGGAGATGGATGATAGAAGAGAAATATGAAAGATGATATAGATTTATAGATGCAGAAATATAAAGTAGAATATATATATATATATATATATATATATATATATATATATATATATGTATATATATATATATATATATATATATATATATATATATATATATATAGCTACAATAGGAAAATATAAGTAGCACACAAGACGTCTTGAACAGGTGGGTGCAGGCAACACAGGACTGGGCCTTAAGTCCTCCAAATAGCAATATGAAGAAAAGGTGCAGCACTCCGGTAGTGGTGAAAAAATATAAACGTGGTCCTTTTATTCCATCACATATAACAATAGCGACGTTTCGGCTCAAGAGAGCCTTTTTCAAGCTGCATGGAGTGCTGCACGTTTTCTTCATATATATATAGCTAGACAGATGATATAAAATAGCATGATAGATAGATGATAGGAATACGGTAGTATTATAGATAAATGGTTAGATATATAGATAGGAAATAGGCAAATTATAGGAGATAGATAACTAAACAGTTAGATGATTTATAGATAGATAGATATGAAATAGATAGATAGATATGAGATAGATAGATAGATAGATAGTCACAGGAAACCAGCAGCACTCCAAATTGTGATCAAAGCAAGGTGATCTTTATTTCAAAGGTGCGACGTTTCGGTGAGTATTTCACCTTTTTCAAGCATACAAACAGTGGTTTAACATGTGATATAAATAGACCCAATCACATTCCGATTGGTCAGCACAAATGCAAGTAAATATATAGTAAACTGGTGAACAAGTTACTGTGTAAAGGTATACAGAACATTATTTAATCATGAGTGGTGATATAAGTGTAAAACACATAGTGAAAGTGGTTTATTAAAAACAGTAGTAACGCCTCCAGGTGCAGGACCGCCCCTTCGTCAACAGCCTTCATTCATAAAAAAGAATAGACACATTTACAACTGCTACAGAGTAACCACCCCTTTAACAGGCGCTTCCGGGATAACATCGGAGTAAACAGAGATGGAGTGTGTGTCACACAATTAAAGCAGTTAGCGGGCACAAAGCGTCCAGGCGCTTGCGGCAGCGACAACTTGTGACAGCGGCGGCAATGTTGGAAAAGGGCGCGCAGGAGCGCTGAGAACAAGAACAAAAGTGAGTAGGGAGATAGGGATATTTAGTCCTGGCTGGCCGTCAGAGTCACCCTATACTTCACCCAAGGGGTGCGTGTGAAACAATGAGGGACTAGCGGAGCACAGGGGGCCGCGAGATTAGCATCCACCGTGCACTCGTAATTGTCCCAGACATGTCATAATTTCGGACCATATCGCAAACAGGAGAAAAGCAAGTCATCGGATCAGAGGGTGGTAGCACCAGTTTGTAGCAGACAAAAAGGTGGAGGTCGACTGGGGAAAAACGGTCCCGGCCGAGGAGGGATCTCTGGAGTGAAAAGCAAAAAACAAAAATTAATGGATGAAAATAATATACTAAAGAGGGGAACTCCCTCAAAAACCAGTATTGTAATACAACAGGAGTAACATAGGAATGGCAGAGCAGAGCGAACTTTGAAGCAGAAATCAGACACATCAAATCAATTCATTCAAATTAAACTCAATATTAAGCCCATGGGGCTGGGTGTGTACGAAGGCGAAGCGATCCATTCTAGTTCCCTCTTTCTCAGTAGAAGCTCTCTATTCCCTCTCTCCTGGGTACAGGGATAAGGTCATGAGCTGAAATTTGAGTTGAGATTCCTATGTCCCTTTTCAGTAAAGTGTCTGCTAACAGACAGATCTAATCCTGCGTTTCGAATAGGTATCATTGTTGTGAATCTAGTCCTAAATTCAAGGTGGTTTCGCCAACATAGAGTAAGTCGACGCACGGACACGATAGTTTGTAAATTACAAGTTACTAGTACAGTCGAGATCAATGGTGATACGTAAGTAATGTTCATTGGGAGTAAACGTATCACCGACCCGGCATGGCATACGGACCATTTATACAGGAGCGACCAAGGGGAAACGCCTCGTCTTCCTGGGACCACTAATGGTTTCTTTGAGGATATACCGAGGTTTGGGCCCACTCAGATTGACCAAACGGTCTCTGATGTTTTGGGAGCGTCTGAACGAAAATAAAGGAGGATGACCGAATTCAGGACACAGGAGGGCTCGCTGGTCAAATCCGCCGTGTTTCCGTAAGCTTTAACTGGAATATTTATCACTGTTGTCATTAAAGGTAGACACAAAGAAACTCTAGTAAAGTTTTTTTTATCCATTAGGAGACAAAAGTTCCATACGTTTTTGTTTAGAGCAATATTTAAATTTTGTTCGATTACCTGTTATGGTACCCCCTATTACGGAATTTGCAATATTGATCGATGTTCTTACGATATTTGTTCGCATCAGAGGAATCTTCTTAACCCTTAGAAATGGTGCTAAGAGGCAGAGAATTAATCATGGCCCGGAGGGTGGCTACTCTCATATCGCGAAGGAATAGGATTCTGTCTGCTGCGGGTGTGTATACAGATCTGTCGGAGACTGATCCGTCCGTATAGACCTGTACACGCAAGAATTGAAACCATCTCTGTAGAGTAGACAAGTGTAAATTTAATATCTGCCGTCAATAGTATTAAGAAAGACAATGAATCATACACTAGTACATCAGCAGAGGCGGTCCAGAGGAGGACACACGTCATCTATGTACCTCCACCAACTTAGAACACCTTGCGGAAAGTGTGGTGGATTACTAGTCGCAGTCCTCGCGTCAAGGCCGACATCACCATGTTAGCATACTGGGAGCCTATGTTCGCTCCCATGGCAGCACACTGGCCTTTAAGTTGTGATGACGCCCACTGCCCTAGTCATTTACTTCCCGATGTTATTCACCGCGAAGGGCTGTTAAACGGGGTGTGATCTGTACGCAGAGTTGTAAAGTGTCTATTCTTTTTATGGACATTAAGGCTGTTTAGCTAGAGGGGCGCTCCACTACGTCACTGGCAGGCTTGTACTACAGGTGTTTTATAAAGTTACATATCGTTTCATACTGTGTTTTACTAGTATCCACCAATCATGATTAACGAATTCTTGTATACCTTTACACACGTAACTTGGTTCACCATGTTACTATGTATACGTGCATTTGTTGCTGATCCACGGAATGTGATTGTGGGTCTATTTAATCACATGTTTAACCACTGTTTGTCTGCTTGAAAGTGTGAATACTCACCGAAAACGTCGCAACCTTTGAAATAAAGACCACCGGCTTTGATTTCCCATTGGAATGCTGAGCTGGCTTCTCCTGTGATAACTATTTGGAGTCCCCTGCGAGGAGTTTACAGATTTTTGCACCCGACAAAATAACTATACAGGTTGTGCTGCCTTGCTTCGTCTCTTTGTTAGTACGGAAGATAGATAGATGACAGAATATTAGATAGATACAGATAATAGAGGATAGAGAAATAGATGAATATGAGATGAGCTATTGAGATATGATCAGCATAGATAGATAGATAGATAGATAGATAGATAGATAGATAGATAGATAGATATGAGATAGATATGAGATAGATAGATAGATAGATAGATAGATAGATATGAGATAGATAGATAGATAGATAGATAGATAGATAGATAGATAGATAGATAGATATGAGATAGATGGATATGAGATAGATGGATATGAGATGGATATGAGATAGATGGATATGAGATAGATAGATATGAGATAGATAGGAGATATATAGAAGATAGATAGATAGATAGATAGATAGATAGATAGATAGATAGATATTAGATAGATAGATAGATAGATAGATAGATAGATAGATAGATAGATATTAGATAGATAGATAGATAGATGGATAGATAGATAGAATGGAGATAGATGATAAGCATCTTCCCCCTGGTATTAAAGGATCAATACATCCTCTACCCACAAAAGTACACATGCAAGGGGCCCCTTTAGGACAAGGTTTGCCACAACCTAAAGCCGGCCCTTTGTACAATGGAAAAAGCTGTTCTGTGCAGAAACATTTGTCAATCTCATACACAGGGCTGTACTAAGGGTCTCCATGGCCCAGATCAGTCCTAAAAACCTGCTGCTGATCCCCAATGCAAAATCTATTTCTGTCTTCCACCATTTATAGTACTGGTGTCTTTATATGGGGTGAAGACAACTAATGGGCCACCTAAGGCTCCTGGGTCCACTGCACCTCCATCCTGGAGACACCTTTATGCACTGCATTGCTGGTATCCATTGTCAGCTACCTTTAGCATTCCCATAGAGAATGAATAGCACTGTACATAAGTCGCAAGTTGATCCAGTTATTCATTATAAAGTACAAGGGACCCCTATTCAAAGCGGGGATCTTACAGTCAAATCCTCAAAAATAATCAGCGAATAAATGGAATGAAATGGAATAACCTCTTAATGACGCACCTTCATTAACCGTGTATTAAGAGGGCTTAGGGGCCGCGCTCTCTCTCTACAGGATGGGTGACTACTGTTTGATAGACACCCACTCATAACAACCGCAAATGGTGCTTACATGGATCATGAGTGTAAGCTAGAGATTGGAGATTGGCAGCCGAACAGCCAATCCAGCAATACATCGGATTGTTCCAATGACAAATCATATACATAGCTAGATGTTAGGGGCATAGATTTGCCAGATTGAGTGTTCAGACGCCAATCCAGCAATATGTCTGGATCAGGCGGCCAAACGCTAACCCAAACTTGAACATTGGGAAGTTAAAAAAATGAAAAGCAAAAACGGACTATTGCGTTAAGTGATTTTTTCATCTTCAACATTTCATCACTCGGCAGGACGGTGGTCAGAAGACCTCTGATCAGCAGGTGGGTGCGGATCTCAAATTTACAGGATCAAGTGCATCTTTGAGACATTTATAACATATTTTGTGGATATCTCTATGGTAGAAATACCCCACTGCAAAGTCTGTGCCAAGCCCCCGAATATTATGTATAGTACATGTCTTCTCATATGGGAAAGTGACACCTAATGGGCCCCCTGGGCCTCTTGGGCCCAGTTGAAACTGCACCCTCTGCACCCCCTCAAGTTATGCGCCTGTATATGAACTGGTCTAGTGTTTGGCACCATTTTGGGAAAAAATCAGATATGATCCCAGTATGACCCTTTTAAAGGGGAACTGTCCCCTCTACCTTTCCCTACCCTAAAACAGACGGTCCCCCTACTTAAGAACACCCGACTTACATATGACCCCTAGTTATAAACGGACCTCTGGATATTGGTAATTTACTGTACTTTAGCCTTTGGCTACTATAATCAGCTGTAACACTTATCACAGGCGTCTGTAATGAAGCTTTATTGTAAATCCTGGTTCTTATGACAACCCAACATTTTTAAAATCCAGTTGTCACAGAGACCAAAAAAAATTTGGCTGGGGGTTACAATTATAAAATATACAGTCCCGACTTACATACAAATTCAACTTAAGAACAAACCTACGGATCCTATCTTGTACATAACCCGGGGACTGCCTGTAGTTGTAACTTAGACATCTTTCTGCACATGGGCAGTGTTACCAAATATAACATAGAAGAATTTGGGGAAACAATTGCAGGGATTGTGACTACATGATCTGGTTACACAGGCTTTGTAGTTTGGAACCATAAAGAGACATAATTTTGCACGGTAGCTGCAGACGCAGATTCATTGTTTTCATAATTTATGCTTCTCCACAATACATTAGATTTAGTTTGGTTATTCTTTAAAGGAAACCTACCACTTGAAGTGGCAGGTTTAAGATGGAAATACCGAGCACCAGCTCAGGGTGAGCTGGTGCCGGAGCTTATTTTTGTTATTGTTTTAAACCGCTGTATCGCGGTTTAAAACACTTTTTAAACTTTATAGCCGAAGCTGCGATACCGCGGTTTAAAACACTAACAAAAATAAGCTCCGGCACCAGCTCACCCTGAGCTGGTGCTCGGTAGTTCCCTCTTATAGCTGCCACTTCAAGTGGTAGGTTTCCTTTAAAAGTGAAACCAGACTGCTAAAGCCATGCAATGAACAAATTAAAGAGTTTGCACTTCTGTGATATGTTTTTTTTTTAACTTTTATTATTTCTCACCTATTTCACAGTTTTTATTCATTTTACACTAGTTGAGTTAATAAACTTGTAAAATTAACAGATTGTGACTTTTTGGGATTTGTAAATTAATTTCGTGGTAATGTGTTGCTTACTTTACTTGACTTACTGGAAAAGTATTAGGAATAAAATTACATTTTATTAAAGCTGAAAAAAGTTAATTCAAAGAATCTTATCTGATTCCCTTATTCTTAGAAATTGGCCACCGATCTTCTGATCATTGGAAGTCCGAAACATTAGATTCCCACAGATTAGACTCCATCTCCTATTCACTTTAAACTTGGGATAACCCCTTTATTAAAATCCTGCATCTATACCCTTACCTTACATGATTTTGGGAAATTAATTCTACTCAATCAACATGACTAGTTTTAGATCTGTCATTGAATTTCAGATGATGATGTCTACAAGAAGTTCTAACATTTAAAGGGGACTTTTTACCACCTCCACCCACTCTAAATCTTTGCATCCTTTGATAGGTGCCACGGCATTGACTGCATCCAAGCTGAAATTTTTCCTTTATCCATTTTTAAGTAATCGTTTCCATTGGGTTTTTTTTCTACTGTCAAGTGGGCTATACAGGGGTGGAGCATACAGCCTGATACCACCCACCTGACAGTAGAGAACCTGGTGAACATATCCACTGACAATTGGTATGGAATGGTGGGCTCTAAAGAGAAGTATAAGCGGTCCCCTACTTAAGGACACCAGACTTACAGATGACCCCTAGTTACAAGCGGACGTCTTGATTTTGGTAATTTACTGTACTTTAGCCTTAGGCTACAATAAACAGCTATAACAGTTATCACAGGTGTTTGTAATGAAGCTTTATTATTAATCTTGGTTCTTATGACAATCCAACATTTTTAAAATCCAATTATCACAGAGATCAAAAAAAGTTTGGCTGGGGCTACAATAATAAAATATACAGTTCCGACTTCAAAATAGAGCAGTGACTGCCTGTAAATAGGAACATTAAAAATATAAATCTTTATTAGTTATAAAGTTAAAAACTCGGCCCATAGCCAAAGAATCTTGCATTAATTTCATGTATATACAGGCTTAGGTACCTCTATGAGGACCAGAACATCTTCCAGCACTCTGCCTGAATATGGGGGCGGCGAGGGATATGACAGATAATGATGATGTACCTCGCTAGTCACCCCCGTTACTTAACAGTGGCGAATGGAGTGTCACTTGGTCCAATTATTGCGGGGGTATTAGCCCACTAGAGGACCTACTAACGTGCTGGAATAAGAAGCCAAGGATAGTTATTTAATCCCCAAAGATATTGGTCCTATGGCTTCTACCCATATATAAAAAATCCTATGAGGTGCAGTGTAGCAGTGACATACATCTGCACGTTCACACAATTACACCTATGCATATAACGCGTTTCCCTGCTACTGAACAACGTACGTAGCAATTCATCAGAGGTGTGTCATATATTCAATAAGATATAGCACATATTAGAACGGGAATGGTGTGCCTCTCCACACTCATTCACGCCATGGCCCGTTAGATATTGTTAATGTGCCATATAAGTGTCTGGGTCAGTGGTTCTCACTGGATCGTGCACCAGATTCAAGCCAGTACACTTTGTATATTATTAATTCCTACCTCACTGGCTAATGTATTTTGCACACAGTACTGACTGACTACCTAGACAAGACGCCGGCACTAGTTTGGCAGCCAATTAAATACCCTATCCTTGGCTTCTTACTCCAGCACGTTAGTAGGTCCTCTAGTGGGCTAATACCCTGCAATAATTGTGACCAAGTGTTAAGTAACGGGGGTGACTAGGAGTGAGTGACAGATCATCATATCTGCATATCCTCCGACCCCAATACAGGCAGAGGGGCTGAAGAGTTCTGGTCTCATAGAGGTACCTAAGCCTGTATATGCATGAAATTAATGCAAGATTCTTTGGCTATGGCCGCCGAGTTTTTAACTTATAACTAATAAAGATTTATATTTTTAATGTTCCTATTACAGCTGTCACTGCTCTATTTTGAATTTTTGAGTGAGACTGATGTGGAACAAAAACTTTGTGAATTGGAAGGCAGTAGTCCTTTTTGATACGGTTTCTATACAGTTCCGACTTGCATACAAATTCAACTTAAGAACAAACCTACAGAACCTATCTTGTACGTAATACGGGGACTGCCTGTACAATGGAATCATAATTGACGGAGTAGGGTCTTGTAGGTTGTTCTATTTAACGCAGAGGTCCTCAAGGCTGGAGAAACTTAATCCAAAGGAAATGGTAAAGCTCTGGACCGTTTCGTCTTAAGTATTAGAACTAGATACAGGCAGTCCCTGGGTTACGTACAAGATTGGTTCTTTAGCTTTGTACTTAAGTTGAATTTGTATGTACTGTATTTTTCGCCCTATACGGCGCACCGGACTATAAGGCGCATTAGTCCGATGCGCCTTATATATGTAATAATTCCATATATAAGGCGCATCGGACTATAAGGCGCGGGGTCCGGGGGCGTGGCGGAGGTCCAGGGGCGGAGCGGAGACCCGACTGGACGCGACGGGACGCGACGGGGAACGCGGGGAAGGTGAGCGGGGAAGGTGAGCGGGAGGTGGAGGAGGGCAGCGGACCATACTTAGGATCCCCAGGCAGATGGTGAAGGGAAGGCCTGTGGTGTTATCTAGCAATGTACATAAGGGATCCCTCTGGGGCACTCCTGGTGCATGTGTGGTAACGGATCCCCAGGCAGATGGTGAAGGGAAGGCCTGTGGTGTTATCTAGCAATGTACATAAGGGATCCCTCTGGTTCGAACGAACTTTTCCCGAGCTCGAGTGTCGTCTCGATAACGAACCCCATTGAAGTACTGGCCCTCCAGTAAATGGATAGATTGAGTGCCTGTATGTGGCAGTCCCAAAAATGTTTCAAACCAGAGATGCAGTAGTGGCCCTCCAGTTAAAATGGAATAGATTGAGTCTGTATGTGTGCAGTCCCAAAAATTGTTCAAACAAGAGGACAGGTAGGTGGCCCTCCAGTAAAATGGATAGATTGAGTGCCTGTATGTGGCAGTCCCAAAAATGTTTCAAACCAGAGGAGGCAGTAGGTGGCCCTCCATAAAATGGAATAGATTGAGTGCCTGTATGTGGCAGTCCCAAAAATTCTTCAAACCAGAGGAGCAGGTAGGTGGCCCTCCAGTAAAATGGAATAGATTGAGTGCCTGTATGTTGGGCCGTCCCAAAAATTCTTCAAACCAGAGACCGGGTAGGTGGCCCTCCAGAAAAATGGAATAATTGAGTGCCTGTATGTGCACTCACAAAAATTGTTTCAAACAGAGGACCGGTAGGTGGCCCTCCAGAAAATTAAATGCATGAAGTATAGCAAGAGCCAGTGGGCCCTGTCAAAAATAGCCATTTTCCTCTGCTTTACTGTACAAAGAGAGGGAGGAAGGAAGGAAATGAGAGGAGAGGAGGAGTGTATCAATTATTCAGGTTGAGCTTCCTTCACCTGGTGGGATTGGAAATTCAGAAATCCAGCCTTTATTCATTTATAAGCGTCAGCCTGTCAGCGCTGTCAGTCGACAGGCGTGTACGCTATCGGTGATGATGCCACCCCGCACTGAAAACCCGCTCGGACAAGACGCAGCGGCAGGGCAGGCAAGAACCCCAAGGCGTACAGCGCCAGTTCGTGCCACATGTCCAGCTTTGAAACCCAGTAGTTGTAGGGAGCTGTGTGATCATTAGGACGATGGTAGGGCAGCTACGTACTCCCTCACCATCTTTCTGTAAGATCACCCTACTCTGCCGAGACTGGGGACAGGTGACAGTGCTTGCTGTGGGTGACATAAAGCTGGCAAAAGCCTTGTAAGGTACCCTTCCAGTGCTGGACAGCTGCCTGCTCGCCTACTCTCCCTCGCTCTTGTCCGCGCAGAACTACGCACTCTGCCGCTACGGCTGTCAGAAGGAAATACTGTTTCAGCTTGTGCACCAGGGCCTGCTGGGTATTCATGCATTCTCACACTCCTTTCCTCTGGCAGGATGAGAGTGGCAAGATTTTGCTTGTACCGTGGGTCCAGGAGAGTGAACACCAGTAATTCGGTGCTAATATTCTTTGAACGCGAGGTCACGGGATAGGCAGCCTAGCATGAAATATCTGCCATAATGCGCCATAGTACCAACGCTTAAGAATTCACTCCCCTCACTGGCCTGACTGTCATTTCCTCCTCCTCCAACTCCTCCACTCCTCTTCTTCTCCATACACGCTGAACAGTGAAGGACTCAACAATGGTCCCCTCTTGTCTCGCCAATTCTCCTCCTCTTCCTCCTCATCCTCCTCCACCTCACCTCCTCCGATATCGCTGAGAAAACAGACCTCAGGGTGCTTTGGCTATCAACAAGGGAAATTCTTCCCCGGTCTCTTGTGACGAGCGCAAGCTTCCGACTTCATGCTGACCAGAGAGTTTTTCAACAGGCCAAGCAGCGGATGGTGAGGCTGATGATGGCGGCATCGCCACTGACCATCTGTGTTGATCCTCAAAGTTTACTCACACTGACAGATATCAACATCCACGTCCACTCCTCATTGTAGACTTGAGGACGCTGACTGACCTGACTACCAGTTCTGGTGGAAGATTGACATCTGGCAGTCTACAACGCTCTGCGCGGTGGTAACTCTGGATAACATGTCAGTTTTGAATTCCACCTCGTGGGCACTAGCACAACAGTCGGTGAGCGGCGAGGAGTGACGGTGTTCAGTTGGAGGGCGGCGCTGCCTGCCTGAGAGTGGCAGCATCGGCTGGACTTCCTGAAATGCGCACAGATGGCGGCGCACCTTCGTGAGCAATCAGACAGATTGGGGTATGTCTTGAGGAAACGCTGCACTATCAATTTAACCATGGGCCAGCATGGCACATGTGTCAGTCTGCCGAGTTGCAGAGACCTGCACCAGTTTCGGCCGTTGTCACAACACAACCATTCCCGCTTGAGGTCAGCGGGTGCAGCCACAGATCAGTCTGCGACCGTGGATGCCTTGTAATAGCTCTTGGGCGGTGTGCCTTTTGCGCCTAGGCTCAGCAAGTTTGAGCACCGCTGCTGTCGCTTATGCGAACGGCACTGCTGCTGTGCTAGAGCTAACCGACTGATGGCGCCGTGCCCACGTATGGTAGTTCGAGGAGTAGGTGGAGGAGGGGGGGAGAGGAGAGCATGTAGGCCTGAAACACTGGACCGAGGTAGGCCCCGGCAATCCGCGGCGTCGGCAGTATAGTGACAGCCCAGGGTCAGTCTCGGTCCCAGCCTCACCAATTAACCCAATGTGCCTCAGCGTATCATAGTGGCCTGTCCGGCAGACTCGTCCACTGCGCTGGTGGTGGCTGCGAAACGGCGTTGTCAGGCAAAACGGAATGATGTTGTCTGACACGTGCTGGTGGCAGGGCTGGGACGGCACATCGGGAAAAGTAGTGGCGGCTGGGGACCGAATACCGAGGGGCGGCCGCCGCCTAGGTTGCGAAAGGCCTCGGTCTCTACCTAGCCTATAGGCAGCTCTCCCAGGCTAAGTAATTGGAGATGTGCACATTAAGGGCTTGGGCGTGCGGGTGGGTTGCACTATATTTGCGTTTCCGCTCCAGAGTCTGGGGTATGGAGAGCTGAACGCTGGTGGATGTGCTGTGGAGGATCGTGGAGGCGACGATGGGGTTTTTGGCCAGGGTCTGGGCAGGGGGCTGACTAGCAGCGACACAGGGGAAGGAGCAGTGGTGTGCACGCCGGAGGTGAACGGGCTTGTTGCCACTGAGTGGGGTGCTTAGCATTCATATGCCTGCGCATACTGGTGGTAGTTAAGCTATGTAGTGGTGGACCCCTGCTGAGCCTGGTTTGGGCAAATGTTGCAACACCACAGTCCGTCGGTCATCTCGGTGTTTCCTTAAAGAACCTCCACAACTTACTGAAGATCTAGCCCTCGCCGCAAGAGCCCTCACCACGGATGCTTCACTAGTTGGACAGTGGCGCTGATGCACACAGCTCTGGCCCTGCCATCTCGTCTGGCCCCACCACTGCCTCTTCCACCTGTTCAGGTCGAGGACTCTCCTCCGTTCTCAGAGCACTGTGTTCACCCGGCCTCTCAACCCAGCTTGGGTCTGTCCCCTCATCATCCTCCGATCCCTCAGTCTGCTCCCCCTCGGACTTCCTGCCCGACACAACTCCCCACTGTCTGACAACCGTGTCTCCTCTCTCGTCGGACACCTCTTTACACACTTCCACTACGTCAAGAAGGTCACAATCACCCACAGACTGTGACTGGTGAAAAACCTGGGCATCGGAAAATTGCTCAGCACAACCGGACAAGTGTTTTTGTGACTGTGGGAAGGGTCCAGAAAACAGTTCCTCAGAGTATGCCGTTCAATGGCAAATTTTCCTGGGAGGGGCAGACTGGGGGGAAGGCTGAGGTGCAGGAGCTGGAGGAGTGGGGATTTCGTGACATGGGTGGACTGCGTGAAACTACTGTGGTTGGACAATTGCTCGAAGCATTGTCAGCATCCGACATAACCTGTTCGCACTGTTCTGGCCTCAACAGTGCTCTACCACGAGTCCCAGTACCTTCAGACATGAACCTAGGGAGTGTAGCTCTGCGGCGTTCCCTCTGCTCCCTCATCAGCAGGGGTGGTCTCACCCCGCCCAGACCACTGCCTCTGACCCCTGCATAGTTGGACGCCCACGTCCCCGCCCTCGTGCCTCTACCCCTATCCTGGGGTAAACATTTTTAAAATGAGAGTTATAACTTTTTTTTTTTTTACTTTTTTTTTTTTTTTTTTTTTTTTTTTTTTTTGTGTGTTTTTTTTGTGTTTTTGGTTTTTTTTGTGTTTTTTGTTTTTTTTGGAGTTTTTAGAACCAAACAATCTATCCTATTGCTATGGCAGATTTCTAGCCAAGTATCAAAGGAGCACACTACTATGCCATATGAGATGACACTGAGTTTATTGCCTAATAACATCCAACCCCCTCTTGAATTTTGCCACTTCAGAAGCCTTTTCTATGGATATGTGCGCCACTAAGGCGCAGAACACAGCGGGTCGAAGTCTACTACACAATTGCTCACAATTGGCAAGTACACTGCACGCAGAAACAACGCCACCACATATCAACCAGAAATCAAATATAGAACGCTACTGTAGGCTTCCAGAGCTAGTTGTATCTCCTATGGGCTATTTTCTAGCCCAAGTACAAAGGAAGCCCACTACTAGGGGCCGATGATATGACACTGAGTTATTGCCTATAGAAATCCCAACCCCTACTGAATTTTCCTCACTTCAAGAGCCTTGCTATGGATATTGGCGCCACTAGCCGCAGAACACCGCGTTCGCAAGTCTCACTACAAATTGCCACTATGGCAAGACATGCACTTCGAAAGAACTACAGCCACAGCACGATCAACCAGCAATCAAATATAAAGAACCTACTGTAGCTTCAAGAAGCTAATTTGGTATTCTCCTATGTGCTATTTTCTGCAGTATCAAAGGAAGCAAACCCTACTATGCCAGAACTGAATGACCACTGAGTTATTGCCCTATAGAAACCACCCCCTATGAATTTTCCCCCACTTCAGCCCTTTGTCTATGGATATGGTGGCGGCCAAACTAAGCGCAGAACACAGTGTCGCAAGTCCTCACTACAAATTGCTCAGATTGGCAGTACAAAAATGCAACTGCAGAAACTACGCCACCAGCAAGAATCAACCATAGAATCAAATAATAAACGCTACTTAGGCTCAAGAAGCTATTTGAAATTCTCCCTATGGCTCTATTTCTACAATTTCAAAGGAAAGCACACTATTATGCCCGATGAGATGCCACCTGGTTATTGCCTAATAAAATCATCACCCCTAACCTTAATCTTTGGCCACTTCCCAGCCTTTGCATGGTATCTGTGCGCGCACTAAGCGCAGACCACAAGCGTCGCAAGTCCCACACAAATTGCTCAGATGTCAAGCTAGCATGCACTGCAGAACACAGCCACCAGTCATATCAACAGAAATACAATATATGAACGCTACTGTAGCTCAGAGCTATTGGTATTCCTCTCTATGCTATTTTCTAAGCCAAGTATCAAAAGAGCCACACTCTATATGCCAGATGAGATGACACTATTATTGCCTAAGAAATCCACTCCGCTACGAATTTTTCCCACTTCAGCCTTGCTATGGAATTGTGCGCCACTAAGCGCGATCAACAGCGCCGTCGCAAGTCTCTACTAACAAATTCTCAGATTTGGCAAGTAACTTCACTGCAAGAAACTACAGCCCACCAGCAGATCAACCAGTAAATCAATATTAGCACGCTACTGTATGGTTCCGAAGACTATGTTGTATTCTCCTATTGGCATTTTCGCTAGCCAAGTCTCACAAGGAAGCACACTACTATGCAATGAGGATGACACTGATTTTTGCCCTAATAGTAAATCCAACACCCCTACTGATTTTCGCCACTCAAGTGCCTTTGCTATGGATATGGCGCTCACTAAGCGCGACACAAGCACGGTTCTTCGTCTCACACAAATTGCTCATGAATGGCAGTACATGCACTGCAGAACTACAACATCACCAGCAGCAATGCACCGAGAATAAATATATACGAAAACTGCTAACTTAGGCTTCAAGAAGCTTTTGTATTCCTCCTATTGCTATTTTCTAGCCAGTATCAAAGGCAGCACACTACTTGCCAGATGAGATGACACTGAGTTTTGCCTAATAGAAAATCCAATCGCCTACTGAATTTTCCACTTTCAACCTTGCTATTATATGTCCGCCACTAAGCGGGCAACAAACACAGCGGTCGCAAGTCTCACTACAATATGCTCAGAATTGCAAGTACATGCACTGCTGAACTACGCCACCAGCAATGTCAACCAAAATCAAATATATAAACGCTACGGTAGCTTTCAGAAGCTATTTGTATGTCCTCCTATGGCTATTTTCTATCAGCAGTATCAAAGGAAGGCACACTACTATGCGAATGATATGCACGAGTTATTGCCTAATTAGAAATCCCATCAAACCCCTACTGTTTTCCCCCTTCAGCCTTTGCTATGGATATGGGGTGCGGCTCAACTAGCGCAGACAACACGAGCGTCGGCAAGTCTCACTACAATTGCTCAGAATTGGCAAGTACATGCACTGCAGTAAACTACAGCCACAGCAGATCAACCAGAGCAATCAAATATATAGAACGCTACTGTAGGCTTCAAGAAGCCATTGTATTCTCCTATGGCTATTTTCTAGCCAAGTATTCAAAGGAAGCACACTCACTACCAGAATGAGATGACACTGAGTTATTGCCTATAGAATCCAACCCCTACTGATTTTCCCACTTGCAGCCTTTGCTATGGATATGTGCGCCACTAAGCGTCAGAACCGCGTCGCAATCCACATACAATTGCTCAGAATTGGCAAGTACATTCGACTGCAGAAACTACACCACCAGTCGATCAACCAGAAATCAACTATATAACGCTACTGTATGGCTTTCAGAAGCTATTGGTATTCCTCCTATGGCTTCTTTCCTAGCCAAGTATCAAAGAACACACTACGATGCCATGATGGAGATGACACTGAGTTTATTGCCTAATATGAACATCACAACACCCTACTGACATTTTTGCCACTTCAGCCTTTGCTATGGATATGTGCCGCCACTAAACCCAGAACACAGCGGTCGCAATCTCACACTACAAATTCGACATTGGCCAAGTACAGCAACTGCAAAACTACAGCCACCAGCAGATCAACCGAATAATCAAATTATAGAACGCTACGTAGGCTTCAAGAATCGCTATTTGTATTCTCCTATGCATTTCTAGCCAAGTACTCAAGGACAGCACACTACTGCTATGCCAGAGATGAGATACACGGAGTTATTGCCTAAGAAATCCAACCGCCTACTAATTTTCCCACTTCAGCCTTTGCTATGGATAATGTTGCGCCACTAAGCGCATAACCACAGCTGGTCGCAAGTCTCACTAGCAAATGGCCTCAGAATTGGTCAAGTACATGCACTGCAGAAACTACAGCCAACCCCAGCAGATCAAACCAGAAATCAAATAATAGAAGCTACTGGTAAGGCTTCAAAACTTTTGTTATGTCTCCTATGGCTATTTTCTACCAAGTGATCAAAGGACCACACTGACTATGCCAGATGAGATTGACACAGTTATTGCCTAATAAAATCCAACCCCACTGAATTTTTGCCACTCGGCCTTTGGCATGGATATGCGCCACTAAGCGTACGAACACAGCTGTCGCAATTCTCACTACAAATTGCTCAGAATTGGCAAGACCATCACTGCCAGAACTACAGTCCCCAGCCAGGCAGCTCAACCAGAAGCTAAATATAATAGAACGCTACTGTAGGCTTCAGACGCTACTTTGTATTCTCCTATGGCTATTTTCTAGCCCAAGTATCAAAGAAGCACACCTACTATGCCAGATAGATGACACTGAGTTATTGCTAATAGAACATCCAACCCTACGAATTTCCCTTGACGTCGGTCTTTGCTAATGGAATATGTGTGTCCACTAAAGGCTAACACCACGGTAGCAGTCCCCGCTATTCCTGCCAAAATGGTAAAAGATGAAATTAACAAATAAAAAAAGTAAACTTTTTCTTGTAGCCCTAAGAAGGGCTGTTGGGTTCTTGAGAATCACTCCTGCCTAACATTCGAAGCTAATAGAACACCCTAACGTTTCCCTGACCCAGCAGCAGCTCTCTCCCTAGCGGCTCCAGAGACAGAATGATCCGACAGCGCGGCCAGCCGGCTAGTCTATCGCGCAGGGTCACCTGATTGGCCGCCAACCCACTGCTATCGCGTGTAAGGGTGACCCCCACGTCTATGCTGGGTGAGTGCAGAGTCTCCTGGCTTGTGATGTGCTCTGTTCTGGCCGCCAAAAAGCAAAACGCGTGGATGCTGCCATTTTCTCGACGGTGCAAAGTATTCGTCCGAGCAACGACAGTTTCGAGGACCCCTAATTTACTCGACCGAGCATCAAGCTCGGACGAGCATGTTCGCTCATCTCTATTTATTACTCTTTCTACATCTCTCAATGAGGCTGGTAATGGAAAGAGAACCTTGGTATGATGAGAGGAAGATGAAACACATCTGTGTAGCCCCCAAAATCCAAGATTTCTGTGGTAAGAACCCCTGAGATGTTGGAGTCAAAATTGACCGCCGCATCTAAGGGGTTATAGGTCTGTGATCACTTATCACTGCCCTTATTACACACATTAATAGGCGGGAAGGGGTTTGAATAAAAAAAAAGTAGAGTTAACCCCCTGCCAGTTGGAGTGCTGTAACAGGTAAGCAGGGGCTGGCCTTAAAGAGGAGGAGGAGTTAACCGGTAGTATAGGGGGCAACAGTGGCTGGTGTTACACATTAGGAAATGATGCAGGAATAAAGAATTTGGAGCACTGTGGTTGTTTTTGCCAATATCTGTGGCTGAGATGAGGAATATGTTGTAAAAGCAGGTCCAATATCTCCCAATTGAATCTTGCTATACAATCCCACTTGTACTTGGCTAGACTTTTAGACTGTAAATGGAGTGGCAATACACATGGTTGCTTCAATTTGATGGGGCATAGACCATCTGTTTTATTGGGACCCCCTGCAACCAGTCACTTATTTCCTATCTTATAGCTATAGGTCAACCCCTTTGAGGGTTGCATATATTACATGACATATTTGATATTGCCATATATGGAGAGATCTGCCCCAGTCTGCACAAAATAATCAATATAAACAGAGCAATTGTTATCCCCATAACTGTAGAAGACCTTACGTTAAAATCTGCAAGGTCTAGCAGACCCACCTAAATTTTTCCTATAGAGTTTAGGATTCCCATGCATTGTAATGTATCCAAGCAGTCGGTAACAATAAACCTGCTAAGGGGACATTCAGACTTTCCTTAAAAAAAACCTGTTCTACAGATGTGAATTTGTCTTGCCAAATGGCAAACCCTGTTTGGGGATTTTCCGAGCTGCCAGTGAGATGATTTATAACGTGGAGCCTTTGGTTATATTGATGTAGTAGTAAGCAGATGTTAAATAAATTACCATCTCTCTGCAATATGTGCAGGTATAAGCAGTTTTTTAGGTGGTAAACCAGTAGTTACAGGCAGTCCCCTACTTAAGAACACCCGACTTACAGACGACCCTTAGTTACAAACGGACCTCTGTATGTTGGTCATTTACTGTACTTTAGTCCTAGGCTACAATAATCAGCTATAACAGTTATCACAGGTGTCTGTAATGAAGCTTTAGTGTTAATCCTGGTTCTTCTGACAATCTTACATTTTTGTAAATTTAATAGTTACAGAGACCAAAAACATTTGATTTTAGTTGTCATATATAAAAATAACAGTTCCGACTAACGTATTTTCGGACTATAAGGCCGCACTTAAAAGCCTTGGATTCCGTGGAAATCCAAAGTGCGGCCTTATAGTCGGTGCGCATCTATGTATGGCGCTGGCAGCGGACGCAACTTACATAGGTCCCCTACCGAGACCGTAGACAGCGACTCCAGCGGGACGCAACCACCCAAATTCTGCCGCGTGTCTGCGTTCCCGCTGTAGATCTGCTGTCTCCGGTAGCGGGGACCTATGTAAGTATGGTCCGCTGCCCTCCCTCCACCTCCCGCTCACCTTCCCCGCTCACCTCCCCGCTTCCCCTCCCGTCCCGTCGCGTCAGTCGGGTCTCCGCTCCGCCCGTGGACCTCCGCCACGCCCCCGACCCGCTCTTATAGTCCGATGCGCCTTTATATGGAATTATTACATATATAGGCGCATGGACGAATGCGCCTTATAGTCCGGTGCGCCTTAAGGCGAAAAATCAGTACATACAAAATTCAACTTAATACAAAGCTAAGAACCAATCTTGTACTAACCCAGGGACTGCCTGTATCTATGCTAATACTTAGAACGAAACTCCCAGAGCTTTACCATTTCCTTGGTTAAGTTTCTCCAGCCTTGAGGACCTCTGCGTTAAATAGAACAACCTACAAACCCTACTTCTCGTCAATTATATTCCATTGTACAGGCAGTCCCCGTATTACGTACAAGATAGGTTCTGTAGGTTTGTTCTTAAGTTGAATTTGTATGCAAGTCGGAACTGTATAGAAACCGTATCAAAGGACTACTGCCTTCCAATTCAAAAAGTTTTGTTCCACATCAAGTCTCAAAAATTCAAAATAGAGCAGTGACAGCCTGTAAATAGGAACATTAAAAATATAAATCTTTATTAGTTATAAAGTTAAAAACTCGGCCCATAGCCAAAGAATCTTGCATTAATTTCATGCATATACAGGCTTAGGTACCTCTATGAGGACCAGAACATCTTCCAGCACTCTGCCTGAATATTGGGGTCGGAGGATATGCAGATAATGATGATCTGTCACCTCACTAGTCACCCCCGTTACTTAACACTTGGTCACAATTATTGCAGGGTATTAGCCCACTAGAGGACCTACTAACGTGCTGGAGTAAGAAGCCAAGGATAGGGTATTTAATTTGGCTGCAAACTAGTGGCCGGCGTCCTTGTCTAGTAGTCAGTCGACTGTGTGCAAATACATTAGCCAGTGAGGTAGGAATTATAATATACAAGTGTACTGGCTTGAATCTGGTGCACGATCCAGTGAGAACCACTGACCCAGACACTTATATGGCACATTAACAATATCTAGACGGGCCATGGCGTGAATGAGTGTGAGAAGGCACACCATTACCCGTTCTATATGTGCTATATCTTTATTGAATATATGACACACCTCTGATGAATTGCTACGTTGTTCAGTAGCAGGGAAACGCGTTATATGCATAGGTGTAATTGTGTGAACGTGCAGATGTATGTCACTGCTACACTGCACCTCATAGGATTTTTTTATATATGGGTAGAAGCCATAGGACCAATATCTTTGGGGATTAAATAACCTATCCTTGGCTTCTTATTCCAGCACGTTAGTAGGTCCTCTAGTGGGCTAATACCCCGCAATAATTGTGACCAAGTGACACTCCAGTCGCCACTGTTAAGTAACGGGGGTGACTAGTGAGGTGACAGATCATCATTATCTGCATAACCTCCGACCCCAATATTCAGGCAGAGTGCTGGAAGATGTTCTGGTCCTCATAGAGGTACCTAAGCTGTATTACATGAAATTAATGCAAGATTCTTTGGCTATGGCCGGTTTTTAACTTTATAACTATACAAGATTTATATTTTTTAATGTTCCTATTTACAGGCAGTCACTGCTCTATTTTTAAGTCGGAACTGTATATTTTATTATGTAGCCCCAGCCAACTTTTTTGATCTCTGTGATAATTGTGATTTAAAATGTTGGATTGTCATAAGAACCAAGATTAATAATAAAGCTTCATTACAAACCTGTGATAACTGTTATAAGCTGTTATTGTAGCCAGTCTAAAGTACAGTAAATTACCAAAATCAAGACGTCCGCTTGTAACTAGGGTTCATCTGTAAGTCTGGTGTCCTTAATAGGTAGACCGCTTATACTTCTCTTTAGAGCTCCACCATTCCATACCAATTGTCAGTGGATATGTTCACTCATGGTTCTCTACTGTCATGTGGGTGGTATCAGGCTGTATGCTCCACCCTCTGTATGCCCACTTGACAGTAGAAAAAAAACCCATGGAAACGATTACTTAAAAATGGATAAAGGAAAAATTTTCAGCTTGGATGCAGTCAATGCAGTGGCACCTATCAAAGATGCAAGATTAGAGTGGGTGGAGGTGGTAAAAAAAAGTCCCCTTTAAATGTTAGAACTTCTTGTAGACATCATCATCTGAAATTCATGACAGATCTAAAACTAGTCATGTTGATTGAGTAGAATTAATTTCCAAAATCATGTAAGGTAAAGGGTATAGATCAGGATTTAATAAAGGGGTTATCCCAAGTTTAAAGTGAATAGAGATGGAGTCTAATCTGTGGGAATCTAATGTTTCGGACTTCCAATGATCAGAAGATCGGTGGCCCTTTCTACGAATAAGGGAATCAGATATAGATTCTTTGAATTCCTTTTTTCAGCTTTAATAAAATGTAATTTTATTCCTAATACTTTTCCAGTAAGTCAATAAAGTAAGCAACACGTCCCACGAATTAATTTACAATCCCAAAAGTCACATCTGTTAATTTTACAAGTTTATTAACTCACTAGTGTAAAAGAATAAAAACTGTGAAATAGGTGAGAAAATAATAAAAGTTAAAAAAAAACATATCACAGAAGTGCAAACTCTTTAATTTGTTCATTGCATGGCTTTAGCAGTCTGGTTTCACTTTAAGGAAACCTACACTTGAAGTGGCAGCTATAAGAGGGAACTACCGAGCACCAGCTCAGGGTGAGCTGGTGCCGGAGCTTATTTTTGTTAGTGTTTTAAACCGCGTATCGCAGCTCGGCTATAAAGTTTAAAAAAGTGTTTTAAACCGCGATACAGCGTTTAAAACATAACAAAAATAAGCTCCGGCACCAGCTCCCCTGAGCTGGGTGCTCGGTATTTCCATCTTAAACCTGCCACTTCAATGGTAGGTTTCCTTTAAGAATAACCAAACTAAATCTATGTATTCTCGAATAACGAGTACCCGAGCATTTTAGTGTTCGCTCATCTCTAGTAATAAAGTTAAGATTAAAATTTTTTTTGTAATTTGTAACTTAATCTCTTGACTTGACGTCTTTATAGAAAAGTTTACAATCCCTTGAAGTGTTTTTGTGCCTTCTGTACGGGAGTGTGAAGCACCTCTTGAATGTCTATGAGGCTCCTCTTGAGACGTGCTATGGTTTGGGCTTCCGGCCGAGCAGGACACTTTTTTTTTTGTTCATTATCGGAGAAGTAGATTTGTGGTGAACGTGATACAACGAGGAGAAGTTTATTAAAGGAGGAGAAAGTAGCAGAGTAATTGCATTTCTGTGATGAAAGTAGCAATGGACGAGGCTCTCGGGGGAATAATTACTTTTGCCTGGAGAGGGTTTAAATTTAATTTATACAAAAGATTATTAAAAAAAAAAAGTTTGCTGTCCAGACGGACTTATGGGGGGAGATAAATTCTCTGAACTTTACCTGCTGGAGGGTGAAATCGGATGTATAGTTAATTCTTCAGATAGCCCTTTAATTCATTTTACGGTCTGGGGAAGTTTTACTTATACCGATACTTTTTGGTGGGGTTGCACTGATAGGACCCACACCGATTGCAAGGGTCTCTGTTCCATCTGAATGTAGCAATGGGTCATACAACTCCATATTCTAGGGTGTCTAACCAATGGGACCTACTATGTGTAGGCCAACTCAGAGGAACTTGACATCCCCCATTATGCCAATCGTTGGAGGTCCCATTGGTTGATTTTAGAAGAAAGGAGGCGATGAATAACAAATATAAGAAGATTACCACAGTCAGGGAGCCTGGATCTATGAGTAAGTGTCCCTGGTCTATCATGAATTTGATGGTAGATTTTCTTTAAAGGAAACAACAGCGCCCCACCTGACCATCGCTCTTGCCAGTGTTGCAGCTCATCTGTATAGAAATTAGTGGAGCTAGTCGCAATACCCTGCGCTACTCATGGACAGGTGCGGAGCTGCTTTTGGATACAAGCAGCCATGTTTATTCTGGGGTTCTTGAAAATTTATGAAACAGCACCCCCATTGGTTATTGGTCATGTCTGGTAATACATCTTAGCTCCATTTAGGAAAGTAGGACTAAGCTACTACAAATAGTAGTACATAGTAGTAGATAATATACAGTACACAGGCCATATGTCATGGAGCGACCCGGCAATAAAATTATTTTGGGAGTTTCCATAGAGATGGAAGCACGTCTGGTAATGCACTATACTCCGATTATGTGTTATCTCACTGTGACGCTTCAATAGAAATCAATAGAAAATTGACTTGAGTGCACTATAAAATGAGGTTATTCACAGTTTAGTTAACACGCGGTATAAATGTGTAAATGTGTCTGGTAAGTCACAGCCTCTTCTGCTACCGAGTGGTTTTATAGAGCAGGGTGAAGGCTCCCGTGCTGTGCCTGGAGGAGGCCGCATAGACATGGGACCTGGAATACAGCGCCGCTTCATTATACTAAAGGGAAAATTCTGCATCTTTGTAAAAACTTTTGGTTACAATACTTATTGTTGTTTTGTGTATACAACTTCTATGCAGACTTATGTGTCTCCGTGGTAACAGACTACAGACTACACTGTCTGTCATATAATTCTGGAGTTTTATATATTGTTGCAGGTGTCACCACTATAGATACATCAGCCCTGATCACACATTTTTTACATTTGGTTGGAGCAGGGCCGGCGCCAGCACTGGGCATTCCTGGGCATGTGGAGGGGCCCAGAGCTGCTGGAGGGCCCACATAAGGCTTTAAATAAGTAATCCATGGGGGTGAGGGGGGCCTTATATAAAATAATCATGAGTAGGCTGTTTGGGATGATAAACTAGTGAATATTTAAGGGAAAAGGAGACTGTTTTATTTTACGAATTTTTAATACCACCATGTGAGTTCACTGCAAAGGGGCCCACTGAGGCTCTGTCACCCTGGGGCCTACCGATACCTGGAGCCGACCCTGAGTCAGAGCTCCAACATTCTAAAACTTATGCCCTATCTGTAATTTATTAATGGTCATTCATATTATGGTACCTCAAGTATATCAGGGATGCAATGTATTACAGTATATAAAGCCTACTGCAGCTCAGAAATAGTATATATACGAGTAGTATATAGATTCCGGGTTCTTGCATTGTCCTTATGTTATGCTGTATAGGGCTGCACAGCGTACACTAAGACTCTACTTCTAAGGTCCTTTATTTGAGTAGGGGGTAACATACTTAGCTTTCTTAAAAGAAATCTTCCATCAAAATCCATCATGATAAACCAGGGACATTACTCATAGATCCAGGCCCCGTGACTGTGGTAATCATCTTATATGTGTTATCCTTGGCCTCCTTCCTATAATCAGCATTTAAAATTATGCTAATGACTCACAAGTGCTCTGGGAGCATTACTAGAGCCCCTCCGTGTTGTAGCTTCACATGCTGTTATACTGTGCAGGAGCACTTCTTCCTCCCACTGTGTGCCAAAATTCCTTGCTGCCATGAGATTACACTAGGCAACGAAAGGTGGAAGTGCTGAGGGTGCAGGTGGTAAGGGGAGATATGGTAACATCCTGTCAAGGTACAACACAGAGGGGCTTGGGTAACGTCCACCCTTTCCCAGGTTTAGGCTCATTAGCATTATTTTAAAAGTTGATTTTAGAAGGAAGGAGGCCATACAAACAAATATAAGAAGATACCACAGTCACGATGCCCGAATTATGAGTACGAGTCCCTGTTTTATCATAATGGATTTCGATGGTAGATTCTGAGAACATTGTGAACTAGTCTGTAATGATAATTTTACTGCTGGAGAAGGTTAGACATGAGGTGGTAAAGTTTGTTTGCCTGTAGGCGATAGCCGTGTAGATCATGACATTTTACAAGTCTTATCTATGTCAGATCTGGAGGAAAGATTTCCAGGTGTTTGGGGATGTAAAAGGTGCACACAGTAATTCTGGGTTATTGCAGTAAAATAAGTCAGATTCTCCTGTCTGCAGGTTACTGTATGGCATCCTACATAATCTATAATGCCCTGACAGATTCATAGCCCTATACTGAAGGTAAAGCTGGTAGATCAGTAAAAGGACACTACAGATCTCTGAAGCCCCTGTCTCTTGCATGTGATGGATTTCTCCCTGCCAGATCTTAAGCAGAAGGCAGGGGATAGCAGTGTGATGTTGTATCTCATAGAGACAAGTGTTGTGGCTCATGGAAGTTTTACACCAGATAGATATGGCACAAATGTTATATACATAGAGGTAGGGCAGGATTATAGGGTGGACTCCAGGGACACATGCCCCAGGGCCCCCACCGATTTACTCATGAGGGGCCCCCACCACCAAAATCAGCTCATATATTATATATATGTATATATATCACAAAGAACGGCAGCAGTCCAGGATTCAAAGTGAAAAAATTACCGTGCTCCAGCTACAGTCCAAAACGTTGCAACTTGAATAAAGCACAGTAATTTTTTCAATTTAAATCCTGGAGTGCTGCCTTAATTGTGCTCTATCAATTCATGGACTGTGTCCAAGTTCTGGACAAATTGACTATAGTGGATGTGTATACCAGTACTTTTTTTCAGATCTTCATCCCTACAGGTGACAGAGAACAGTTGGCATATAATATGAGAAAATAATTTTTGGGATAGAACACAGATCTGGAAATTAATTCTGACTGCCAGATTTGCAATTTGGTAAGAATTTTTTCCCTACTCCCATCCAGTTGAAATCTGCCTTAAAAGGGTTGTGCCATGGTCGATTGTTATTGCCTATCCATAGCATAGGGGATAACAATCAGATTGGTGGGAGAATGAATACTGGGATCTCCAGGATCATGAAAATGTACCCGCCCAATCACAAATTGAATGAAGCAGTAAGTTGAGCATAGGTCCTGCCACTCCATTCAATATTATGAGAGAGTCAGAAATTTCAGAGCACAGCGCTTGGGGATCTCTGTCATGCTCATAGACAGTCATAGTGGACTGTGGCAGAGATAATTATGTGCCATGCTCCACAATTTCCAATGCTTCCATAGTGTTGAATAGAGTGGCAGGACTTGCTGCTTTATTCAATTAATGAGAACAGGACCCCAAGTCATTGGATCATTGTGGGTCCATTGTTGGTGGTCCCAGTAGTCAGAATCCTACCAATCAGATTGTTATCCCCTATTCCAGTGGTGGCGAACCTATGGCACAGGTGTCAGAGGTGGCACTCGGAGCCCTTTCTGTGGGCAGCCAGCACAGAATTTGCCAGATAGGACTCAAGGCTTCCTCCTGCAGTCCCAGGGCGTGAGAAAGTGTGGACAGAGATGGATTATTGTTCGAGCCCCTGCTTTGGGTCTGCTGATTCTTCTTCTTCAGGGGACCCTGGAGGGAAGCTACAATCCAAATGTCTCCTGCTTTGACTGTCTTATCCTGTAGATAGGATATTACAATCAATCTTGGTTGCGACAGCTTTACACGTAACATCCTAGCAGTAACAGTATGTATAAAGTTATGGTATACAACAGCGGTCCTCAACCTGTGGGTTGTGACCTCTTTGCGTGTCGAACTACCATTTTCCAAGGATCCCCTAAGAATATCGGAAATATGTCATTGATCACTGTGACTACTGGTGGGATCTCTGTGACTACTGGGGGGATCACTGTGACTACTGGAAGGATCACTGTGACTGCTGGGGGGATCTCTATGACTACTGGGGGGATCACTGTGACTACTGGGGGGATCACTGTGACTACTGGGCTGATCACTGTGACTACTGAGGGATCACTGTGACTACTGGGAGGATCACTGTGACTACTGGGGATCACTGTGACTACTGGGGGATCACTGTAACTACTGGGGGATCATTGTGACTATTGGGGATCACTGTGACTACTGGAGGAATCACTGTGACTACTGGGAGATCACTGTGACTGGGGAATCACTGTGACTACTCGGGATCACTTTGACTGCTGGGGGGATCACTGTGACTAGTGGGGGGATCACTGTGACTAGTGGGGGGATCACTGTGGCTATGATTGCGATTCATAATGCTAAATTACAGTTATCCAGGATGTGCAGCATAATATAACATGGAACCGGATTTCTGGTCAGGATAAAGTGCTGATCTTTCGGAGAAGTTTTGCGTTGAATAAGGATGTTCTGGAATTCGCCCCGGATTCTTTCCCATGCTGAGCGCACATCTGTATTGTGTTGCACAAGTTTACCTGGGTGGGTTGGGCGATTGACAAATTCCTGTTACATTGTAACGATGGTCAGCTCTAGTCTGAGCATGCAGCAGCTTCTCGCCCAGTCTCCGGCTGTGCAGAGGAGTCATAAGCCGGGTGTTAGGACACATTTACATTCCACAGGTCTGATAGAGCGGCTGACCCCTCGCTCAGCAGTTCTGTCTCAGTCTCACTAGGTCCCGGCTGCTCCTATAACTGTAAAGTTATGGGGAACTGAAAAGCTTCTTCATCTTCTTCTGGCTTTGTGGAAATTTACCGTGACCCTCCAGAATGTCCAAGCCGTCGCGTTTGGCCAGGCCCTTGTCGGCTAACGTAACGTCTAAGCTGCCTGTGAGTAGGATTGAAGATTTTCACAGCAGATCAAAAAAAATCGGATTAGGAGAAAAAATTCTGAGAGCCGGCAGTGAGGGAAGCCTGGCGAAGAGGCAGCAGCAGGTGAGAGCCGACAGTGAAGGAAGCCTGGCGAAGAGGCAGCAGCAGGTGAGAGCCGGCAGTGAGGGAAGCCTGGCGAAGAGGCAGCAGCAGGTGAGAGCCGCACAGATACCCACCAGGAGGCCGGGAACAAACACCTGCAAAGGTACCGTACTGGGTATGGGATGGTAGGGGTGATACTGTATGGAGCACGGCGTCTGCTATAGGATGGCATCGGGGATACTGCTATGGGATGGCAGGGGTGACACTGTATAGAGCATGCCCTCTGCTATGGGATGGCAGGTGTGATACTGTATGGAGCAGCTGTCTGCTATAGGATGGCAGGGGGGATACTGTATGGAGCCCGCTGTCTGCTATGGGATGGCAGGGGGGATACTGTATGGAGCACGCCCTCTGCTATGGGATGGCAGCGGTGATACTGTATGGAGCATGCCCTCTGCTATGGGATGGCAGCGGTGATACTGTATGGAGCCCGCTGTCTGCTATGGGATGGCAGCGGTGATACTGTATAGAGCAGTGATGGCTAACCTATGACACTGGTGCCAGAGGTGGCACTCAGAGCCCTTTCTGTGGGCACTCAGGCCATCACCAGAGATGACTCCAGGTATCTTCCTGCAGTCCCAGACAGCCCAGGACTTGCTGTGCAGAGGTATTTTAAAGTGACAGCTCTACCTGGGACTATTTTCTGCTATATTGGTGTCCTCAGGTGCTGATATCAATGAAAACTGTGACAGAGAAGGGAGTATAAATCACAAATTACATTTCTGTGTTGGCACTTTGCGATAAATAAGCGGATCTTTGTTGTAGTTTGGGCACTCGGTCTCTAAAAGGTTAGCCATCACTGGTATAGAGCATGCCCTCTGCTATGGGATGGCAGCGGTGATACTGTATAGAGTATGCCCTCTGCTATGGGATGGCAGGGGTGATTCTGTATGGAGCAGCTGTCTACTATGGGATGGCAATGGGGACACTGTCTGGAGCACACTGTCTGCTATGGGATGGCAGCGGTGATACTGTATAGAGGATGCTGTCTGCTATAGGATGGCAGGGGTGATACTGTATGAAGCATGCCCTCTGCTATGGGATGGCACGGGGGATTCTGCATAGAGCACAGTCTGCTATGGGATGTCACGGGTGATGCTGCGTTTTAAGGCCCGTTCCACACTTGCGAGTGTGATGCGATGAACTCGCGTCACACTCGCAACGCATGCTGCCGGGAAAGCGCGTTCGGGCCGTGCGATCCAGGCAGCATGCGTTGTGAGTGTGATGCGAGTTCATCGCATCACACTCGCAAGTGTGGAACGGGCCTAAGTATTTATGGAGTTTTTAGATTTGCATTGGCTTTGGTTTCATTCCTCCTGCAACACAATGCTACATCCTCCTTATCCCAGAGCTATAGTTCGGCTTGGGACAAAAGTTCAGTTTACCATCCCCTGGTATCCCAATTGCAAAATTTGTTGTAGCAGCCCCCATCTACAGTACCATAAGTGATAGTGGTACCTACATAGGTGGTAGAGGGGGGTCATATAGAAGGTTACATTGTAAATTGTTTCAAATTCAAACTGCCTGGCAAACCATAGGTCCGAGATTTTAGGAAAGTTGATTCTAATAACGGTTAATCGTGTTTTTGCTCCAGTGGCATCCTGGATAATTCCTTTAATTTATACAAATTGTTTGATCTCATAATGTCATGTGATACCTGTTGTCAATAATATATTAACAGATATCATACCATTTTTGTATCCTTCTAAATTATGTACCTTTTACCTTTTAAAATGTATGTGTTTAAAATTACATATATATTTACTACGATTCTTTCCTTAATTACACTAACAGCACTGAAGTATGAACAGATCTCTAGATTCTCCCAATATTCTTTGCGTCCTCTCTCCACCTGTGAATTCAGACTTAGCTATGACATAGGTATCCGGTATTTGATGGAATTCTGGGATTTTTACAACTCGGAAGAAAGCTAAATTCTACAGGGGTTTTCTGATCCCCAAACTATTAATGACCCAAACATATACTAGGTTATTAATAGGCAACCAGGGGGGGTAGGACACCCAATGAGCTGTTTGGGTGGTGCTAGAAGAGGACAGTTTGGTTAGAGGTGTAGTGATTATACCAAGACTCCAATAAGAGTGGCCCGGATGAGTGATACACTATGATACTGAGCTGCGTTCTTAAGACAGTAAGAACGTAAAACAGCTGCACTGTGAATTTTAAATAATTTTGGATTTTTTTCAGTAACCCTTTTAAAGCATACTTAAAGGGGTTGGCCATTTAAAGGAAACTTTAACAGGATTACTATAATAAGGGAGACCCAATTAGTGTATTGTACTTGCCCTATTAAAGTTTTCTATTAGTGGGAAACAGGGACTGATGTATGGGGTAACAGAGCCCCTGGAAAATGGTGAAGGGAAGGTCATTGGTGTTCCCTCTGGAGCACTCCTGGTGTATGTGTTATAACGGATCCCCAGGCAGATGGTGAACGCAAGCCCTGTGGTGTTACCGAAGGCCACAGTATAGATAAGGGATCCCCCTGGGGCACTCCTGCTGTGTGTGGTAACTGATCCCCAGGTAGATGGTGATAGGAAAGCCCATGGTTTTAGTGAAGGCCACAATGTAGATAAGGGATCCCCCTGGGGCACTCCCAGTGTATGTGGAAACAGATCCTCTGGCAAATGGTAAAGAGAAGGCCTGTGGTGTTATCTAGCAATGTACATAAGGGATCCCTCTGGGGCACTCCTGGTGCCTGTGTGGTAACGGATCCCCAGGCAGATGGTGAAGGGAAGGCCTGTGGTGTATCAGCAATGTAAATAAGGGTCCCTCTGGGCACTTGGTGCATGGTGGGTAACGGATCCCCAGGCAGATGGTGAAGGGAAGGCTGTGGCGTTATCTAGCAATGTACCATAAGATACCCTCTGGGGCACTCCTGGTGCATGTGTGGTAACGGATCCCCTGCCTGGTAACGGATCCCCAGGCAGATGGTGAAGGGAAGGCCTGTGGTGTTATCTAGCAATGTACATAAGGGATCCCTCTGGGGCACTCCTGGTGCATGTGTGGTAACGGATCCCCAGGCAGATGGTGAAGGGAAGGCCTGTGGTGTTATCTAGCAATGTACATAAGGGATCCCTCTGGGGCACTCCTGGTGCATGTGTGGTAACGGATCCCCGCAGATGGTGAAGGGAAGGCCTGTGGTGTTATCTAGCAATGTACATAAGGGATCCCTCTGGGGCACTCCTGGTGCATGTGTGGTAACGGATCCCCAGGCAGATGGTGAAGGGAAGGCCTGTGGTGTTAGTAAAGGCCTCAATGTAGATAATGGACCCCCCTGGGGGACTCCTGGTATGTGTCGTAACACATCCCCAGGCAAATGGTGTAGGAAAGACACATGGTGCTACCAGGCCAGGGATCACACTGGACAACGGAAATCTTTGCAAAATTAGCATTTTCTATAATGGCAGACACACTCCACACAGCAGCAGGTAACAAGCTGATGATGGTCCTTCCTGCAGGTACACACAAGGATGTGGATTGGTTGGCTGTGGCGATTGTTCCATTGTGGAGCAGGAATATAGAAGTACCTCAAACCTGGAGCATTGCTTCAGCAGGGTTGGGTTGAGATGAGCACAGTGGGCTCTGCAGCATGGGCAACAATGTTTATACCTCAGCCTTACCTCCTGCTCCCTCATCCCCCTCTCCTCTCCATAGACTTCTGTGTTATATATATGATACCTCTGTGAGTCCAGTCTGTCGAAATGTCATTGACTATTTCAGCCCAGTACAATGCAGCAGATATTTCTGACATCCCGGTGAAATCATTTTTTAATAAAAACATCCATAACCTTCATGTTATGAGATGCTGATAAATCATTTCAATACCTTATCAATACTACAGAGAGCAGCGTGTGCCATGTCCAAGGTTAAGCGTTATTTCCCCATCCAATAGCAGCCACAGCATTTACCATCAAGCTTGTCAATGAAGTATGAATAAGTCATAGCCTGGGGCTGATTAGGATGTAAAAAAGGTAAAAAAATAAGACGTCAACATTTCCAGGAAGAAGTCAGAGAAAGAAACCGCTTCAGGCGATATTCACTGTAGTCAATGTAAATCTTGTGCTCGGAGTGTAGAGGACTTTTCTACAGCTGCCGGAGGTGGAACGGTCAAGTGTTGCGTGCAAGCACATCCGGCTGCCTCTATGATGGAGGCATTAGATGTCTTACTTAAGATGGGTCCTTGTAGGATTCAGATCAGCAAATGTCAGGGACTTGTGCCCCTTCGCTCCTATTCCAGGTGAGACCTGGAATAAACCAGAACTTGATATTTTTTATCATGAATTGTGGAACTGACAAGAGAAACCATATTTGTGCGTTCTGGCGACGCTAAATTGTAAAGAAGAGGGAGAAGATGTGCGGGGCGATGTGGGTGTCCTGATTTTCCCTGTTGACACTGCGGCTGCTGATGCAATGTCAGAAGTCATGATTTCTGCATCTGGAGTGACATGTATGGGGGCTCCGGGGAGTTGGCGTTATTTACGCTGTTTTAGCAGTTTATAAATAGCATCGGGTAAGCACTGGCTAAGGGAAACGGCAAATTCACAAGACCCCATTGGTCATTGAATGAACTCCATAGAGGGTCAACGATCATAGCTCCTCTAAAGGGGTTTTCCCACCAATCAAGTTAGACCCTATCCACAGGTGGGGGTCTCAATTTAAACCTTTTGTACCAAAAAAAATCTTGATTATACCCAATTCTAACTTTTTTGTACTTTGGTGTACAGAACTGTGCATTCAAAATTTTATATGAAACAAAATGGCGAAAAAGTTGAAATTCGGACATATGGGTACTATTTTCCGTTATGGGGTTCACCACCAAGAATAACCGTTTTTATATTTTGATAGATCCGGCGTTTTATATAGTTAACACCAGCGATTGATTCCAGCACCGATCGTAGGTGTTAGTAATGGGTGTTTGCTGCATAATGCAGCAAACATCTGGTGAGTATGAAGAGGGCTCAGCCCAAATTAGCAGCACGAGTCACACTAGTAGTAGTTTTTGGTGAAGTAAGGGGAAAGTCCCCAGCAAGTAATGAGTGAGTGGGAGTATCTTTTACAATATCTCCAAAACAAAGCCGCCATCTTGAAAGCTGCCATATTGGATCAAGGGCAAATTCTTCCACTTCGAAGGTGGTCGTGTAACCTTTAGCCACAATCATTTATGTAATATCTCTTGTAGCTTAAAAGTTATTAAAAGCTATTGATCACTTATTCAACCAATCGGCAGCACTGATAAGTCGCAGCACTTTCACCTCCCAGTCCGGTGACATTATGTCATCACACGGCCAGGTCATTCCCATATCAGTATTGTAAATAGGGCTGAGCTGTATTACCAGACATAGCATTGTGCTTAGTTAGCAGTAAAAATGTGTTACTGATTGTCTAAATATTGATCACCTATAAATTCCGGAACGCCTCTTTAACAACTTGCTACATTTCACCAAGACAAACCTGTTTGAATCTCAATAGTTAGTAAATGACCCCCAATGTATCAGTGGCATTAAAAAGTATTAGGCCCATTAAACATGTGCAAGTGTGTTGTCTGGAACGTGCAGCGTTCGCAGTTTGTGCTGTTATTGCAACTCAGCAGTATAAAAATAATTGAAACTTCGTTGCAGTACCAGCACAGACCATGGTCAGGTGTGGGGCTGTTTTTGGAAAAAAGCAGCTATGTTTTTTAACCTCCAGACAACCACTTCAACCATTTCCCTCCCTGTATACGTATCCTGTCTTCAGAAGGCTATAACTTCGGATCCGTGGCACCTAGTAGGGTTCGCTCCAGGTTTCAGAAGGCCCCTGGGTGACACAGTCACATTAGGCCCCTTTGCAGTGACCTCACGTGGCTGCATTAAAAATTCAGACTCCTGTTCCCTAATTTATTCCCTAGTTTATCATACCAAACAGCCCACTCATGGGTATGTTATATAAAGCCCCCCTCATTCCCTATGGATTCATTAGATACAGTCCCCCTCACACCCATGGATTCTGTATATACAAACTTATGTGCCCCCCCTTCCCCTCCAGCAGCTCTGGGCCACAGCACTTGCCTGGGTATGCCCAGTGCTGGCACTGACCCGACTCTTAGAATCTCCTTTTTCATATGAATCTTAAATTGTGTTTCTAGGTGCCAAGAAACCGGATATATTTTTCTTTAAAGTTAGAATTTCGGGTGCGATTTTTATGCTTAATATCTCTAGTTCCCTGGCACCTAGAAAAACAAATGATAAGAGGAGACTCTCTTCTTTCAGAGGAAAAAAGAATAATTTAGGTGCCACAGATCCGAAGTTATAGCCCTCTGAAGTGATCCCCTTCAAGCTTTTTAGCCAGCAGGCTGCAGGGAGAATTTGGAGGAGGGTGCAGGGGGGAGCAGCTTTATTGTCTTTAAATGTTTCTAAATTTTGATAGCTGGAGGTGGGCATAGAGACGTGTGAACATCTACCATTATACTTCGTGAGCATCCAACAAGACATCCTTTGTCTTGGCACCAGACGCAGGATGATTCCTCGGAGACTCAGCATGAATAAGACGCCTCATGTCTTTATCGCACCTTTGTTAGTGGATCCTTTTGTGAGAAAGTCTCAGTTTAGAGGTGAAATCACGTTATTTGCTTAGGAGTCATGAAGACGGTGGGTGCCAGTGTCTCCCCTGCCAGCAGACCTGCTAACATTACTCATACGGTTCCTCCAAACCTGCCAGGATGGGATCCTGTAACCTGAAACGCCTGCGTTTTAAGTTTACACGGAGGCCTCAGAGGTTAACATTCCTGGCTCTGTGGCTCTGAAGAGGGTTGGAAGGCATTTTTTCGGCATGACTTGCTCTACACCACATAACAAAGGTGATGACACATTATCTTATCAGACTTGATGGATTAAGTGCTTCGTTAGCAGAGCTGGATTTCACGTCTAAATGGAAGACAGACATGAGAAGTCCCGGATGAGAAGACTCCGGGTCTGCCTGAGGCCTGCAGATATTACATCAAAAACACAATGTAGATAGAAACACGCAAACAACATAAAAATAAGACAATGACCCAAAAGTTATAAACCTTGTTTAGTTTATGGGTCTAAACTGGTGGATTGGGTTTTTACTGAAATTTTGGCTCTTTATGGGGTGTTTAGATAAAGAAAAGGAGGAAGCATCAGATATAGGGACTGCAAGGGAGATTTATCACAAGTGTCTGAGGGTTGTTCTAGTTGTCCATGGCAACCAATCAGAGCTCAGCTTTTATTTTCCCACAGCTGTTTATGGAGTTGAAGCTGAGCTCTGATTGGTTTCCACAGGTAACAAGAACAGTTTTACCTCAGACACTTCTGATAAATCTCCCTCTGTATGTGCTATAGAGGGATATAAGATGCGTACAATGTTCTGTATGATAAGTATAGCACATGATAGGTCTATCTTGGGGCACAGGGTATGTGATGGGGCATAAAGTTCAAAGTCCATAGAAAAGGAGTACACAGGGTATTAGGGTGCAGCCTCTAATAAGTCATTGTGACTCTATTTCATAACGGAAATATTATTTAGTAACAGTTTCCTGTCCTGTTTACTCAAAGCTGTTTAATTAAATAATCAATTCGTTATGAATTATGGTCACAATTACTTAATTGATATTGCCAGCCACATCATAGTCACATCTCAGCCGCGTCTAAGCCGCAAGATTTAATTGCACCCTTAGTCTTTAGTAGTGGTGTGTGATCTCCAGGATTACAATTGATTAATATAGAGATAGTTTAAAACTAGATAACACAAACGTCAATATAATTAGTTTTCTTAGAAAATTATGATAATTGTCCCCGTCAGGACTCAATCACTGTGTGTGGGAGGGGTAATCATGACTCTCACTGTCAATCACTGTGTGTGGGTGGAGTAATCAGGACTCTCACTGTCAGTCACTGTATGTGGGCGGGTTAATCAGGACTCTCACTGTCAATCACTGTGTGTGGGAGGAGTAATCAGGACTCTCACTGTCAATCACTGTGTGTGGGTGGGGTAATCAGGACTCTCTTTGTCAATCACTGTGTGTGGGAGGAGTAATCAGGAGTATCATGTCCATCATGTGTGTGGGGGGGGTAGGTAATAGGACTCACTGTCAATCACTGTGTGTGGGGGGGGCAATCAGGACTCTCTTTGTCAATCACTGTGTGTGGGAGGGTAATCAGGCTCTCACTGTCAATCACTGTGTGTGGGTGGAGTAATCAGGACTCTCACTGTCAGTCACTGTATGTGGGCGGGTTAATCAGGACTCTCACTGTCAATCATTGTGTGTGGGAGGAGTAATCAGGACTCTCACTGTCAATCACTGTGTGTGGGCGGAGTAATAGGACTCTCACTGCCAATCACTGTGTGTGGGAGGAAGTAATCAGGACTCTCACTGTCAGTCACTGTATGTTGTGGGGGTAATCAGGCTTCTCACTGTCAATCACTGTGTGTGGGAGGGGTAATCAGTTACTCTCACTGTCAATCACTGTGTGTTGGGTGGAGTAATCAGGACTCTCACTGTCAGTCATTGTATGTGGGTGGGGTAATCAAGACTGTCGTGCAATCTGTGTGGTGGGTGGGGTAATCGGATTTCACTGTCAATCATGGGTGTGGGCGGGGTTATCAGGGAATCTCACTGTCAATCACTGTGTGTGGGCAGAGTATTAATCAGGACTCTTTACGTAGAAATCATATAAAAGTTCTCAAAAAAGTTATTGTCCTTGCATACCTGTCCCCACATTGTATCTTCGACAGGTCTCCCTCAATAATCCCCTAATGCTATTAGCAGAACTATACAGAAAAACATTATAGTAAAATTGGTCCGAATCTGTAAAAACTAACAGAAACCACCATATAATTTTAATGGAAGTTATAAAAAAAGAAGAAGACTCATACGAACCTTAAATCTAGTGCATTCTGGAGATAATTATTCCTAACTTCAGCAGCGTTTTATGCGAAGATTTCCTAAAGCGTGAAACGAAAACTATTGATCGAATCCTTTATTGGAGCATTAGAAGTATTTTTACCGAGAAGTGCATATTGTGAGTGCCCGGCCGATGATTTATGGCGCCGAAACATTTCCCCTCTCTGTTATACAAGACAATATCTAGAGCTGTTTATCGATGAATACTAAGTGCGACAGCCGGGGCTCCCGAGAGGAGCAAATAAAGGCGGCTGATGATGTGGACAAAAGTCATAAAAGACATAGTAGATGTTCCTTCCCCCCCCTAATGTGAGGTGCAGCGGAGGAGCCTTAACGTCTCCGGAAAATAATAGTAGGTGGATAAACTGTGAAAATTGAAAGTTGTTGGAAAATATTTGGCTCCATATCATTTATTTTAATAGGCGGATGGTGACGTCCGTATTGAAGCGGGGGAGGGGGGAGTAATGACAACGCCTGCGCCAGGTCGACCATGTGCGAGAAATCTTATGGGCGATGATTTTTTAAACGCATCGGACCAGAAACCTCTGCGAATAAAACCCAAACTATTATTCACACAGGCGGATCGCAAAACAATTTCACTGTTATTCCTTGAGATACTATGTATTCCTTGGTATATAAAGGGGTTGGACATTTATGGAAACTATAACCGCTTAGTGACTTTTTGCGCATTTTTTTGGTTGTTGGTTTTTGTTCCTCCTTCAAAAATTCTACATTTTAAAATTTTTTATTTTTTGTTTTTCTACGTTACAGGCTGTACTGAGGGCTTGTTTCTGTGATGAACATCATTGGGGCACATTTACTTACCCATCCCGGAATTCAAAAAACAAAAATGCATTCATGACTCCAATGCACGTCGGCGATTCATAAGATCGTGCCCCACGATATCCTGCATGTGGTCGCTTCCCGTCAGGTCCGCCGGAGTTCACATCTTTCTAGTGGTGCATCTAAGTGCTTGGGCGTTGCGACCACAATTAGAATTGAAATCCCGCAATGAGGCCGAATCAGTCAGATCATCCTTCTAACCTAGTAAATGAGCCCCATTGTACTTCAGTGACTGTATTAATAGTCCATGCGTGTACTGGGAACAGGGCAGGAAAAAAAAAATTCCAAATGTGGGTAAAATTGCCAAAAAAGCACATTTGCACCATTTCTGTGCGGATCTATATTTCACCTTTCAATTGTCTGGTGCGGGAATAACAGTTGGTATCTATTGAAAGATTGGGATAGGAAGTGGCGATACTTAAATGTTTAGGTTTTAGTGTTTATTTTTAGATCAGTTCTAGGGGAAGGGGAGTGATTTTAATTTAATATTTTATTTTACTTAATTTTATAGTGTTTTTAGACCCCCTAGGATCTTTAACCATAGGTGTCTATCATCCTACTTACACAGATGGCAGTATATTGCCATTTTTGCACATGATCTGTTATAGTGTGCTATTGGATATTATAAAAAATCTGCATCAATGACAATTGTAAGTTAGTATTAGGTCTGAATCTATTAATTATCATGCTTTAATTGTCATGGATATGGGTATATAACCCCCTCTAGACTTCTAAATACAGATTTGTTTGTAATACAAACCTTGTTTCCAATGTTTTGAGTTTTCACGCAAACCATATGAACTGTGGCCTAAACGGAATGGTTCTGTCATGATTCTTACAAAGCAAGTCATGTTATCAGATCATCTACAGCAGCATCAGACTGGTGTTCTGAAGACTAAATGTCACCACATTTTTCACAAACAGCCAATGTCCAGAGTCAGGAAGGGAGTGTCCTGTCTCAGTGAGTCAGGAGCAGCCCTCCCATCCTCACTCACTTCTACTCTTCCCAAGCCCTATGTCGCATTCTCCTCATTCAGCACTGCATGTCATGTGACCAGGGTGATGTCATCTAAGGTCTTTCACCCACTAAGATTTGCCAACACCTATCCCATGTATGTATCTGATCACATGGCATAACAGCATGCCTCCATGGAGGATGGAGAGGAAGTAGAAGTCCATGGAAGCATGCAAGTGATTTCATTTGATTAGATTCATACATGGGTATATGTTGCCAAATGTTAGTGGATAAGGACCCTGGATGTCATCAACTGGTCACATGAGATGAAGGGCCTGCATGGTGAGAAAGTGGCGTAGGGCATGGGGAGGAGTAGAAGTGAATTAGATGGGAGGGCAACCCTCTTGACTTGCTGTGGATGCCACGTAGGATCAAACAAAGTTGATTTATGGGGATGTGGAAGGAAAACATTTTAGCTAAAAGAAGGGGGGCATTTAGTTGGAACTGCCCCCAGCTGGATTTGTGACAAACATGTGGTGACAGGTCCCTTTCAAGAACATCTACAGAACATGTGCACATTCTTACATTGCAGGCACATATCTCTGATAACAAACAGAGTTAGCAGCATTGACATGAGAAAAGAGCTTCAGAATTGTTATCTCATTGGGAATACAAGATTTACAATATGTTAGAAAAATTGACAGGCCCCTTTAAAGTGCGAACTAGACATGTTGGCTCCGTTACACAACATTTTCCCTTAAGGGGGGATGTATTGTAGCGAGATTTACGCATGTTAGGTAAAGTTTATTCTGTGCGACAAACCGTGTGTTATGACACAAATTGTATCAAGTGCAGGAAGAGTGTCAGAATAATAATCCTGACCCCAAATGCACTATAGATTGGTACCTGACAGACAGTTTTCATTAAACATTGCTCAACCTCGTACAAATCTTTTAGGCTGCAGTAAAGTTTGAGTGATTCTCAGTACAATAATATGTAGATGTAAGAAGGATTGGGACTATTAAAGGACATTACATCTAAAGAGTGTCCTAATTAGAATGCTGTTATAGGGGATGAGGGGGGGGGGGGGGTAGATATTTTCTACATCTTTTAACGAAATATTAACTTTGTAAAAACAGCAGGAGGTGCTCAGGCTGACAGCGCCCGAACCTCTCAGCTTCCCTGGCTTATTAATTATGCACGCCCCGCTGCAAGCCTCTGCATGCTCACTGGCGGGGAAACTAGGAGAGAGCACACGTCCCACTTCTCTTCCTCCCCGGCTCTGACGTCATCGGCTGGATTGTAACTTTCCTGCCGGAGCAGGAGGATGCTTGAAGTGGGGCGTGCATAAATAGAAGCCAGGGAAGCTGAGAGGTGTTGGGCGCCGTCAGCCTGAGCGCCTCCGACTGTTTTACAAAGTTAATATATGAAGTTGACAGCAAAAAACTTCTAACAACAGTCCCCCAAATCCCCTAGATGGACATTAGCAGCCTAATTAGGACCTTTAAAGTAATTAGGGAAGTTCAAACACGACATCACCCACAGTTTGCTATTGGACTGGCCCCGCAAGATGGGGTGGGGTAATCAGGACTCTCTTTGTCAATCACTGTGTGTGGGAGGTGTAATCAGGACTCTCACTGTCAATCACTGTGTGTGGGCAGAGTAATCAGGACTCTCACTGTCAGTCACTGTATGTGGGCGGGGTAATCAGGACTCTCACTGTCAATCACTGTGTCTGGGTAGAGTAATCAGGACTCTCACTGTCAATCACTGTGTGTGGGCGGAGTAATAAGGACTCTCACTGCCAATCACTGTGTGTGGGAGGAGTAATCAGGACTCTCACTGTCAGTCACTGTATGTTGGTGGGTTAATCAGGCTTCTCACTGTCAATCACTGTGTGTGGGAGGGGTAATCAGTACTCTCACTGTCAATCACTGTGTGTGGGTGGAGTAATCAGGACTCTCACTGTCAGTCATTGTATGTGGGTGGGGTAATCCAGACTGTCGCTGTCAATCACTGTGTGTGGGTGGGGTAATCAGGATTCTCACTGTCAATCACTGTGTGTGGGCGGGGTTATCAGGACTCTCACTGTCAATCACTGTGTGTGGGCAGAGTAATCAGGACTCTTTACGCAGAAATCATATAAAAGTTTCTCAAAAAGTTATTGTCCTTGTATACCTGTCCCCACATTGTATCTTCGACAGGTCTCCCTCAATAATCCTCCCTAATGCTACTTAGCAGAACTATACAGAAAAACATTATAGTAAATTGGATTCCGAATCTGTAAAAACTAACAGAAACCGCCATAAAATTTTAATGGAAGTTATAAAAAAAGAAGTCAGACCGAACCTTAAATCTAGCGCATTCTGGAGATAATTAATCCTAACTTCGGCAGCGTTGTATGCGAAGATTTCCTAAAGCGTGAAACGAAAACTATTGATCGAATCCTTTTATTGGAGCATAGAAGTATATTTTACCGAGAAGTGCATATCTGTGAGTGCCCGGCCGCTGATTTATGGCGCCGAATACATTCCCCTCTGTTATACAAGACAATATCTAGAGCTGTTTATCTGATGAATACTAAGTGCGACAGCCGGGGCTCCCGAGAGGAGCAAATAAAAGGCGGCTGATGTTGACAAAAGTCATAAAGACTATAATAGATGTTCCTTCCCCCTAATGTGAGGTGCAGCGGAGGAGCCTCTAACGTCTCCGGAAAATAATAGTCGGTGGATAAACTGTGAAATTGAAAGATTGTTGGAAAATATTTGCTCCATTACATTTTATTTTAATAGCCGGATGGTGACGTCCGTATGAAGCGGGGGAGGGGGGAGTAATGACAACGCCTGCGCCAGGTCGACCATGTGCGAGAAATCTCTTTGGGCGATGATTAAACGCCATCGGACCAGAACCTCTGCCGAATAAAACCCAACTATTTATTTACACAGGCGGATCGCAAATAATTTCATTTTATTCCTTGAAGGATGCTATGTATTCCTTGTATATTCAATGGGTTGAACATTTATTGGATACTTAACCCTTTAGTGAGTTTTTGCGCTTTTTGGTTTTGTGTTTTTGTTTTTTGTTACTCTCCTTCAAAAATCTACCATTTAAATTTTTTGGTTTTTCTATGTACAGAGCTGTATGAGGGCTTGTTTTCTGTGTAACATATTGGGGGTCATTTACTAAGGGCCCGATTCGCGTTTTCCCGACGTGTTACCCGAATATTTTCGATTTGCGCCGATTTTCCCTGTATTGCCCCGGGATTTTGGCACACACGATCGGATTATGGCGCATCGGCGCCGGCATGCATGCGACGGAAATCGGGGAGCGTGGCCGAACGAAAACCCGACGGATTCGGAAAAACCGCCGCATTTAAAAAAAAAAATGTGTTGCGAAAATTGCACTTACCTTCACCAGGTATAGGCCGGTGAATTTCAGGGCATTCCAGCGGGCCTTGGCGGACTTCAGCGTAGCAGCGACATCTGGTGGACGGCGGAGGAGCTGCCTTAGTGAATCCCGGCCGGACCCGAATCCACCGCAGAGAACACACCGCTGGATCGCGAATGGGCCGGGTAAGTAAATCTGCCCCATTGTGCGCCCGATATCCTGCATGTGTCGCTTCCGCGCTCAAGTCCACAGGAGTTCACCTTCTTTTTAGTGGTGCATGTAAGTGCTTGGGCTTGTGACACAATTTGAAAATGAAATCCTGCATTCAGGCCGAATCAGTCGGATCATCCTTCTAACCTTAGTAAATGAGCCCCATTGTACTTTCCAGTGACTGTATTTAATTGTCCATGCTGTGTACTGGAAAGCAGGGAAAATCCAAATGTGGTAAAATTGCCAAAAAAGCACATTTGCACCATTGCAAATGTGCTGGCTCTGTATTTTCACCTTTCAATTGTCCGTTACTGGGTTCACCGCTGGGAAAAACAGTTTTTGTATATTGAAAGATTGGGACTTATAGGACGTGGCGATACTTAACATGTTTAGGTTTTTATTGTTTATTTTTAGATCAGTTCTAGGGAAAGGGGAGTGATTTTAATTTAATATTTTATTTTACTTTAATTTTATAGTTGTTTTCAGACCCCCTAGGGATCTTTAACCGTAGGTGGTCTAATCAATCCTACTATACTACAGTATGGCAGTATATTGCATTTTTGCACAGGATCTGTTATAGTGTGCTATTGGCATATTATAACAAATCTGCATCAATGACAATGTAAGTTTAGTATTAGGTCTGAATCTATTAATATCTTGCTATATTTGTCATGGATATGGGTATATAACCCCCTCTAGACTTCTAAAATACAGATTTGTTTGTAATACAAACCTTGTTTCCAAATGTTTTGAGTTTTCACGCAAACCATATGAACTGTGGCCTAAAGGACATGGTTCCTGTTCATGATTCTACAAAGCAAGTCATGTTATCAGATCATCTACAGCAGCATCAGACTGGTGGTTCTGAAGACAACCTGTCACCACATTTTTCACAAACAGCCAATGTCCAGAGTCAGAGGGGAGTGTCCTGCTCAGTGAGTCAGGAGCAGCCCCTCCCATCCTCACTCACTTCTACTCTTCCCAATGCCCTATGTCGCCTTCTCATCATTCAGCACTGCATGTCATGTGACCAGGGTGATGTCATCTAAGGTCTTTCACCCACTAAGATTTGCAACATCTACCCCATGTATGTATCTGATCACATGGCATAACAGCATGCCTCCATGGAGGATGGAGAGGAGTAGAAGTCCATGGAAGCATGCAGTGATTTCATTTGATCAGATTCATACATGGGATAGATGTTGCAAATGTTAGTGGATTAAGGACCCTGGATGTCATCAACTTGGTCACATGAGATGAAGGGCTGCATGGTGAGAAAGTGGCGTAGGGCATGGGGAGGAGTAGAAGTGAATTAGGATGGGAGGGCACACCCTCTTTGACTTGCTGCTGGATGCCACGTAGGATAACAAAGTTGATTTTATGGGGATGTGAAGGAAACTATTTTAGCTAAAAGAAGGGTGACATTTAGTTATAGGGCTCTATTGGAACCTATCACTAGCTGTATTTGTGAAACATGTGGTGACAGGTTCCCTTTAAAGAACATCTACAGAATGTTCACATTCTTACATGCAGACACATATCTCTTGATAACAACAGAGTAGCAGCATGACATGAGACAAGATGCTTCAGAATTGTTATCTCATTGGGAATACAAGTATTTACATATGTTAGAAAATCTGACAGGTCCCCTTTAAAGTGGCTCTGAACTAGACATTTCTGCTCCTTGTTTACACAACATTTTCCCTTTAAGGAATGTATTGTAGCTGTAGATTTACTGCATTGTTAGGTAAAGTTTATTCCTCTGCGACAAATGTTGTGTTATTGACACAAATGTATCAAGTGCAGGAAGATGTGTCAGAATAATAATCTGCCTCCAAATGACTATAGATCTGGTACCTGACAGACACAGTTCTTTCATTAAACATTGCTCAACCTCATACAAATATTTTAGGCTGCATAAAAGTTTTGAGTGATTTCAGTACAATAATATGTAGATGGTAAGAAGAATTGGACTATTAAAGGACATCTACATCTAATAGAGTGTCCTATTTAGAATGCTCGTTCCGTATAGGGCAGTGATGGCGAACCTTTTAGAGACCGAGTGCCCAAACTACAACTAAGACCTGCTTATTTATCGCAAAGTGCCAACACAGAAATGTAATTTGTGATTTATACTCTCTTCTCTGTCACAGTTTTCATTGATACCAGCACCTGAGGACACCAATAAAGCAGAAAATAGTCCCAGGTAGAGCTGTCACTTTAAAATAGCTCCGTGCACAGCAAGTCCTGGGCTGTCTGGGACTGCAGGAAGTTACCTGGAGTCATCTCTGGTTATGGCCTGAGTGCCCACAGAAAGGGCTCCGAGTGCCACCTCTGGCACCAGTGCCATAGGTTAGCCATCACTGGTATAGGGGATGAGGGGGGGTAGATATTTTCTAACATCTTTTAACGAAATATTAACTTTGTAAAACAGCTGGAGGTGCTCAGGCTGACAGCGCCCGACACCTCTCAGCTTCCCTGGCTTATAATTTATGCACGCCCCGCTGCAAGCCTCTGCCTGCTCCCTGGCGGGGAACTAGGAGAGAGCACATGCCCCACTCTCTTCACTCCCCGGCTCTGACGTCATCGGCTGGATTGTAACTTTCCCTGCCGGGAGCAGGAGGATGCTTGCAGCGGGGCGTGCATAAATTATAAGCCAGGGAAGCTGAGAGGTGTTGGGTGCCGTCAGCCTGAGCGCCTCCGGCTGTTTTACAAAGTTAATATTGAAGTTGACAGAAAACTTCTAAAAACAGTCCCCCAAATCCCCTAGACGGAATTAGCAGCCTACCGGTAATTAGGACCTTTAAAGTAATTAGGGAAGTTAAAACAAGACATCACCCACAGTTTGATATCTGGAATGGCCAAGAAATGATGTATACATTTCAGGTTGTCAGATTTAGTGGCTTTTTGGCCTTGCTAAATCTGCTGGAAGTGTCTTATGTTATGGGTGGCAGCACATAGACGGGGTGGCAATTTGCACCAATAGGAGCACCTAAATGAAAGGTTGCATACATAAACTCTGTCCTGTTGTGAAAACTAGGCTATGCAAATAATGAATTTGGTGCAATGTCAAAGTGACATATGTTCATTTGGCGAAATAAAAAGTTACAACAGCAATTCTGCCCCAACTGCAGCAAAACAACTCCATCACCCCCAATATCAGTATATAAGGAAATAAGAAATAATTGCCAAAATACTGAGTGCACAGAATAGGTCAAAATCCTCTTTATCCTAAAATGCCTCTAACTGCCTTCGTATAAAACTTCTGAAATACAAATAAGATTTCATGTCCTGCTCTATAACACGACACTATGTACAATCTACTCAGCTCCTCCTGCTCTATAACATGCTGCCTGCAGATAAGACACTGGGGGTCATTTACTAAGGGCCCGATTCACGTTTTCCCGACGTGTTACCCGAATATTTCCGATTTGCGCCGATTGTACCTGAATTGCCCCGGGATTTTGGCGCACGCGATCGGATTGTGGCGCATCGGCGCCGGCATGCGCGCGACGGAAATCGGGGGCCGTGGCCGAACGAAAACCCGACGTATTCGGAAAAAACGCTGCATTTAAGAACCGAAAATGTGTCGCTCGGGACCCGCTTACCTTCACTCAGACGGCCTCGGAATTCGAGTGCGTTTTTAAATGCTTTTCAGCGCAGCAGCGCCACCTGGTGGACGGCGGAGGAACTACCTTATTAAATCCCGGCCGGACCCGAATCCAGTGCAGAGAACCCGCCGCTGGATCGCGACTGGACCGGGTAAGTAAATGTGCCCCACTATGTACAATCTGCTCATCTCCCCCTGCTCTATAACATGCTGCCTGCAGATAAGACACTATGTACAATCTACTCAGCTCCTCCTGCTCTATAACATGCTGCCTGCAGATAGGACACTATGTACAATCTATTCAGCTCCTCCTGCTCTATGACATCCTGTCTGCTGATAGGACTCTATAGACAATTGCTCAGATTCTCTTGCTCTATACCCTGCTGCCCACAGTACACTATATTGGGAATTATCATGATAGTAACCCCACCCCGCTGCACTCATTGGATATATATGAGAGGCTCTGGCCTCCTGATATATCCGGTGGTCAGCATGTGGCAGGGCAGTTCTACGCCAGGTCCTGCCCTGCAGTAGGAACATCCAATGCCGTAATAGTTGGAATTTCTCGCCTCGTCATACAGTGCCTCGACATTTAAGAGCATTTGGACTGGAAGCCCACTCTGCAGTGACCAAACCTACAGAAAGGCTAGACTCACCTTTGCTGAAGAGCATGTTATGTTGACAGAGAAGTGGTCCACAGTTGATTTTAGTAATGAAAGCAAGTTTAATTTATTTGGATTGATGGGAACGTTATATTTGTAGACAAACTGGGTGAAGGCTGAACACAAAGTATGTAGGAAGTCAGTGAAAGGTGTTGGAGGAAGTGTCATGGTTTGGGGAATGATTGCTGCTGCAGGAGTTGGACCTCTCATACATAGTGAATGAAAGTATGTATCAGAACCTTCTTCAAGAACTTGTGGTTCCTTCCTTGTGTTCTTCACTCGATGAGCCAACAATTTTCATGCAGGACAATGCCCCTGTCACACAGCAAAAAGGGTAAAGCTGTAGTCACAGCACTTCCTACTGATTGGTGACGGCCTGAACCTTCAGGAAATGTAAATATAATCTTTTTCTGTGTTACAGTCATTGCTGTTTTATGATCATCATGTTTTTTGCAAAATAAAGGTTTTATGTTGATACTTTGGTAACTTTACAGAGCCCTGTTCTAGTGGCCTGGTGAGCCCTTCTAAAAAATTCATCAAATGTTGATCAATGGAGATGACATTATTTCTGAAAAAATCAAGTTTTATCGTACCTTGTTCTCTCTGAGTTTGATCTGTGGTGTGTAAATGTAGCAGACTGATTGAGTACTTGAGCTGATTGCTTTGTGCATCATGACTGCTCAGTGAGATAAGACAAGTCATTGGGCTTATATAGTGATCCCCTATGTCTTTATCACTCCCTGAGTGTGCACGTAATCACTGATCCCCCATTAAGCCCTTCAGGTAATGAATACCTCATCGCCCTGTATTCCTCAACTTCATTATATTAAATTAGTCTTGATGACAGATTGAAGATTAATGGCTGGCGATGTCAAGAAGCCGACGAGCCGTCTCCTAGATATGACATGCACCATATGGCGGGGGCCTTGTAGCAGTCACATCGGGCTGCTGACATTTATCCAGGGACGGTATCATGCCAGGCAGCGTTACACTGCCGCTCCAGTGTTCCTCCCAATCTTCCAAAATTTCTGATTTGGAGAAATGAACTTATTTTAACAATAATACAATTTTATTACAATTTGTAAACAAATATTACACCATGGGAGTGCGGCAGCTGTAAAATCCTCTACCATGGGGTGACCCGCTCCATAAATAGATATTTGATAGATTTTTGTAGAATCCTGTTGTACACCACCAGCCAGTAACTTACCACATTCCAAATACCTACCCAAAGGAAAACCCCTTTAAGACTAATTTATGCCACCGACTGTATATGTTATATCCTAGAGTGGGGCCATTACTAAACTAAATGCTGGAATTCTTGTTTAGGGCCTCATTCACACTCAGGATCCAACTTCAGCCAGAAGTCCAGGTCCAGCGTTCAGGCTTCCTCCTGCCGCTAACACCCACAATCGGTGCTAACTCGGATTGCTAGTGTTAACCCTTTAAATGCTGCCACATCACAGTAAACAACAGGGAGCAATGATCCTAGGGCAAATGGTGGTGAACGCACGCTACCAGCTAGCAGTGTTAAAGGGGTATTCCCATCTGGCCATTCACATTTAATTAAATTCATTTGTCATACATAAACATTTCTTCAATTGGATGTTATTAAAAAAATGTTCCTGTGTGAAGATAATTTCTCATAAATGTAGTGATGTTGTCCCTTAGAAACGAGATAGCTTCCTCAGATACGACCACCTCACATTTTGGCAGTAGTGGCCAGACTTGCGCTATTGAGTCCTGCCTGGCCATATGGATTTAGCGATCATTACCACAGGACGGCTGTAGGACCTGCAGTAACTCCCGGACATTTCATATACAAACACCTTTTGTTTCCTTGTGCAATCTCTCCAGCAGAGGTGGCCGTATCTAAGGACGCAGTCTTGTTTCTAAGGGAACATATGACTACATTTATGAGAAATTATCTTCACACAGGAACATTTTTTTTAATAACATCTAATTGAAGAAATGTTTATACATGGAAGATGAATGAAACTGAATGTGAATGCCCAGATGAAAATACCCCTTTAAATAATGAGTGGACCCGGCAGCATTTAGGGGGTTAACCTCAGTGATCGTTACCGTCACCAATCAAGGGTGTCACCATTGTGTACCATATTGTTCGAGGTTGAGCCAAACTCAGCGAATCCAAACCTGAATGGGTCCACTCATCATTAATTATGAGTCTGATGTATTCATGGGTTTAGCTCTACTTTCACCTATTTTTTCACCCCACTTGTTTTTGCCATTATGAATTATGGTAGGCGTGCTTACCGCCCAGTAACATGCTGTCCTTTTGTAGCATAGCCCTGTAAAAGGTTCACTTTATCAGTGGACCTTTTATAAGTCTAATGTATTCCTGAGTACTGCACTCCCTTCACTTCAATCCTCTAAGCTTTATTCTATGATTTGGGGCCATTTTGATAAAAAGTAGGCAGACCGCACCCATGGCTTGCATAGGGCAGGGTAGTCTGATGACAGGTCCCCTTTATACTTGGATGCAGGGCCGGTGGCAGCACTGGGCATGCATATAGCATACATTTTATAAAGCAGTGGGGATTATATAAAATAACCATGAGGGGGCTGTTTAATATGATAAGCTAGGGAACAGGAGACTGTTTTAGTTTCAGAATTTTTAATGCCGCCACGTTCGTTCACTGCAAAGGGGCCAATGGAGACTCCGTCGCCCAGGGGCCTACTGTTACCTAGAGGCGACCCTGCATGGACGAATATATTACATATTACAGCACTGGGGGTACTTTTCGGCTGTGGTCAGTCAGGGGCCACATCACACGTTTCTTTCTGCATTTTGTTCCTGTTACTTTGTGACAGTTTATCTTGTGTCTCTACCACTGCTTTACTTCCCATCGGCTCCATGGAGATCCCTCCCAGGTCTATTACATAGTCCAGAAACTGCTCGATCCACTTACTAAGAAGCTTTATTTTCAGATTTGGAACAGACTTTGGCTAAATAAGATTCTGGTAATTTACAGCAACTTCTGTCCATTTCTCTAAATATTCTTGACATGCTGGAAAGTCAGAGCAGCGCGGCAGATCGGCGGATGAAATACTGGCACGGGAGGAGGTTTTACTGAAAAAGAAGAACACTTTGTATTTGTAAACTCAGCTAGAGGAGTGAGCGGCCATGGAGGGTGACTGCTGTGGGAATATCTGTGAGTGATGCGGCTGCTAGACGCAATCCGATATGAGAAAGCTCCATTGAAATACCGCGGACTGTGCTTGGTAAAAGCGTCGCGGTTTCACTTAATGCAGGAGTCATATGATAGTAGAAACATTGTGAATAGATGCTGATTAAAGCAAATAGACGTCTTAACATGTGCAAATAAGCACATAATAAATACTAACCATGTGTGGCTGTGAATATACTGTAATATCATTGAGAGAAAATCTACCATAAAAATCCATCGTGATAAACCAGGGACATTACTCATAGATCCAGGCACCGGGACTGTGGTAATCTCCTTATATTTGTGATCCATGGCCTCCTTCCTTCTAAAATCAACTTTTAAAATGATAAAAACAATATTGTGCTGCAGATTCACAGGCTGTTACACTGTGCAGGAGGGGAAAGGGGAAGTGCCGAGGGAGACAATGTAACAGCCTGTGAAGCTACAGCACCCAAAGTCCAGAACATGAGCAATGTAACAACAGGTACTGATCCCAGCATCAGTATGCATAGTGTGCATGCGCCAGCGGTCTGAAGTGGTCTCGCTGGACCTTCAGGGACACCGAAACTGAATAATGGAGGCTGAGTGTGGCCCCTTTAAATGTTTTACTGCTGAGCCTCATCATTACCCCTTCTGTGCCTGTTATTTATGTGCCGAGTCATCACTACTGTGACATTGTGGGGCTCATTTACTAAGGGTCGCGCTGCGCACTTTTGTCGGACTGCGCACGTTCTTCATGGCTAAAACGGCTTGCACAGGTATTTAAGAAGTGTGTGCGCTGGGATTGTGGCACACGTGACCCTTTTTTGGCGCAGCTGCGCTGCTTCCATGCGACACAAATTAGGGGGGGGTGCCGTCGGATGATCCGACTGATCCGGACTGAGCGCAGGATTTAACTTTTAAATTGTGTTGCACGCCCTATGTTTAACATGCACCACAAAAAAGATGGTGAACTCTGTTGGACCTGAGTGGGGAAGCGACACATACAGGATATCGGGAGCACGAACTTAGTGCATCGTCGCATAGTGCAATATTGTCGGACAATGCACATTCTGTGAACTCCGGTGACCCTGTAAGTAAATATGTCCCATGTGTTTTACCTATTAGTCAGATGATCTTCCTTGTGCGCTTATGCTACGATTTCATGGTTTGCATTATTCCCTTTCTCGGAGATGTCCACACTGTGTCATCACTAAACACATGATCCCTGTGTTGTGCCTCCAGCTATTCCTGAGGGCTCCCTACGTACATGCACACTCAGCTGTGCTGACTCCACCGCTCATGACTTATCTCCATTCAGAACCGAAGGTTTGGATATGTTACATCCTCTTTCTACTGAGTTTGTGGCTGATTCTACGTCACTACCTCCGATACTGAGGGTCGTGAGTTCAAATCCCATTTGAGATGAGTAATAAAATTGCTAATATAGTAGAAGGTCAGTTGTCATATGACAACAATTCTGCCCCCCCCCCCCCCACTTGAACACAAAGTTGGGGTCTCATTCTCATTGGCTGATGTAGTGGCAGGTCTGGCATGTGTCCTGCCAAGTGAAAATCTCCGGGACTCCTGAGGCTTCCAGGAAGTGCTGAGGTTGACAGTTTCGGATGCTCCTGTAGTATTGAATGGAGCACAGGACACATGCAGTTCCATCATGAACACCTGTGGGGTTCCTTTCTCATCAGTGGTGGGGGTTCCGTCATTTTGGACCCCACCATATACATTCAACCTTTCCCTGTTTCCTTCATGCTGCCCTCTCCATATACACACACAACTCCCTCACTCTCACTGCTGTCATGGCGTCTCCCTTCTGTCTCCCTCCTTATTGTCCATCCTCACTGACAGATACAGTGAGTAAGGAGGGGGAGGGAGCAGGAAGATTCATAACTTTCCTTCTACAGCTCCTCCAATTCAACAGAGCTCGGACATGTAAAAAAAGAATCATGGAGCGTCTGCACACAGCACAAATGTAAGTAGCAGGACTGGTGAATCACTTGAAGAACATTCAAGGAGTCTCCACAAGGCAGTAAAGGCACATGGGCAAATTATGTAAAAGAGTGCCAGACACTACTTTGCATGGGGTCCCAAAAGCGCTAAAGCCACCCCCTGCCCAAAAAACCTGTCTTAGTGATCACGACTCTTATACCAAAATGTAGTTTTTAATGAGCTCCATCATTACCCAAAGTTCCTGGGAGGAAATAGTATATTCGAGTCAACTTTATTAGCTCTGTGATGGTATTATCTAGAGACAGGCGGCTATATTAGACAAGTAAACATGTGCTGAGACGTCGGTGATTCAGTATTCCTATTAAAATACATTATTCTCACAGTGAATCATATATAACCCGGAACAATAGCGCCGCGGTCCCGGTGACAGAAGTAATGATTATTATCCAGGTTCTCTACTTGTTATAGGGTCCCCTGACAATAGGCTGATAATAAAGTGTGCACCTGCACCTGGAAGACCTGGCAGTGCCAGTGCAGCGCCTCCACAGGGGACGTTATGTATTACACAGAGCCTAGTCAGATCAATGAATGTGTAATGTGGGTCCTCCGGCGGAGGAGGCGCTCTTCATAACTTCTTCCTCTGAAGAGAATCCTCACACTGCTGTGCCCTTATCTCTCTGCCTGAAGCTCCTCGCAGTCCTTCCACTATGCTCTGAGTAGAAGCCATAGAAGGTTCTTGTTAAGTAATACAGAAGTCAGGGACAGAGGAAAGGGTTGAATGCAGAGAGTTAAGAGAAAAGCAGTGTGAGGACATGCTTACTGGGCAGGGATGATTACACAGTTTTTGGAGATGACACTTTCAGCAGTTTTGAATTAACGCTGGATAGAAAGCTTAGAAAAACTTTATATGTTCTGGGAATAAAGAATTGTTTGGACTAAAATCCAAACCCTTCTAATTCATGCGACCTTATCGGACCGTCCTGTCCCACAGATAAACCTCCTCTGACAGATGCTCTTTTATTTATTATTGAGCATTCAGATCACTTTACAGGGACTTTGCAGGGATTCTTGAAAAACCCTGGGTGTTGGAGGCTGGGTCAGGGGTGACAACCCTCCCCAAAAAGTGTACTTACCCTTCATCGGCTCTTGGTTCTCGTGTTGTGCCATCTTTCGTACCTCAACTCTTGTGATGGGGGTCATAGGACCTGCTTTGGCCAATCGGTGGCCACCTTGGACCACGGGGCAGGAGCCAAGAGCCGGAAGTGAATTCCGAGCTGGATCAGGATAACTAGGCTTTATTTTTCTTTTTGCCACCCTTTCCCCGGCTCCAATAGGGTTTTCGATTTTTTCTTGAAAATTATTTTAAGGCTACATTTACACAGACGTATCCTCACCCAGCCGTAGCTGGACGGGCACTCGCTGGGAGAAGATGTGAGTGCTGCTTTCGATAGAAAATAATGCAGCCGCAGCACGGTACGGTGAGCAATCGTTGTGCTCACCGTACCAAACACTGGTGCCATAGCCACCTATAGGGCATTTATATCTGGCCGGCCGGATCTCCGTCTCCCATACGTTCCTGTGAATACACCCTAAGCCATAAGATATGTATTGCATTACATGAATGTATTAGAAGCTTAAAGGGGCTTCTCACAAGATAAGAGGGTCTTATTGTTGTGGGATTTAAAAAAAAAAATTACCATCAAAATCCCTCATGATCAACCGGGGACACCTACTCATAAATCCAGGCCCAGAGACTGTGGTAATCTTTTTATATCTGTTATCTATCGCTTCCTACCTTCTAAAAATCTACTTTTAAGATTATGCTAATTAGCCAGAAAGGGCTCATTACCAGAGCCCTTGCAACTTCACCGGCTGTTAAACTGTGCCGGAGCACATCCCCCTCCCAATGTGTGAAATTACTTCTGGCAGAAGGAGGCGGCAGTGCTGAGCGAACAGGGGGAGGAGGAATAGTGTAACAGCCTGTAAAGCTACTGTACGCAGGGGTTCTGGTAACACCCCTAGAGTCCCTCTTGCTCATTAGCATAATTTTAAATGTTGATTCTAGAAGGAACAAGACCACGGATAACAGATATACACATGTAATATGAGTAGATTACTCAGCCACTTCTATGGAAGTCATCATACAACAAGTTACTTCACAATTATCAGACCCTTATCCCATAATATGGACCAATTCAAAGTTGGGAAAGGGATAGGCAGGCAAGTTGGACCCTTGGGGGATTATATTATTATAAAAATGTACATATTCCAATGGTAACTCATTTATAAGTCTATGATAACCCATACAGACCCTACATACCCTATATATAGGATAAACTGTAGCCCTACATAGCACATACAGACCCTATATAACCCACATATGGTCCTCATCCTCTAGAGTCCTAGAATAATCTCATCCGTATCAATGTACCGTACCGTGTCCTAACAGTAACTGCAACAGAGAAAATTAAAATGTGGAAATATTCGGTTTTCTGTGATTTCCGAAGTGACGGACAGCTTCATACTGTTTTATAAAGAAAGAATTAATAAGTAGGATTTATGCAGCGGCCAATAATGTAATCTCCCTGCGGCGACAATATCTGACATTTTTAAGGATAAAGGAATCCTGATAGAAAGGAGGCGCGAAGCTTTCCAGACGCGCAGTCATTTACCTCTAATGCACACGCAAACGTAATTGCCTCTGGTTATGTCACTTTAGTTCTGCCGTTTTCTAAGAACATCCCTTTAAGGATATTGGAATGAAATAATACGGAGCTGGAGAGCGCTCGCTTATAAGATAATTATGATGTATTGTTATATAAGGTATAAAAGCCCAAGCTGCTGTATAGAGGGAGGACACACAGTGCAGAGGGTAGTAACCAAATCATCCCAAAAGTGCCAAATCCTTCCGCAATCATCCATCACGTGTTCTCTTCTACACATATGTCCTAAGGGAATTACAACTTACAGAGCCGGGTGCCGCCAGCCAAAGAGCCGGCTGCTGCAGCACAGACATGAAGTCATTATCCCCCCAGTGCCGTCTATCAGCGATGGTATCACTGCTACTACTACTATTTGTGACAGTTATTTTATATAGGTCATAAACAAAAGAAAAAAGCATAAAGAAGAATTATGCAATTACTGCGGTGACATCTCTTCTGTGGCTCGTTGTTCCATCACAGCCATTTCTCCCAAAATAGTAAGGGTTAAAAGTGAGTGAATATTATTTTCCAGATGTAACTTGTTTCCGCTCATCACTATTTCTTGCCTTAGAGTACAAAGCCCAACACAAGAGAGATTGGGGGTGTCCAAAGGATTCACATTTGATTGCAGTTACCTACAAGCCCCATAATGATTTTTGTGTACTTCCTTGTGTGCTTGGCCCTACCACAATTTTTCCACTCAATTGTTCACAACTTTTACTAGCTTTTTTCACTCACCCTCAGCTGTTTCTCTACTTATTTTCCAGAGCTAAACATTAGAGAGACTAGGTGGGTCCACAATTGATTGCAGTTTCCTATGAGCCCCATAATGATTTTTGTGTATTTCCATCTGCTTGGCCTTACCAAATTTTTTTTCAATCACTCCTGCTCAGCTGTTTCTCTTCTTATTGTGCAGAGCCAAACATAAGAGATACTGAGAGGGTCCAAGGGATTCACATTTGATTGCACTTATATTTTAAAGTGTGTCTCCTTATGCTCACATTGTGCTCCTCGCCTTTTTCTTTCCAGAGTTTAGGCATTGTTCTTTTCTGAACCTACTTGTCACAAATGTTCCTCAGCAGCAGTGAAGTGGATGGAAACTAATCTCATCCTGTCTTTGACATCCTGCCATACTTCCCATGATGATTTGTGTTCTCCCATGACGCAACATAGCGTCAAATCCATAATATAGTCTGTATATAGTGATTAGCCTTGCAGCTTTCAGTACGTGGAGGTGCATTGAGAATGTAATAAGTAGTAGCAACCTTCAATGAAATAGTTACATGAAGTGTAGTCTGTGCTGTGTGAGCGCTAAAGGTTAACAGCTTCCCTGCTGTGAAGTTAGTATGCCAGGAGCTGGGGGAGGGTGCTGCAGAGGATTGAGAAGCACCACATCTTGATGTGCAAAATGAGGGACATAGAAAGTGATGCAGAATTGTAGACCAGCTACACAGAGCAGCATCACATGACCACAAGTGTTGTCCGTGCTGTGTGAGCACACAGGGTTAACAGCTTCCCTGCTGTGAAGATAGTGTCCCAGGAGCTGGGGGAGGGGGCTGCAGAGGATTGAGAAGCACCACATCTTGATGTACAAAATGAGAGCCATAGAAAGTTATGCAGAATCACAGACTAACTACACAGAGCAGCATAACATGGCCACACCTTCCTCCAGAGTGAGCAGGCAGCAGCATCACTCACATGCCTTTCCGTCCTTCCAGAGTGAGCAGGGAGCAGCTCCCCTGTAGCAGTTTCTTGTGTAAACGGACTAAGAACTAAAATCGATAATTAGAACAGAGGAGACAACTATTGCAGGGACAGGCTAAACCACGGAGGATAGCAAATAAACTGCTGGACATAGGTAATGAAAGTATTACGCAAAGTTGTCCTACATCACAAGAGCAATTGATTTGTCGGAAAAACAGCGATTCTTTAAATATTTGACATTATTTTTGACCCCCCCTCCTTATAGGCTAGTTATATTATTTTAATAACTAAAGTTGATAGTCTCTTATTTATTTCGTAGGAAGTTGACCTTTATTATACAACATATAGCGAGAAGAAGCAGAATCCACAATACATACATTATTAACAGACTTTGCCTCCGGCAACGTACAGGGTGCATGCTATAGCTCTGATATTTACAGGGATGAGCTGATAGATCTAAACAAAAGCAGCCTTAGATTTACCGACCAGAAACAACGGTGAGCTCAGATATTTTATAACGCACTAAATTACGTCAATGGCCTCACTGACAGCGTTATTGTGCGATACATAATACATTCCTTCCATATGGGAAAACTCCATGTATTCAGAATAGAAGGATAGAAGGAAGTGCAAGGTAAAGGATTGTAACTGCTCATGTCTTCATTATTCTCTTATGTTACTGGGCTGTAACCAGTAATAAGTTCACAGTTACAGTATTTAATGTAATCAACCCCTCGTCCTATGCATTATTATGGCATTTGGATTTCATTAAAGGGAACCTGTCAGTAGGTCTGGGCCCGCATGTCTACCTGCCTTCATGAGTGCCATGGGGCAGAGAACTTGAGTCTCCTCTGCGCATGCTCATTGGCCTGATGCATGGCGACATGTACTGAACTCGTTGTCACTATGGGCAGTGCACATGCTCTGGGGATTCACGAGACTCATGTCACTGGACATCTGCCCCCTTTTTGCCCACCAGAATCTCTATAATACAGCGACTGAAATGGGTAATCTAAAAAGCTTTGTGACCTGACCCTAAACCCCAGATGTATGAAGACATCAGGGGCGTATCTAGGAGAGGCTGCCCCCCCCCCTTCCCCTTAACAAATTATACAGATTTTTACAATCACACTCATTTATATACTTATAAACATACACATTCGGGTCCGACAGAGTTCCCCTTCTTCTTCCTGGTGCATGTAAGTGCTTGGTCTTGCGACACTTAGTAAATAAGCCCTATTATTTGGTTATACTAAGAGGGAATGAAAAGAACACCAGGGGCCACTTTAACAAGAAACAACTATTACTAGACATTTAAAATTTTCTTTTTTGAATCGCAAAATTGTCATGTGTTTTCTAAAATGTGTAAAATGTGTTGTGTCATCTAAAGTAAAAACCTGTTTATTCATGTGACAACCTTAAAGGGATTCTTGCATGAAAAACTAGCCCATAAGATGTATAAATTTAAAGGGGTCTTCCCACGTTGGCAATTTAATGTTATTGTTTGTATGATGAAAAATAATACAATTTTCCAATATTCTTTGTGTATCAATTCCTCCCAGTTTTCTGGATCTCTGCTTGCTGTGATTCTATATAAAAAGCTTTATTTCCAGTGGACAGAAATCTGGTCACACAGGTGCACGGCTCGTTATATCACACAGCTCTGTTTAATCACTATGATACTAACGAGCAATGCACCTGTGTGACCACGGTACAACTGTTGTATTCAATGGGTTGCCCACTGTATTAGTAGAGACATGAGAGACACTAAGGCTGGGCTGATATCACTTTTTCCACTTACACTCTACGTGCTGGGGATAAAGCATATCCATATACAGAGGGATACGTGATCCTGTCCCCCCCCCCCCCCCACTCTATAAGTACAAGGATGAGTGAACATCGGCAGTAACCAGTGATTGGCTGCTGCCAATCGTCATGATGTTTCCCCCAGTATTGTCACTTGGGACCTCCCTATGCATGCACTCAGCAGAGACCGGGGATGGAAGCAATACTTTGCATCCGTCCCCCATTCCCTCCACTAGGAGGGAGCAGGATGGAAAGACACAGCTTGCTTCATCTTTCCATCCGGTGCCTTTCCATTAAGTTTTTTCACCAAATTACCAACATTCCATAAATGAATCCTATAATTTCCCGGCTCAACAGTAACTGAAGACAACAGGAGCTCAAGTCAAAGATCAGGACAATTGGGAGCGATGGAACTTTGAAATAATTTTTCATTCTACTTCACCACTTTGACCTTCTATATTATTTCTGACAGGGAGACTGTGGTTTTCCCATAACAAGACTCATATTGAAGACGGCACAAATGAAATGTCGATACTTGTGCAGTCTCCGTAGGTTTCTCCGGCAATTTCCTACGGAGCTTGGTGTCTTCCATCTGCTACTCAAGTTTGAAAATAAGAAATGCCCCCCCCCCCCCCCCCCCCCCCCCCCCATCCCTGTGCACGGGTTCTTGAGTAACTTGTCATGCCATCTAATCTGCTTAAATCCTATATTGCTGTCACGGGCGCCATGACAATTGGTTTATTCATGTTGTTACTAGATTTTCTATCAATCCCAAAAAAAGAATGTGTTTGTTTTACTTGGATCCATGCGTGAAATTTCCGAGGAAAAGGAGTCCAGAGAAATATAAGCTTATTTACTTTGAATGGCTTCTTAGCACATATAAAGGCGCACTGTAATACCGCAAGGATACACGGAAATAATACCCCCCACCACAGTCCCGGGTGATAGTCTAGAATTTCAGATCTGGATTTTTATTTAAAGTTTTAACTCTAAAAGCAAGTGCGGATAAATATCTTAATATAAAGCTGTTGGGAAGCTATGTTTTTATTCCTATTGAGAACAAAAAAGATTTTTAAAAGAAATCTACCATTTTATTGCAGCTTCATCCCCCCCCAGGACTTATCACATGCTGCTGGCAGGGAGCCAGGTAACACGAGATAAAGTTTTATAAAGTATTGAAATGATTCAGAATGCTAACAAAGGCATATTTAAAATCAGCATAGCATAGGCTATAGCAGTGGTGGCGAACCTATGGCACTCGGAGCCCTGTTTGTGGGCACCCACGCCATCACCAAAGAGGACACAAGGGATCTTCATGGATTCCCAGACAGCCCAGGACTTTTATGCGCTCAGTGCTATCTTAAAGCGACACTGCTGCCTGAGACTACTGGAGGAATGGGAAGGTGTGGGCAGATCTGGATTATCATTGTAGCTTCAGCTCCAGGCCCGACCTGAATTTGTCACCCTTTCTTTCTACTGTATTGTGTTCTTAGGATACTGATACGATTGAAAGCTATAACAGAGAAAGGAGCAAGAAGTTACTGCTTAAATTGTACTTAAATGTTGACAGTTTGGGATAAATAAGTGGGTTTTGGTTGTAGTCTGGGCACTCCGTGTCTAAAAGGTTCGCCATCACTGGACTATAGGAACCTGTCACCAGCTAAAAATGGCATTCCTGGTAATAGGTTCCAATAGCCTTTGCTGTGCTGATTTTGAAACTGCCTTTGTCAGCAATCTGAATCCTTTCAGTGGTTTATAAAACTTTATTTCACATTACCTGGCTCCCTACCAGCAGTGTGTGGTGAGTCCCGGTTGGGAGGTGGGGCAGCTGCAGCCTGTGTGTGCCTGTGTTTCAGTCTCCTCATGCATTCTTCCTTTACTACACACCATCGCCTCCCTTCCCAGTTCCTGTCATGTGCATTGAGCAGGCAGGGGAGGTAGGTTGATGTTGTAGAGCATGAGGAGACTGAGACACAGGCACACACAGGCTGCAGCTGCACCACCTCCCAACCGGGACTCACCACACACTGCTGGCAGGGAGCCAGGTAATGTGAAATAAGGTTTTATAAACTACTGAAATGTTTCAGATTGCAGTTTCATAGCATAGCATAGGCTTTTGAAACCTGTCACCAGCTAAAAATGGCAAGATCAGTGCTTTGCAGAGATGATAATTCTTGATGCCGCTAAACCTTTATTATAGATTATAGCGAGCAGATTTCTTTTAAAAATCACTTTAGAGGGGTATTCTCATCTGGGCACTGGCATTTAATTAAATTCATCTGCTATATACATATATTTATCCAATAGGATGTCAATTAAAAAGAAAACTGTGTGAAAACAACCTGTAGTCATATGGTCCTTTAGAAATTAGATTGTTGCCCTTGGATACGGCCTGCTATGCTCAAAGAAACTTATTATTTTTGCATATTAAATTCCAGGAGTTACTACATGTCCCACAGCCATCCTGTGGTAATAAACACTAAATCCAGGGGGTCAGGACAGGCATGGTCACAGTTGCCAGTGTTTGTGGTGGTCGTATCCAAGGAAAACTATCTTATTTCAGCTGCTGTAGATGATCTCCCCTCTTCTTTGTGCTGTGATCTGTCATACCTGCTTCTTCAGGTCCCACAGCTTAAAGGCAAGTTTTAAAGGAAATCTACCATCAAAATCAATCATGATAAACCAGGGACAGGACAGTCTTGCATGCTGGCTCCCTTCAGCCACCACTAGATGGAGCTTTCTGCATACATTGTTACATTTTGGTTACATATGATGGCAGTAGAGCTCCTGAACTTTCCTTAGTGTTGTCTGTAGGTAGGTAGCTATCTTTTACATGTATGTAAGAGATTTAGAGCTCTGTATAAAATTATCGTGAGTATTGAAAAGGAATCGGGACTTTTTTTTTACCTTTTTAGAATAAAAAACACATTTGTGTGCTGTTTTGGACTTTGATCTTTTAGTATTCTTTATCTCTCTGATGTCCTTCAGAACTATTAGACTATCTCTGTCTGACATAGGCAAGTGAGAGCAGATAGCTCAGCGTTTCTTCATAATGGAAGGTGTTTATCTCCAGCTGTCCAGATACATTAGTTTTTTTGTTGACAGACTCCCTTGTTTTTGTCTGGATCCACCAGCAAAATCTGATGTCTCCAGGAGCTTCCAGACAGCTGATATGAAAATATAGATGGGACGTGATGGACATTTCCTTTTAGATAAGCAAAACTACTCCAAAAAGAACCAAGATGGACATATACAGGAAAAAACATTGGGCGCATTTACTTACCCGGCCGCTGGAGTTCACAGAAAGTGCATTGTCCGACAATCCTCCACTGTGCCGCGATACACTAAGATCGTGCGCCCGATATCCTGCATGTGTCACTTCCCCGCTCAGGTCCGACAGAGTTCACCTTCTTCTTCCTGGTGCATGTAAGTGCATTGTCTTGCGACACAATTTGAAAGTTAAAGGGAACCTACCACCACGAATCTACCTATAAAGGTAGATCGGGTGGTAGGTGGATGTATGGGACGTGAGGATAGCCCTTTTTAGAGCTAATCCTCACGTCCCGCTACTCAATACCAAAACTTTATTGCCCTAATATGTTAGTTAAATTAAGCGGCTAACCGGGGCGTGAGTAGCCTACACGAGGCTACAACGGCGCGGCTACTCTCCACGCCCCAGTAGCTGCTTTTTCCCCCGCCTACCCTGTGATCTTCCTCGGCGCGCAGCTCCTGGCAGCTGCGCGCCCTCGTCCCGCAAAGCCGGAGTTCTGCGCAATGCGCAGTAACTCCGGCCAAGATTCGCGATCTCTCGACGAGGCCGGAGTTACTACTACTATGCGCATGCCGCAAACTCCTGCTTCTCGGACGAGGGCGCGCAGCTGCCAGGATCTGCGCGCCGAAGATCACAGGGTAGCGGGCAAAGCAGCTACTGGGGCGTGGAGTAGCCGCGCCGTGTAGCCTCGTGTCCGGCTACTCCACGCCCCGGTAGCCGCTTAATTAAATTAACATATTAGGGCAATAAAGTTTATGGTATGCTAGCGGGGACGTGAGGATTAGCTCTAAAAAGGGCTATACTCACGTCCCATTGATCCACCTACCACCCGATCTACCTTTATAGGTAGATTCGTGGTGGTAGGTGCCCTTTAAATCCTGCGCTCAGTCCGAATAAGTCAGATTATATGACGGCCCGCTTTCCGATTCCTGTCGCATGAATCGCCTGAACGCAGGATGAGCGCAGGATTTAACTTTCAAATTGTGTCGCAAGACAATGCACTTACATGCACCGGGAAGAAGAAGGAGCACTTTGTCAGACCGGAGCGGGGAAGCGACACATGCAGGATATTGGGCGCACGATCTTAGTGAATCGCGGCACAGTGCATTATCATCGGACAATGCACTTTCCGGGAACTCCTCGGACAGGTAAGTAAATGTGTCCTTATATGTCCCTATAGTCAGATGCACTGCTAGCACATCCCAGGTGATAAAAGTCTCATAGGGGTGTCACCATATTTTAAAAAGTTCTTAGATTGTTTCTAACAAAGATGTTCTGTTTAGATATTTCTATAATCGTATGTTTTTCAAGTAAGGTGGCACAGTGGATCCACAACCTGCATCCCCTTCAGGTAGGGTATGAAATATTGTTTCTCCAATTCCCCTCTTAATTTGAAATCTCACTCGTTTATCAACAAAAAAATCTTCTCCAAATGCATATGCAAATGAGTAGAGAAGAGTTATATTTGCCTGAGATGAGTCACTTTTAGAGGCTCCAGGTGGGATATCGCTTCAGTTGCCCCTATTTTCAGTGCTATTGTAACTAGAAACAATCTTTTGAAGTGACTCATCTCTGCCAAAATATGACTCTTCTCTGCTCACTTTTACATTACTTTTTTTTAAATAGGTAAACGGGAGAGATTTTACACAAAGGGAATTCTGATGGAAATCTACCATCAAAATCCATCATCCAAACCAGGAACATTACTCATAGATCCAGGTAATCTTCTTATATTTGTAATCCATGGCCTCCTTCCTTCTAAAATCAACTTTTAAAACTATGTTATTGAGCCAGAGGAGCCCCTTCTTGCTGCAGATTCAAAGACTGAAACACTGACTACCCTTCCACTGCTCTCTCAGCACTTTCCCCCTACCTCTGCCTGATGTAATCTCACACAGTGGGAGGGGTGAAGTGCTCCTTGAACAGTGTAACAACCTGTGAAGCTACAGCACAGAGGGGCTCCGGGGGGTCCTTCAGGCTCATTGACATAATGATAAAAGTTGATTTTAGAAGGAAAGAGGCCACGGATAACAAATATAAGAAGGTTACCACTGTATGAGTAAGTGTCCCTGGTTTATCATGATTGATTTAGATTTCCTTTAATGGGGTAAAATCTGGGGGCCATCCTCCAAAACCTGACATGGGCTTCATGGCTGAAAAAGCAAAATGTTAAAACGAACGCAGATGGGTAAATGATTTATCTGGTAATTATGGGGTTAATATCCTCTAAAAAAAAAAATATCCAAATTATGCTCTGAATATATTAACATAAATTAAATGTCTACAATAAAAAAGTGACGTTTTACTTAAAGGTTTTTCCAGTTTTAGTGCGACTGTTAGGAGGTTAATAAAGATTTGCAGGTTTTATGTGAAATAATAATTGCTCCCTGCGGCATCGTATCCCCGGCGTCTATGGCTGGTGTCATCTAGGAATTAGCCGTGACGGGTCCCTTTAAGCTTCTCCCATAAGATATAATGACTGTGTCTCCCCCTGTCTGGATGGGAGCAGCCATCGCTGAGCCCGGGAGCAGTGCCATCTCCTCTGAGCTGCTCGGGCCACTCGCTGCGTCTCTCTGATATTTCCTTTACGGCCAATTGCACCATTGAGGGATTTTACAAATAATGAAATTACTGGGGAATGAGGCTGCAGGAAATGTCAGCTCCGGCCAGCGCCGCGGACAGAAGGAAACATAAACAAGCGTTAACACGGACCATCGGGTAACAAAGGGTTAAACAGAAAGTGAGTTACAGATTTTACTAATTAGGACGTATAGAATTTACAGCTCGGGGGCCACTCAGGACGGACACTTCTAATATTACAGAGTATTCTGAATTAAAGGGAATAGCAAGTTGGAATAATTATGGTTTAACTTTTGGGTAATTTATCAATATAAAATCTATGGGGTCCGAACAGACCCCCCCCCCCCCCCCAAGGACCAGCTGCATGAAGCACCTCTCAGGCCTATGTCAATACGTTGTGGTTGCTGCACATTCCCACTTGATTTGATGGAGCTGAGCTGCAGTACCAAGCACAACCACTATACAGTTTAGGGCGCTGTTCTTGGCAAGCAGCAAAGAGACCACAGTATTTATTCACCTCACTAACACCTTAGTATATAGGATGGAAAAAGTCCATCAAGTCCAACCTTTAAAGGGGTTCTCCCACAAAGAGAAGTTAGGCCCTTTCCATGGTATAAGGCCTAAATTGCTGATGAGTGTGGGTCTCAGTGCTGAGACTCCCACAGATCATAAAAGTGAGTGTCCCATGGATAGGGCCTAACTTTTCTTCATGGGTACACCCCTTTAAGAACTAAACAAAAAATTTTATTCGCATAACCTGTATTATTTTTGCTCTCCCCATTCTCGAAACTCTTTTTGAAGGTGTTGCCCACTCTTCTTGTTCCTTTACTCCCCTGTAGATAATCCCTTAATCTTCATCAAGTGATTCAGCAGTCCTACCACTTACTTTTGTACTTTGTGCAGTCTCTGTGTGATTCTTTGTTTACATGTCTGAGCTCTGCTGAATAGGAGGACCTGTAGCAGGAGAGTTATGACTTTTTCTGCTCCCACCCCTTCCCCCCTTCCTGTCTCTGTCAGTGACTGAGAAAAAAGATATAGTGGGAGACGCCATAAGGACGGGGCAGTGAGAGAGAGGAAATTGTGCATGTATGTAGAGGGAAGCATGGTGAGAACAGGGAAAGACACAAGTACATATACATGGAAAGAAATATGAGCTTTGTTGAAAAAAGACCAAATCCAAAAGATACAAATAATAATAATAATAATAATAATAATAATAATAATTTCCGAGTAGTGCGTATGACCAAAAAATGAATAGAAACCCCACAGTGAAACTACAAAGTATGAGCAGAGTAAAAATTAGTTTTTATATTTATACAAATGACACCTTTTTTCTACTGGAGATAATAATAATAATAATTCCTATATATATATATATAGCGCACACAGATTACGCAACGCTGCACAGAGTTTGCCAAATCAGTCCCTGTCCCCAATGGGGCTCACAATCTAATCAACCTACCAGTATGTTTTGGAGTGTGGAAGGAAACTGGAGGACATGGAGGAAATCCACGCAAACACAGAGAGAACATACAAACTCTTTGCAGATGTTGACCCGGGGACTTAAATGCAGGTCCGCAGCGCTGCCGGGCTGTAATTCTAACCATTGAGCCATTGGTTGCCCATGTCAATCAATTAGTATAGTTGCAGTCCTAGGTGGCGATTGGCAGTACAGATTGAAGAAAATTAATGCATTAGCAGATATAGTCCCTCCCTTTCTTCCGCTGATAAGCTCATTTGCATAACAATAATACATGTACTTTTTTGGGAACTAATAGACTTCCTTTCATCTGATCTTCCCTGTAACTGATGGCTGCATCCTGGAATAGCATGAATTTATCTGACCCTAAGCGGGTCAAGAGATGCCAGAGCAATGCACCAGGGAGATGGGCAGAGAATGGTCAGGAACAAGCTGTGGTCAGGGCAAGCAGAGTTTTTTCGGAGTTCAGGAACAGTCAGGAACAAGCCAAGGTCAGGGCAGGCAGATTTCTATTGGTGTTGAGGAATAGACCACAATATATGAGAGAAATAAAGCACAACTATTACTCTCATTTCATTACAGCCTTAGTTTTTAGGTTTGTGTTAGGGACCCTCAATTTAATTTGAATGGAAATAGTTTGTTAACTCTCCCTGCTGCTATGGCTCTTCTTGAACAAAAGCACATGTAAAAATTTATTTTTTGGAGAGTGCATTGTGTTTGTCTACTGGTTCTAGTGATTAATTCATATAAATCTCATATTAAAATTTCCATGCCTGTTATCACTGTTTGCTACAAAGTTGCAGGGAGGTGGCGGCATTAATTAATCATTAAGTATCATATTCATACACCATAGATTTTGTTATGAGCTGTTTGCTCTTTGCAGTTTATATTTTTAACTCAATTCTGGCAGTTTCTAGGCGCTTGCTACAGAAGCATAGAAAGGGGCATCTTAAGTGACACTTCCCTGCAGCCTCAGAAAGTGACTCATCTCAGGCAAAATATGACTCTCCTCTGCTCATTTTCACAAGATTTCACATAAAAGAGGGAATCCTAAAAAGGACATTTCATACCATACCTGTGTTTTAGGGCTGATGACAGTGCCCCTTTAAGATAGATCTTTAATATTACTCGCCTGGAAAAACCCCTTTAATACCCCGTCCTACTACATGATTAATAAATAAAATCCTGGAATAGCCCTTTAATCTATACATGTGTAAAGATTCGGTCTCGTGAGTTATGAGACTGATATTACGCTTGGCTCTTTTATGGAATATTCTAAGATTTACTTAAGAAATCTTGAATTCCAAGCATAGGAAATCCCCAGTAGAGGCGGCCATTCTCCTTTCATCATAAATTGTGACAAGAATAAACAGTAGCCCTTCTGCTTTCTAAACGGAGCCCCGGAGATTCCTTCTGATATCCACAATCTCCTGCAAGTGCCATAGGTTTTAGTGGGGATGGAGCAGCAGGAAATCCTGCATATGTTTCCCTTTAAGTTGCGGAACTTCTAAGGCCTGTTCCATTTCTCTTCAAACATCCTCACACTGTTGTCTAATAACAGGAGCGGGGAGGGAGGGGGTGCGGCAGGAAGTGTCACGGTATAGCAGCCGCACACAGGGGGCACCAGGATTGGGATACAAGTACGAAAATATTTTCCTCCCTCCCAAAAATGTAAATGGATAAAGTGAAAATCACTGCGGCCGATCCGGACTGGGGGATCTGTTTTTGTCATGTGAAACTTATAGGACCTCCTCAGCCTGGAGATCAAGTCTGGATACAAGTAAGTAGAGTCTTGCGGGTTATAGATAGCGGATTAGGAAATAGGGGATTAGAAATGTGGAATGTATCCAGCTCCACGGAAAACGTCTCCTGTTGCTGGGTTAGATTGCCAGCTCATCTATCCACTTACCTTACTCTGTTTCATTGTACGGGCAGTCCCCGGGATATGTACAAGATGGGTTCTGTAGGTTTGTTCTTAAGTTGAATTTGTATGTAAGTCAGAACTGTATATTTTATAATTGTAACCCCAGCCAAATTTTTTTGGTCTCTGTGACAATTGGATTTTAAAAATGTTCGATTGTCATAAGGACCAGGATTAACAATAAAGCTTCATTACAGACACCTCTGATAAATTTTACAGATGTTACACTGTAGCCTGGGGCTAAAGTACAGTAAATTACCAACATCCAGAGGTCCGTTTGTAACTAGGAGTCGTCTGTAAGTCGGGTGTTCTTAAGTAGGTGACCGCCTGTATTTGGAATCAAAGAAGAATCTAAACGTTCCATTGACTTGTGTGTATAATATTTCTATAAACGTCACATTCTGTGGATGATAATAAGGAGATGAGTTGCGTCACATGCTCACGCTCGTCTCATCCCATTCCGCAGATTATTGTCATTCAAAAAGTTGCTTTTTGATTAATATGTGCTCCTGTAGTATTGATCATGTAGCTCAGTGTCTAAGCTGCTGCAGAACATCAGAGCTCAGATCTTTTTAATATAAAAAGATGAGGACCTTTTTGATCAATTGAGCAGCGGATCTATCTAGTTTTCTTTAAAAAAAAAGAGGTGGTGCAGCAGCATAGGTGTGTATTATAAGTAAAGTGACCCCCACTTGAGATCTCAGACATTGATATGGTATGAATATTCTTCCCATGACTCTCATGTTCTTGGGGCATGTTCACACAGTTTTTTTATTATGCTGATTTCAGTGTATTCTGTAATGGATCATGACACAGATTTGAGTACATAATTCTTGTTATAGAAGACACAGAATTGACATGTAAAGTCTTGTTCCAGATTTGGAAACCATGATTGGTGGCCACCTGCGGATTACACGCAATAGTAAAAATCGGACACCCCAAATGCGATTCTTTTTAATAGATGAGTGCCCACAGCTGGTGTTTTAATGGATGGTGCAACTGATCCATTAAAAAATAGAACTTGTCCTGGTCAGATCCACTTTTTAAAGGTCATTCATAGACTAAAGTTTATGAGGAATCATGAAAAACGGATTCCAGATCTGGCGTGAAAGTACGGACATTAATGTTCATGGCAGATTTTTGCAACATTCTTGTGCAGGAAGCCTTAGTTACATTGTATTGCAGTCATGTACCAATCTGCCAAAGGAATAACAATAAATTCCAAAGAGTAGAGATGAGCAGACCCAATAGTCAGGATCAGGGTTCGGGTTCAGCTTCCGGATCCAGACATTGCTGGATTGGTGGGGGAACAGCAAAGTGATGCCCCTAGCAACTAGCCATGGTTATAAATGGTCAGGGGGACAGTAGAGGCTGGGGGCTATTTGCCCGCCAATCCGGCAGTGTCTGGGTCAGGCGGCCAAACCTAAAGCCAACCATCGGCTCCTCTTATCTCTATCCAAGAGGAGTCTGCGGAAAAAAGTGCATATGTTCTAAGAATTCTAGAATTTGATTATTATTACTTTATTTATTTATTTTTGTTGCTTTTATTATTGTTTAATCTTTGATTATTATTACTTTATTTATTATTGTTGCTATTATTATTATTGTTGTTGTGAGTATTGGAAAATAATAATATTATTATATATAATCATTTTATTTATTTTCATTATTTATTTTTCTTTATTTGGGTTATTGTTATTTTCTTACTATTCAGGCTCATTCAGACAGACTCTTTGACATCTGTATGATATTGGGGTTTTTTTTGCGGATAGCCTACCGACCCACTGTTTTCCTTGGGTCTGTTCACATGTCTGTGTTTTGTTACGGATGTGCAGACTGTGAATGTGTCATTTTCCCATATGTGAACCACGGTCAATGGATCTGCAAACAAAACATACAGCACACGGATGACAATCATATGCGATCCGTTTTTTCTCGCATGTTGCTTGCAAACCAGCCGGGCAGGAAGTAGATTAGAAATCCATCCATTGTTTCTTTTTGAAGCAATGTGAAAAAACGCACACATTTTTTGTGGCCACTCAATATTTTATTATTATATTATTATATTATCATTATTAAAATATTTACTAGTTATTTTATGAATGTATTCATCATTGAGACTAAATTTCCTATCCAGGAATTGTCGGAGGTAGAGATGGCTGCCCGTGTTCCATCTCCATTCACCTAATACAGGATTTTTATTACATTTCATACAGTTAAGGTTTTTTTTTTAATCTGATCGCTTCTGTGGGAGTCACTCTATCACTATATATATTGTAATTACATGTAATGTCATATGTGGCTCCGGATAGTTGATTATAATAGGTTGGGGTCTGTACCCCTGACATAATTCCAATATAAACCAATTTCCTCTTCTCTCTGAGTTACTAAAGTTCATCTTTCCTGGCACAAGCAGGAGAAGTAGTTTACAGATTCCCACTACAAGTTGCATTGGAAAATTCATAATGAGGACAAATGAGTTGCTGGGAGTAGTCAGACATTTCTTAATGTTCAGTGCTATTTTCTGGATAATGGCTTGTGCCCAGCTGGCAGGGAGTCAGTGTACAGTACAGCACCCACCATGCTCGTGCAAATAAATATTGCTCTAGTCATCTGCTTTAATATTGGATTAACTGTGGTTTGAGATGCAGCCTTAAAGGAAAATAACCACCAGGATGAAGGATTGTAAACCAAGTACACTTACTGTAAGTAAGTCTGTAAGTCGGGTGTTCTTAGTTAGGGGACCACCTTTATAAAAAAAAAAAGCCTGTAATACCACTTTTCTCCTGTAGTGGCCACTGCAGGAAAATAATGCAGCAGAATATGATCATAGCTGATCGCTGCCGATCATATATATATATATATATATTTTTTTTTTTGCACTGTTGAAAGAATTACCCACAATATACATATATTTTTCTGCAGTTATATATGAATGAGCACAAATTTCTTGTATTCTGAGTAGGATGACATGGGTAATATACTCACCTGTTTTAGCCTTATTTAATATAATTTTATTTTAACAGTAAACATACAAGAATATTTCTCTTCAGTTCATAAACTCTTCAGTTTATGATGTGGCTGGTTGAGACACTTTAGGTACAGCCTCAATGGGAGATGCAGTAGTGGCCATATTTGTTGTCTTTTTGGGATGGTGGGAGGAGACCAGCGTGTACCCCTCGCGGGCCTTCCGTGAGCGCGTCGTCGGGTGGCATCGCTACATCGACGATGTGCTGGTATTCTGGAGGGGGTCACTCGAGACCTGCCAAGAGTTTATCTCAGATCTTAATACCAACAATTTACAGATCCATCTTACACCTGTGTTTTCACAGACAGAGGTAAACTTTTTAGATCTTCGTATCACAACCCGGGACGGACATATTGAGACGACTCTCTACAGAAAGGAGACAGCGACCAACAACTTGCTACATTATTCGAGCTTTCACCCACAGCATCTTAGGGATGGGATCCCAATTGGTCAGTTTCTACGCTTGAGGAGAAATTGCAGCAGCCAGGAGGAATTCCAACGACACTGCACGGATTTAACCAACAGATTCCGCAAACGTGCATACCCAAGGAAGGTAGTATCTAGAGCCTATATGCGGGCCAAGCATACCAAGAGGGAAGATACATTCACACCTAGCACGAGAAAGAGTGATGGAAAACCTTGCCTGACAACACCTTACCACAATCAATGGTCAGATATCCACAAAATACTGCAAAAAAACTGGGGTACTTTGAGGAGTGATCCACGGCTACATCCACACATCACAGCCAAACCCAGGATGATTGCAAAGAGAGCCAGGAATTTGCGAGACTCATTGGTTCAGAGCCACTTTCAGAGACCTAGCCAAGCACTAGGCAGAGGTATACAACTAACGGGTTCCTATCCTTGTGGAGATTGCACGGTTTGTCCCATGATCCTGAGAGGTGACTCCTTCCAGAATCCGACCAACCAAGAAAAGATCATACTACGTTCCTACATAAATTGTCGCTCCCGGGGTGTAATATATGGCTTGATCTGCTCGCTCCGAAAATTTACGTCGGTCAAACGACCCAAGAAACTTCGCAAAGAGTTCAAAAAAAATGTTTCTACAATAAATAACGCTGCACAGGACTTGGCCAACGGCAGACAACTTCTACAGTAGCTAAGCACTTTCATGCGTTTCATGGTAACAATCCGAGTGTAAACTCAAAGTTGGTAGGCTGGAAAGATCCAGTCCAACATTCGGGGCGGTGATCCAGTACCAGCACTTTTACGGCAAGAGGCAAGATGGATATTCCGGTGGGCTCACTGTCCCCAATGGGGATAAATGAAGATATGTTGTTCTCAGGATTCTATAAGCAATAAGGTACAGTATATATTCTCCATATTCTTCACCTTCACCCTATAATATTTCCCCCTTTTTTTCTGTCACTTGTACACCTAACTATCGGTTCTGATTTTCTTTCACCCTTAGACTTTCTATCCTTCATCTTTCATTATGGTTTTGTCACATTCTTGAGCCACGCTTTACACGACAGCCCTATGATACATTTGTTTTTTGCTCTCGTGGTGTGACTCCCTACATTGTACACACTCCACTTGGTTTACTGCTTACTGTGTTTCTTCACCCTTGCGGTCGTGTCTCACTCTGCACCTATCTCGCAGCTTTTGTCACTTCCCACTGTGCGCACCCCTCCATCTCTTCTCTTTTCCAATTCTTGGTCTCCCTCCCTCAATATCATCATCCCCTTCACTCACTTTTCCGGTTTATATTTCCTACACCACACTTTACACTATTAACTTGGTGGTCTTTCTCCCTATAATTTCGTTATTTATTCTTGTATGTGTAATTGTACATTCTATAGTATATTTGTTATATCTCTTCTTTCATCTGGCACCCAGCAGGTCCCTGTGCTTTGCCTCATATGCATTCCATTTTTCTTCACTTCCCTCACTCTGGCTCGTCCGACCTCTGGTTGCTCCATCCTCCGGCAGAAATAACTTTTCAAATATTTGGGTCTCCTTTCCAGCGGACCCTGGACTCGCCTGTCATCCTTATCCTTTTTTTGTCTGTAGTTTAATTTCCGTGACCAGCATAGATATTGGGAGATACGTGTATTTGTGTACTTTTGATATATGTTCTCCCTTTTTGATGTCTTCAACTAAGGTGGTTCTTCAGGTGTGTGTACTCAGTGTATGTGTGTGTGTGTGCGTGTGTACATGGGCCCATGTATGTGTCTGTTATTATATGTGTTGTTGGGGTAGTAGTTTTCTTTGCTTTATGTTTCATCTATGATGCATGTTCATGTATATATATATATTGTTGCTGCTATATGTTTTGCATATTCGAATCATGCGCATCACACAAGAATCTTTATTCATTTTTATAAAAAGTATGTATATACTATCGCACATTAACCAATTACCTATTTAGGTACTCATTCATTCACTTGTTGATTAACTCATTGATATTAACATTTGTGCACTTCCCGAGGTATTTTATATTTTTACCTTTTTATAGTATTCCCCTTCTTTATCACATATCCTTTTGGAGCAACAACCATATAGGACACATACAATCATCTTGGGCGCTCTACGCGCAGAAGCATCGCTCTTGCATCTCATCAATGCGGCGCTAGCACGCCGTTATATTTGGTCACATGACGTCTGATCATGTGACCAATGACACTCGAAATGTGGCGCACGTGCACCAAAAAATAGGCGCACGTGCACCAAAAAATAGGCGCACGCGCACCAAAAAAAAATAGGCGCATGCGCACCAAAAAATAGGCGCATGCGCACCACATTAAGCAGCACGCAGAGCGCCCATCTTTCCATCATGGCGCTCCACACCTGCCACCACTAATTCTATTCATACAGGTATTTATACTGTGTCACCCATCACACCAGTTACCCCTGAGGAAGCCACTGGGTGTGGCGATACGCGTGGGGCCTCATCCAGCCCCCATTCTCCCCCTTTTTCCCTGCCAGCCCAGCTCCTATTGGTAACTATCATTGCACATACTTTACCTTTTGCTATATTGGCTCCCCTGCCTTTGCAGGGCAGCACATTCCATTGGTACTTCTGGCATATACCCTTTTTTTTGGCTTGTTACTTGTTGTACTGCATTTGCTGGACAGGTTTAAAAGGTTTGGGGGCTGTATAGGGAGGTTGGTCTTTATGGGTACTTATCATATACCCTACCCTCCCTCTGGTTATGTATAGAGGACTGTGTTCCTTTTTAAATGTTTTTATTCCCCTTTTTTTGGTGTGTTTTTCTATGTATTAATAAAATTTGTATTCTTGGCATAGCACATGGTTCTTTCTGATTTTTTCATATTTGTTGTCATCCAGCCACAAATCCATATATTCAACTTATAAGTAAAACAATTCTATAGAATTTATTTTTAATGACTTTAGCTCTTTTTTCATGTAAAAGTCTCACTTGGAACTGAGATTTTTGGGAGGTGAAAACTTCCATGTGCTTCTTTTACACACCTGCCACTAGGTGGCAGTGGACTTTTGTTATTTTCACGACTTGCTGTGAACACGATGATGGGGGTTTTGTCACCTTTTGTATTGTTCCCCGTCCATTAACAATCCATCTTAATACATTAAGATTATTGGAATTTTGAAGATTCTACATAGTAAACATTTCCTAGTGTAGAAGTTTTCATTGGGAATTTTTTAATTCCTGAATTCACTTGGATAAGAACTGAGCTGCAGTTCTGTGCCTGACCACTACACAGAGAATGGAGCTGTTTTTTGGGCTCTGTTCTCTGATTGGTTGAGAAAATAGTGTTGGACACAAAGTGATTGGATATTTAAAAACACATCTAAATTTATGACGCAATGGTTATAAATCACTTAAAAACACTATCAAGGATATAGTATTTCTTGTTGCACACAAACCATGGTGTTCTACAGAAGGAGGTAGCTTTGCAACCTACGCAAACACAGAGAGAACATACAAACTCCTTGGGACTTGAACCCAGGTCCTCAGCGCTGCAAGGCTGTAATGCTAACCACTGAGCCACCGTGCTGGCCCAGCTGTTCTCTAGATGTCGCTTTCCTCACCTAATCAGTCCTGTGAAGGTAACAGACAGGGGGGCGCAAGCCATGAGGCAAGTTGAGCCTCTTGCCTCAGGCAGCAGCACCTGCAGCAAGCTGGGGGGGGGGGGGCAGCATAAGGTAGCAGTTACCTGCTACAAAGCAGAACTTGACACTTTAAGATAGTGTTTCTTTACACCAGATATCAGCATGGGGCTCACAATCTAATCAACCTACCAGTATGTTTTTGGAGTGTGGGAAGAAACCAGAGGACCCGGAGGAAACCAACGCAAACACGGAGAGAACATACAAACTCTTTGCAGATGTTGGGCATTGTGTAGGGCACTCTTTACGTTTTCAAGAAATATTTCTCCTGATTCCCAGCAATCTGTCATTTTAGATAAGTAAATGTTTACAGTACTATGTATGCTAATGAGTTATTCAGTGCACTAGGGGAGGGGCTTTATCAGCTGGTGCAAACATTTTCTGCTTTCTGTGTGACCCACTGCCAGTGCCGTCACTTTACACAATTATTTAAATCCCCGTAGAATGCAGGCATAAAAAGAAAAAATCCAAATCAACCCTGAAAAACCAGGGGCATTACTCATAGATTCAGGCACAGTGATTGTGGTGATCTTCTTATATTTGTTATCCATGGGCTCCTTCCTTCTCACATCAATTTTTACAATTATGCTAATGAGGCAGAAGAACTCATTAGCTTTAATTAGACTGAAAACTCTTCATGTTCCGGTTTCACAGGCTGTTACACTGTATAGGAACATCCCTCCTCCAACTAGGAAAGATTACAACAGGCAGAGAGAGGGCTAAGTGCCAAGGGAGTCTTCTGCTTCATTAGCATCATTTTAGAAGTTGATTTTAGAAGGAAGAAGTCCATGGATAACAAATATAAGAAGATTTCCACAGTCACGGTGCCTGGATCTATGGGTAATGTCCCTGGTTTATCAGGATGGATTTGGATGGTAGATTGCCTTTAAATTAAATATTGTCTCAGAAGCTTATAGCATGTCCTACACATTCATGTACATGCATGATACATATAGAGGGACTGATGTGACAAGCTCTGTACAGCGCTGCGTAATCTGTAGGCGCTATATAAATAAAGAATTATTATTTTGATTATTATCTTGTAATACTTTTATTCCCCTGCGGAGGCGCTGCAGGAATATTCATCGCTTACTTTAGTAGGTGTAGAACTGCCTATATCCATAGAGTACATCCTATGACTGCTCAAGAAATCCCTTACCTACCTCCCGGGCTGTATGTAGCACATACAGAGTATTATACAAGAGGTATATGGTACACAGCCCCTGCTCTGGGTGACATCTGGCATTTCAGCTTCGAAAACTTGTTTTTATCTCATCTCCCTCTTCTACGTGTTATTGCCTTTTGATATTTGTCAAATATTCCGACTAGAACAAGAGACAAGAGTTCAATGAATTCTCACCAGATATCCCGGGAGCTTAGGATAAAAAAAGCTAAGATTGTATTTTTTTAAATTCTCAGTCCTTGAAGCCGAAGACATTTTTTAGTTAACAATTTAACATCACCCATTGGGGTTACTTATGTGTGCTACTGCTTATGGAGGAGAGCAGCCATGTTTTCCTTAACCGGGCAACCCCTTTAAGAGTATCTCCTTACACTAGATGGATTACATGGGGTCCTGTTGTTTGGAACCTATCAACAATTATCTGTAATTTGGTATTCTATTTTTCTGCAGCACCCCCACAGGAGAAATAAGGCATTACACGTGTTAGTAAGTAATACCAGAAAGTAGATTTACGAACTTTTTTGTTATGGTTTTATTTTCTGATTGTAAATGTTTCAATTTGATTTTCTGTTTATGCCTGAGCTGCGGTTATAGCATCTAAAGATCCACTTTACAGCAGCCACCTGGCACATGGATGCAATAGTCTAGAGATGTTTATGGAAGTCTATTGGAGAGTGTTGTGGGCATGCTCTGTGACCTGAGCAAAGGTCATTGTACAGAGAGGGGTGGAGATAGGATGTTACTAACCCTACTGGGAACAGGTTTTATCTGTCTGTGATGATAACGAGATTTCAGGGGAACAGAATAATGTAAAATATACAGTACTGGCAGTTACATACAAGGTAGGGTCTGTAGGTTTGTTCTTAAGTTGAATTTGCATGTAAGTCAGAACTGTATATTTGGATTTTAAAAATGTTGGGTTGTCATAAGAACCAGGACTAATAATGAAGCTTTATTATTAGTCCTGATTCTTATGACAACCCAACATTTTTAAAATCCAGTTGTCACAGAGAGCAAAAAATATTTGTCCGAGGTTACAATGACAAAATATACAGTTCTGACTTACATACAAATTACAGACACCTGTGATAACTGTTATAGATGATTATTGTAGCCTAAGACTAAAGTACAGTAAATTACTAACATCCAGAGGTCTGTTTGTAACTAGGGGTCGTCTGTATGTCGGGTGTTCTTAAGTAGGGGACCGCCTGTACTCCTATTCCATCTCTATGTATATACCTCATATCCATCTCTATGTATATACCCCATATCCATCTCTATGTACAGTATATACTCCTATTCCATCTCTATGTATAATATACTACATTTCCATCTCTATGTACAGTATATATTCCTATATGCCTGTACAGGTAATATCAGACTATTAATATGCCTAGTGGTCAGAGTGAGAACTACAGCAACTTGTGATTTAAAGATCATTCGAAAAAATTTTCAAAATACTTTGTGATCCAAACAATGGTCCATTTCTTGATGATACATTCCCTTTAACAATGCAATTCTATGTATTGTTGAAAGAATGGAAAGTCTTTAAGAATTCCTAAAAAATATTCCTCGTGCTACGTTTTTGTGTCCTGTGCATCTGTTATATTGAAGTAGCAGAGATATAAAATTAGACATTTCCTCTTCAGTGTCTGTAGTGATTGACAACTTCTGATGTCACTTAGGAGGGAAAGGAGAATTTCCGGTCCGTGCCGAGTAATGCTTGGACCTGAACATGTCTCAGGATGGCGCTGGAATTAGGCATTCCATTGAAAATATGGTTAATGAGCCTGTAATCCTCCAAGGAATTTATGTAGGAAGAGTCTACTCCCCATCCCAGAGGTCAGAAACCTTTCCAGGAAGAGGGATGAGTAAGACGTCATGCACAATGCTCATCAGCTATAGGGTCCTCTTATGTTCCAGATACTGGGAGTTTAGTACTTAGTTCAGTTTTGTGAAATTTGGTTGGGGGTTGGAAGGTTGAGAGTGATCTGTGTCCTGCAGGCACCAAAAGGTTAATCCCTCTGATTGCTAAGATTCCAAAATGTCATTACATTTTTTTTTTTTGGGCCCATTCATGGTACCAGATGTTACAAAACGATGAACTAGGATGAGCTTAGAGATGTGCCCCATCACCTATTGACCTTTCTAATGGTTGTGGTCCCTTTAGAGATGAGAAATCTAATCAAGAATTTTTTAAAAAATCTGTCCAAATCTATTCGGTCCAGACTGATACTGCACCAATTGTGCTGGATACTGGCATATAACCCACTATGTCCCTTTAATAAGAATAACAAAGCCTTTTCTCATTTAGTTCTTTTTCTACAATTCTTTTTTTAGAAAACCTTATCAAAATCCGTCATAATTAACCAGGGACATTACTCATAGATCCAGGCACCGGGACTGTGGTAATCTGCTTATATTTGTTATCCTTGGCCTCCTTCCTTCTAAAATCAACTCTTTAAATTATGCTAATGAATCATAAGGGCTCCAGGGGTGTTACCAGAGCCCCTCTATGCTTCACAGGCTGTCCTCCTGCTCCCTTAGCACTTTCCCTGCCTTATGTAATCTCACAGCAGCAGAGAAAGTTCCAGCACACAGTGGAAGGGGGGAAGTCCTAAGGGAGCAGGGGGGAAGGGAGATGTTTGTAACAGCCTGTGAATCTGCAGCAAGGAGGGGCTCTGGTATCACCCCCCCCCCCCCCACCAGAGCTCTTTAGGCTCATTAGCACCATTTTAAAAGTTGATTTTAGAAGGAAGGAGGCTGTGGATAACATATATAAGAAGATTCTCACAGTCACGGCGCCCGAAATGTCCCTGATAGATTTTGATAATAGATTTCCATTAACCATAACCAAATTTAAAAAAAAATTGTATAAAATAAACAAATTAAAATAGGATCATTAAAAAAAAATCTATGTTTTAGAGGACTATATAGTAGAGTATGTAGTAACTATATACCGCAGTATAGACAATACAGGCAGTCCCCAGGTTACATACAAGATAGGGTCTGTAGTTTTGTTCTTAAGTTGAATTTGTATGTAAGTCGGAACTGTATATTTTATCATTGTAATCCCAGCAAGAACTTTTTTGGTCTTTGGATTTAAAAAATTTTGGGTTGTCATAAGAATCAATATTAACACTAAATCTTCATTACAGACACCTGTGATAACTGTTACAGCTGATTATTGTAGCCTAGGACTAAAGTACAATAAATTACCAATATCCAGAGGTCCGTTTGTAACTAGGAGTCGTCTGTAAGTCAAGTGTTCTTAAGTAGGGGACCGCCTGTATATTATCTACTAGTACAATTGGATAAACATTAGTTCGTCCGAAGCGAATAAGAAAAAAATTTGGATCTGATTCTGTGCCAAATCAATAAACTTTTTGACTCTGCATTGAAATCTTTCCTTTTTAATTCACACTGGAAGGGAAATCTAAGTCTTACCAGTGTCTGTATGTTTAGGATATTCTTTCACTGTGTCTACACTGATTTGATTATATTAGACTGGGTCGGGCGCGTGACCCACTGACGAATGGGTAACGCCTAACCAGCGATGGATCGGCAATGGACTCTACTGGGAGGAGACTAGTGGCACGGTGGTCTTTAGGCAAGGAAAGTGGTATTAAAGAGAACCCGTCATGCAAAATAACCCCCCTAAACTAAATATATTGTCATAAACTGCCATTAGAGAGCATTGCCTCTATCCCTTCATTGTCCCTAAAACTAGAGCAGTCACTTAAACACTAACAATTAGGTCCAAAGCTTGTACTCAAATGAACCTGTTGAAATGGTCCAAGATAGCATTACAATATTCAAGCTGTCACTCTATTCATGAGTGGGAGGCACAGCCACACCCCCAGTGCATGACTGACAGCCTGTATAATGAGTGGGAGTGTATACATGATGTGCCCTGGTGCTGGTGGCCACCCCCCTGCAGCCGTGTGCATGGTGTGTGTGTATAGGAGAGATACAGCAGCTCCAGACACCATGTTATAGCAGAACATGGCAGATTCATGCTGTAGCTGATGTCTGTGTCTCTCACATGTGTATTGGAAGATGCAGCATGTCAGCAGATGCAGCACACACACTAGCCATGCTTTACTATACTTACACCACGCATAGACAAGGGGGATGAAGGGGAGGGTAAGGGGTAGGGGGTGATCCTGCGACAGGGGCTGACAAATACATCGCCCGTCTGAACCATTGTGACCAGCCATCAATTTACTGATAAAGAAGTAGAGTTGATTTTACAATGAATAATGTATGAAATAACTAGATAAAGGCTGGGATGGGATCCTTGTGAGCTGCTCCAACAGGTAGTAGTGACAAGACTAGTGGCAGAGACCTGATGACAGGTGTCCTTTAAGTGGAGGTCTCCTGACCGGTTTGCCCCCATTTCCCTGAAGAATGAAGACAGCAGCAGATAGCATCACCCACGGTTCAGATCACATCTTATTTCCGAGGGCAGTCATGGTGGAGGCCATATGACTTTTGGTGCTACATAATTCACTCTGGACATTGGAGTTCTGCCGTGACTAAATAATGGAGGTTATTGAATATAAGACCCAATGGCTCAACTTGGAGAGATACACAGACATACAGCCTATACACATCACGTGTGCATACACATTTAGAGCATATACACATCACAAATACAGCATAATGACATGAAATACCCAAGATGCTGGAGCCCCCTGACACTGTGGGCCCCATAGCAGCTTCTATGGCCGCTACCCCTGTAGTAACACATATATTCCCTTTTCTTTCTACTTTTCTGTCACTTGTATTTTCACTGTCCACCGCCAATGAGGAACCAAATATAAATTATTATTATTATTATTACCGTACATACAACATCAGGCTCCTTTTACATTATTTCCAGGACCAGAGTTCCCAAATCGCCCCTTGCACCCAGTGTATACATATATTTAAGGAGAATAATAGAGGAACAAGACAACATAAAAGTTCTTACTTCCGGATGTATCAAACTTTTCAAATGTTTTTAAAAAGTCCTAACCATTCCGGAATATTCGCCTTCAATACTTTCAGTTCTCTAAGCTTTTTACTTACTCTAATACATTTCCTTAGTAAGTGCCAAAAATCTAATATTTCACAGTCAGATATTTCCAAAACCGAACCCCCCGTGTGTTAATACGTGTTTAGAAATATCATTAAATCATTAATAAGTTTATTAAGACGTGACGCAAGGTTACGCTGTGTGGGAGTCCTGTCGTGTAGGTGTTTCATTGGGAATTTTGTTGTGTTTCTTTGTTATTGACTTGTATGTATTTCCTGCGGTGTCCGGCGCTTATTACACGGGGTTAAAACAAAATGGCCTCCGCGGGTGACTTCTGCAGGAAGGGACTGGCTGGAAACTCCTGGCAAGACACAATCCATGGAACGTAATGAAAAAAATCATTCACAAGATTCTTTTTGGCAAAAACATGTTATTCTATTATAACATTAATTCATTAATTCTAATTATTCTATTTGCTTTCACTTCTATTATACATATTCCTATGGTAGGGTGATTAAATTGTCAACTCCATGGGGACAGGGACCGATTTGGCAAACTCTGTGCAGCTGTGTAATCTGTGTGCACTATATAAATAAAGAATTACTATTGATTTGAACCCAGCGCTGCAAGGCTGTAATGCTAACCACTAAGCCACCGTGCTGCCTAGTTGTATATAGCATAAAATTTTATCTAGGGGAAAAACTTCTGTATTCTGATTAGTTATATGTGACAATAAAGTCTTCCCTGTGTGTGTATGCACTTCCATGCTCTGTTCTCGCTTGCGTTTGTGAGCGGCTGGTCCTGAACGGGTTAAGGCTCTGGATCTTATTTTGCCGGTGCCTGTATCCGTGTGTTTATTCTATCCCAGATGCCGTATTTGAAGGCGCTTAAATAATACATCACCTCCAGATTCCATAGTGCACCCATCCCCCCCCCCCCCCCCCCCCGGGAGGATCCCGCTGTCTCTCACATATTACAGAAAATACTACTGAGGAGGTTTTGTTCCAGAGCCTGAAATGTTTTTAGCTTTACTGGATACGTTTTTTTTTTTTTTTCCTTTTAATTTTATCAGATGAGACTTCATATTTCAGGCAGCAATTTATTCAGCGCAATTATTGGAACATTTTCGGTAATTATGTAACAGCTGCTGCATTATCAAGAGAAATACTGAAAAATCACATTATAAATGGAGGATAGGAGTTAAATTTATCATTCATCTCCACCGTCTTCAAAGACACTAAATGGAGTGGAAAGGTCAAAAGAGATTTTCCCTAAAGTCTATACATAGAGATGGAAAAGGAGTATATATTGTACATAGAGATGGATATGGAGTATATACATAGAGATGGATATGGAGTATAAGGCCTCCATCGATTAAATCTTTAAGAAAACTTTTCATTTTAACATGGCAGCTTAGATGCTGCAATACAGCTCTAAATATGGTGAATAGCTGGGTTCCTCTGGATTCACCATCTCCTAGGAAAAAGATTCCACTGGTCTCCAAATTGGTTTGTCTTCTGTTGTATCTTTAGGGTCAAGAATTGAGTTACAGCCCGGGCCCACCGAAGGATCCTCTGCTACTCTGGTGGGCCAGTCCTATACTGTTTCCATACACACATGTACTAGGAGAAAATTAAAAACTCTTGCAGCTGCAGCCTCCTTTATGTGACTATATACTGACCCATAGCTACTTCTGGCCTCAACAGGTTTATGATCTTCTGATATGGAAGAGGCGACATGTGTTTTTCTGTTGTATCATAAATCTCAGTGCAGGGAGCATGGAGAAGGATTTATGATTATTAGACCGCCAGACATTAACGTTTTATTAGAGAGGTTTTATTAGAGAGACCACCCCGATAGGTCTATAGGTCTGTACACCTACATCACATAGGGATACACAGCCGAGCTGTAACTCACTCAAAGTAAAGTCCAGAGTAACTTTTCAGCTATGCAGAGTAAACAGAATGATGTGAGCGTCTCCATCAGGACTGACATCAGCTAATGCCTTTCCACGTTATACCATGAAATGATTCAATGTTTTCTATAGGAATGTCTGATTTCCATAACGAGCGCCATTATCCCCGGCAATACCCTTATTGATTGGTAACCAGCGCCTGCACAGCTGTTTTCTGTTGTTGAATTTCCGACAATTATCGGAAAAAGAATAAATACAATCTGCCCGCCATTGTTAGTCACTTCAATGCCGGAAAAATTGCCTATGATTAGCGCTTGTTGGGATTACAGATCTGTATAGAACATGTATGGCCTGTCCTCAATGGCCGCCAAATACCCGATGTTTACCGTTTCCCTTCGTTCTCTTCTCGACATGTTTCTCCTTATGTAATGTAATGCTCCGAAAACCCTCCAAAATTATTGGGAAGGTGTTTTCTTTTCCATTGTAAGTTAATTTGTATTAAAATGTGCAAATCACTGGCTGCAGACGAGGGAAAAAAATCTGATGAATAAGTAAAATATTCCTTTGTACTTCGTTTTCAAAGACGTCAATTCTGCTCCTGTGTAGTTTGTACATTTTGGAAATAAAAGAAACTTTGGATAGGGGATTCAAAGGCAAAGCCTGGTTCTCCGTGCCTGAGCGATCGGAAAATTAACTAATTCTTGTAGATCTTGTTATCTCTTATTAGGGAGACATAGGGCTGCAAGCGCCCCCCCCCCCCCCCCTACTCCACCATGGGGATAGAAAAGTTTAGGAGCTCAGTCTATGCTGCATAAACTTCTATGGGACTTGCTGCACGGCAACATCTCGTAGTCCTGTAGAAGGAAATAATCATCTAAAGGTGGGAAACACTCGCTCCGCTAACAAAAGTTCTTACTAGGGATAGGGGTCCCAGTAATAATAATAATTCCTTTATGTATATAACGCACACAGATTACAATCTAATCAACCTACCAGTATGTTTTGGAGTGTGGGAGGAAACCGGAGGACCCAGAGTAAACCCACGCAAACATGGAGAGAACATACAAACTCTTTACAGGTGTTGACCCTGGTACTTGAACCCAGGTACCCAGTATTTGGACCCCCAGTGATTATTTAAATCCCCAACCCTAATGCCAAAATGTCTTTGTTGATTTCATGTTGATTTCTTACAGATTGTCACCTCCAGTTTCACAATGAGAACAATAAACATGTAGAATTTTATAATATAATAACAAATATGCTGGATGATGACATTGACTGATTGGTATTGAAATGTTGCATCATAGATAAAAACTAGGTAGATAGATGGATATGATGATTGATCGCTTGATATGATGATAAATAGATAGATATGATGACAGATTGATTGATTGATTTATTGATGAATAGATGTGATGAATAATAGCAAGATATGATGATTGATAGATAGATATGATAGATAGATGATTGATTGATTGACAGATACATAGTCCAGAGCAGCACAGCAAAAATTATCCCATTAAGAGTGGGTGCTCTACCACAAGGTTGGATTTATCATACACAGGCGCACAGTGCACCAGTGCACTCCACACTACCCAGCACCTGCCAAATATATCAGGAAGCTCCAGGCTTTTCTATGTGAGGTCCTGGTGTAGAAAAGTGCATTAGGTGCCTGTGCCTCAAACTGGCTGCACACTGAATACTGTGCCTATTTCGGTGCTTGTATACCAGAATTCAGGTGCACTAGCTCTGATAACCCCTCCCCTCAGGTTTCTTGCCACACGCATAGATCTATATATATATATATATATATATATATATATATATATATATATATATTGGATAGATAGATATTTAAAGAGAAGCAGCAGCACTCCGATAGTGAATCAAAGCAGGGTGATCTTTATTTCAAGGGTGCAACGTTTCGGTGTGTCCACCTTTTTCAAGCATGAAAACGTTGCACCCTTGAAATAAAGTGCTGCTGCTTCTCTTTAAATATACCAAGAATCCTTTGCCACGGATTGTGCGGATTATGCACCCGGGTTCATAGGTTGTGCTGCCTCTCCTGTTTTTTAAGATAGATAGATAGATAGATAGATAGATAGGAGATAGATAGATTAGCTAGATAGATAGATGAAGATAGTTAGATAGATAGATAGATAGATAGAGAGACATGAGATAGATAGAGATAGATATTAAGAGCAAGCGGGCAGCACTCCGTATGGTGGAAAAAGTAGTAGTGTTTGCTTAATTCATAATTAGCAGCAAAAACAGCTGCTTTTGCTGCTAATTATGGAATAAGAAACACTACTACTTTTTACCATAATACGGAGTGCTGCCCGCTTTCTCTTATATATATTGCTGAGGGACTTCAGGTCTAGTCCCAGGACGCCTGCACCCACCACATCCGTGGTTTGTGCTGCTTGGACTTTCTTTTTCTACTAGATAGATAGATAGATAGATAGATAGATAGATAGATAGATAGATAGATAGATAGAAAGATAGATAGATAGATAGATAGAAAGATAGATAGATAGATAGATAGATAGATAGATAGATAGATAGATAGATAGATAGATAGATAGATAGATAGATAGATATGGGCTGATAGACAGACAGACAGACAGACAGATATGAGACAGGCAGGTATGAGATGGATTGGTATATAAATATGATGGATAAATAGATAGATATAGACCAGCACCAGTGTCTTTCCTATCTGACACACAATGAAGCATATGCTCTTATATCCCCATTGCTGGACCCTGTAAGTCATGGCTGGCTCATGTCTGTACCCAAAATACTTGAGTCTCTGCCAAATGCAATGATTGGCATGTGTTCAAATCGCTGCAGACCATTCTTCTTATCTGCTCAGGCAGCACACTGGGCCATTTGCATGTGAATTATTAGTTGTTATTTGGCACGAAACTTTGGGTATTTTACCAATTAGTGGAGTGGAAACACTGCGGATTCCTGAGCGTGGCGTTGGGGGCTGTTGTGTGTTACATTCCGTCCTTTGTATGGAGAAGGCATTAGACGACTTCCTCCGGGAATGACTGTATCTTTTTTTTACGTTATTCAAGGAACTTTTAAAGGAAAAGTTGTGTTTTGTAGCCTATTTTTATCCGGATCAGGATAAACCTGATTAATATTTTGCTGAAGGGTTTTTGGTGTTCTTCCAGGTGGAAGAATAAGTTCTCTTATCTCTATGACACATTAAGCTGTCTCAGATCTGTCCTTAAAACTTAAAGAGTCAATTTTTGTAATAAAAAGGTAACAATCTTGTAGCAGTGCTTTATATTGTGTGGTTCTTCTGTTTTGCCTGCTATTACAATGTATGCATACATTTATGAATAAAACTTGATGTAACCATTTTGGAATCTATCATCAAAATCCATCCTGATAAACCAGGGACATTACTCATAGATCCAGGCACCGTGACTGTGGTAATCTACATATATTTGTTATCTATGGATCCCTTTCTTCTAAAATCAACTTTTATAATTATTTTAATGCGCCAGGAGGTCTCTCGGCACTTCCTCCCTCCCATTGTGTGAGATCACATCAAGCAGAGTTAAGGGAGAAGTATTGAGGGAGCAGAGTGGGACACTGTAACCGTCTGTGAAGCTGGAGCACATAGGGGCTCCGGTAATGCCCCCCAGAGCTCCTCTGGCATAATTATAAAAGTTGATTTTAGAAGGAAGATTCCCACAGTCCTGGTGCCTGGATCTATGAGTAAGTGTCCCTGGTTTATTATGATGGATTTTTAAGGCAAATTTCCTTTAAAGTAAACCTGTCTTATAGGGTTAACCAGAAAGATCAAACTAAATAGGTCCAAAACATAATAAATTGTAATTTTTTTGCATCCCATAGATATTAGATATGGAAAATCTTCCAAGACAGCGATCTCGTAATTACATGGGGCTGACCACCTTGATCTGTTTTGCCCAATGCAGTCACATGATTCATGATGACTCAACATAACTTGGATTAGAAGGTGGTAGAGTCATGTGATTATACAGAACTTTTTGTGGCACCTTCTGAGGACCTTAATAGTCCAATTGGACATATTTCCTAATACATTTATATTGGTAAGTGTGTTATTTTACTAATATTAACACACACTGTGATTTTTTTTTCTCTATGGATAATCCCTTTAAGGACTGTTGAGTTAAAGAATCTGTCAGTATCAGGGTTACATAGAGTTTATTTCTTATATAAGCATTGGATTTCAGGTTCATGCCCCTTTAACATGAATAAGAAGTGCATGGCTATAAACACCAGATCCAGACAACCCCTTTAATATCAACCTCATTGTAAACCTTTCTAACCTCAATCTAAACACTTGCTTTTGGTTGTAAATACTAGCGACCTTTCCTTCTTGATTAAAGACAGTATAGAAGTGCCGCCAGCGGTATCAGTCTCCGGTAACCCGCCCTGTCAGCTCTGATATACTCCGTCCATTAGGCACTCAGTACGGCCACCATCTATCACATTACTCATCCCCGTCACGCCGATGTGGTCCTGCGGTCCGTGCGCCTCTATTTATCCATAAAAAAGTTCATCAAAAATAAATTATCTACAAAATGACAGGGAGAGACTGGAAAGCGATGTCTCATCACCGGGGAAAACCTCAACCAATGACGACCTGAAATAGGCAACGATGAAGACGACATCCCGAGATCTAGATGGAGGGGGACGTTACACATCTGTTTTCATTAGTGAAATTTATCATCATTTTTCAATGAAAAAAAAAAGAATCGGCAATTGAATTTTTGTGAGAAACATAATGGGGGTCATTTACTAAGGGCCCCATTCGCATTTTCCCGACGTGTTACCCGAATATTTCCGATTTGCGCCGATTTTCCCTGTATTGCCCCGGGATTTTGGCGCACGCGATCGGATTGTGGCACATCGGCGCTGGCATGCACGCAACGGAAATCGGGGGGGCGTGGCCGAGCGAAAACCCGACGGATTCAGAAAAACCGCCGCATTTAAAACAATAAAAGTGTCGCTTGGGACGCACTTACCTTCACTTGGTCCGGCTCGGTGAACTTGAGTGCGTTCAGATGCTTTTCAGCGCAGCAGCGCCACCTAGTGGACGGCGGAGGAACTACCTTGATGAATTCCGGCCGGACCCGAATCCGGCGCAGAGAAAGCGCCACTGGATCGCGAATGGGACTGGTAAGTAAATCTGCCCCAATCAGAACTGGGTAGCCAAAGAATATACGTATAAGATTTTTTTAGAATAGGAAGGTTTAAATCTTACACCTATAATACCCCCCAATATCCAACCCCTCAGATTGACCAATCCTGCACCAGGATTTTTTCTTTACTGAAAAGATACATCACAAAGTTTTTTTTTTTAAATATTTGCTTGTGCTATTGATTCATGAAAAATGTATTTCAAAGTTATAAAATAGAAAGAGTAATTCAATAGATGCACAAAACTACATCACTTTATTGCAACTTCCTCTTTAAAGAAGACCCGTCACCAGAATTTTACCCCTCAGACCAGTAATTCCTGCTGGTAAAGGGTTAAAAGTCCCCCCCCCCATATCACCTTATATTATCTGCCACTTAGGCACTGTACCTTAATTACAGGTCGTTTGTTTGATATGCAAACTAGTATAGATGAGTCATATTCTGACTAGAAGAGTCATGTTTTCACCAGACTGCCAGTGATCCACGCCTCCCTCTTGTTTGACAGCTCAGTGTCACTTGAAATCTTGGCCTGAGCAGACAGGAAGTCCGTTTTTTTTTTGTCCACTTCCTGTCCTTACCAGAATGCTGTCCCTCTCACTGTATGGTGAATTTATCAGTGAGCACTGTGTGGGAAACTGCAGATCTTGTCACCATTTCATGCACCCTGTGATGGGTCTGGCCACATGGTGGGGGGTAAAGCCATCTACCAAAGGAGAGAGCAAACACAGATAAAGGCCGAAAAAGTTTGGGGAATTATTTTACTGCTGGGAGGAGGCAGATATAAGCTGAGGTGCAGTGTGCGTTGGGGGGGGTTGGGGGGATGAATAAGACTTATTGTGCTCGTTCTTGATGACAGGTTCCCATTAAAGTTTCCCCATTGTGACTGTGTCTGAGGTTTTGTGTCTTGAACAGTAGCAGATCATAATATGGCGACCAAGGATTTCCAAGGGACCTAAACCCCTCACTAAATTTGAGAGTGATCTCCAGCTCTGGACTGATTGTGAATGTCAATGTGTGTCAGCTCTTGAAACACATATATACAGTACAATAGCAGTTCCAGGAGCTTTAAAGGTCCTCCTAAGGTCTCAAAACTGCAGAACAAAACGCCAACAGAAGTTTGGTTCTGGTACATAGGTAGACAGTAAATATTGAACCATTCAACAAAATTACACTTGTGTCGGGCTGATAATATTCATACAGCCCAGGACCCATGACAGGCTTATCTCCCCCTGGTCCCCACTATTATAGTTCTGATGGAAATATCCTAAAGGACATCCACCAGAGCATATAATAATAACAATTCCTTTAATTATATAGGGCACACAGATCAGTCCATGTCCCCAATGGGGCTCACAATCTAATCAACCTACACACTCCAAAAGTATGTTTTGGAGTGTGGGAGGAAACCGGAGGACCCGGAGAAAACCCACGCAAACATGGAGAGAAAATATGCAGATGTTGACCTGGATGGGACTTGAACCCAGGTCCCCAGCACTGCAAGGCTGTAATGCTAACCACTGAGCCACAGTGCTGGCCACTACAGCAAGCCACATGTAGAAGAAGATGTCTTTCCATTGCCAGAATCCTTATATCATGGCCACGGGGCTTTGTATTTGGGATATTAGGTCTTTGAGATACTTTTACATAATTGTCCAATATCCAGTTTCTTCAAGACGTCAACTTTCTCTCGCGCCATTCCGGGTCCAATCCTAAATCTTCATTCCACTTAGCTTCACCCATATCCAGTGTCAGCTGCCGCGTGATATCCCCCCGAGGTAAAGATCTCCTAAAAGTGGTTACTGTAGGACAAGTAGAATTCTACCATTCAAATATTTTCTTCCAAATTGATAACTTCACTTGTTGGTTCATGTTTCAGGTCATAGTTTGGGTCAGTCAGGAATTACTTGAAAAATTCCGAAAATATTTTGATATCTGCTTCCGGTGCAGAGCGTCTTACTTCATGTCAGTCTCACTTCTCTATGATCCATATGATGGTTTTTTTTAAGGTGATATTTGACAAAATCTACTGCAATCTCACTATTTTTGGTCACACAAGCCACCGTAGAAGAGTCATAGTATGTCCTGTGATCCAGATCAATTTGTCACCCAACAGATTTGTTAGGAGTAACAATGGTCTAAGTCATTAATAGGTCATTAGGCTCCACTGGATGCCATTGATATCCATTGTTCATTGGATTTGGAAGAGTCTTATGCCTTGGTGCACCAATGGAGGACATACAGTATTTTTCGGACTATAAGGCGCACCGGAGTATAAGGCGCACCATCAATAAATGCCAGCTAAAACATCTAGGTTCATATATAAGGCGCACCATACAATAAGGCACACCTGATTATAAGGATGAATGACCAGCAGGTGGCAGACCTGTGCACAGTTCAAGGCAGTACAGTAAGTACAGTTCATATATAAGGCGCACTGGACTATAAGGCGCACCGAGAAATTCAAAGGATTTTTTGTGCGCCTTATAGTCCGAAAAATACGGTAATACAATCTGTGAACATGGATGACCTAAGCTGCCAAATGTGGTGTTGTAGTACAGTGGCTTAGTGGTTAGCATTACAGCCTTGCAGCGCTGGGGACCTGGGTTCAAGTCCCAGGGTCAATATTTGCAAAGAATTTGTATGTTCTCTCCGTGTTTGTGTGTAGTTCTTCTGGGTCCTCCAGTTTCCTCCCACACTGCAAAACATACTGGTAGGTTGATTAGATTGTGAGCCCCATGGGGACAGGGACTGCTTTGGGAAGCTCTGTGCAGCGCTGTGTAATCTGTGTGCGCTATATAAATCAAGAATTATTATAATTAATTACATTGAAGCTGAGCTAAGAGGTCACCATAACCCTGGACATAACATATTAATTCCGGATGATCAGGGACCAGAAACCAGAATGCCCCACACATAATAATATCTGCCTCTAAAGAGGGCACCTACCTTCACTGGGTTGAACCAAATTATCAATTTAGTACCTACCCACAGCAAAGGCGAATGATTGGACATGTTAAAATTATGGAAACAACCACCATAGTTTTGGGTTGTCCTGGTGAAGATGTAACAGGAGGTTCCTTCTGATTACAGTTCTTCTGCAGCCTTCAAGGAAAACGACCATCAAAAGCGGGGACACTTACTGACTTACTCATAGATCCAGGCACCATGACTGTGATAATCTTCTTATAGTTGTTATCCATGGCCTCCGTCCTTCTAAAATCCACTTTTATAATTATGCTAATGTGACTGAAGAGCACTGGGGGGTGTAACCACAGTCCCTCCATGCTTCACATGCTGTTACACTGTCTCACCTTCCCCTCGTGCTCCCTATGCCTGCTTTAAGCTCACACAGTGGGAGGGGAAAGTGCTTCTGCACAGTGTAACAGCGTGCAAAACGGAGGGGCTCTGGTAATGCCCCCCCCCCCCCCCCCAGAGGTCTTCTGGCTCATTAGCATGATTATAAAAGTTGATTTAGAAGGAAGGAGGCCGTGGATAACAAATATAAGAAGATTACCACAGTCCCGGTGCCTGGATCTATGAGTAATGTCCCTGGTTTATGATGGATTGTGATGGTAGGTCTCTGTAGGATGCAGATCCTCCATGTGTGTATCACATGTATGTAGCAGTAAAGTGTCACTGGAAATGTTACTGACAGATCTGAATATACATTTGCAGGGGGAAAGTGAGAATTCTTCATGTAGCCATATGTGCAGCTCTGATCCTGCCAAGGGGGTGACGACTACAGCTCACACATATGACACTGCTTATATTTGGGATTCTATTCTGATTTACAGATGGAATAGTCGAAATGTCATGTTATCAATCACATTCTATGTATCCTTTGTTTCCAAGTTTTTCCCCAATAACCACAGATATATGTCCAGCCGCACCACGTATGGATGTATACTGGCAGGAATAACTCTCCAAAGGAGAAACTATCCACAGGATCAGTAATAAGGGCAGTGGTTGAAGCTGTATGGGCATATTAGTCCTATTTTCAGGCAGCATATTATAGAGCAAGGGGAGCTGAGTATATTGTACATAGTGTCCCATCTGCAGGCGGCATGTTATAGAGCAGCAGGAGCTGAGCAGATTGTACATAGTGTCCTATCTGCAGGCAGCATGTTATAGAGCAGGAGGAGATGAGCAGACTGTACATAGTGTCCTATCTGCAGGCAGCATGTTATAGAGCAGGAGGAGATGAGCAGACTGTACATAGTGTCCTATTTGCAGGCAGGATGTTATAGAGCAGGGGATGCTAAGCAGAATGTACATTGTGCCCTATTGCCAGGCAAGATGTTATAGAGCAGTAGAAGCTGAGCAGAATGTACATTGTGGCCGAAGCTGGAATGTAGCATGTTATAGAGCAAGACAAGCAGATTGTACATAGTTTCCTATCTGCAGGCAGCATGTTATAGAGCAGGAGGAGCTGAACATATTGTATATAGTGTCCTATCTGCAGGCAGGATGGTATAGAGCAGGATAAGCTTAGTTGAATATATGTAGTGTCCTATCTGCAGGTAGCAGGAGAAGCTGAGCAGATTGTACATAGTGTCCTATCTGGAGGGAACATGTTATACAGCAGGAGGAGCTGAGCAGATTGTACATAGTGTCCTATTTGCAAGCAGAATGTTATAGAGCAGGAGGAGCTGAGCAGATTGTAAATAGTGTTCTATATGCAAGTAACATTTTATAGAGCAGGAGGAGCTGAGCAGATTGTGTATGTGGTCCTTTCTGTTATAGAGCACGTGGAGCTGAACATATTGTACATAGTATCCTATTTGCAGGCAGCATGTTATAGAGCAGGATGAGCTGAGCAGTTTGTACATAGTGTCCTATCTGCAGGCAGCATGTCATAGAGCAGGAGGCGCTGAGCAGATTGTTCTTAGTTTCTACAGACACGACAAGCCACCTGCAAATGGGACTCTATGTAAAACCTGCTCCGCTCCTTCTGCTCTATAACATCCTGGCAGCATTTTCAATAATACGTTAGCTTCTTATTAAACTCCATGGTCGAGTTTCCATCTCCAGCCTCCTCCAGTCATCCCACCGTCTCCTATACTATTACTCAGCTCATGAAGACGTCTCATTAGGTTCCTTCTCCACCAGGCTTCAGACTTTGTACAGTCCCACTCCCTCTCCGCAGATCTGTAGTAGTAATTGCTGCCTATCATTAACTTGGACTTTGTACATTTCTAATTCTCAGGCATATGTTACCTTTGATCACTTGTGCATGTACAAATGGCGTCCATTCTGCGCAGACCCACCAGCCGCCATCCATCACCGCTCCTTATCTCCTGCTCCTGTTTCATGTGGGTGAGGAATGTTTTTAGGATAAATGAATGGCCAATCATTGAGCTAAAGGTTATCCGAAGGATAATAATGAGCCCTAGAGAAAAAGGAAATATTTATCAAGGTCTATAAATCACCAGATAATATCTGTGCTACTTTTTACTTAATAACTTAGTCCGCGCTTGAATACCCTTAACATAGGCAAAACTTATATAGTGGAAGTCCCACCTATAGGACCCCCATAATCAGTTCAATGACCCCCTGATCAGAACTGCAGTCAGTGTAAGGTATTGTCTCTGTATAATCCTACTTTTGTGTATGTTGTCAGTTGCAGCAGGATTTTGAAAAATAAGTTCATGTTTCAGGATTGTAGCTGGACTTGGGGCACTAGGAGAATGTCCTTACACTGTTGTTCTGTGAGATCTCTACATTTAAGGCTGTAGAATGGATGAATATTATATTTATATAATATTAGGGACTTTTGAACAGGTCAATGCAGAAAGCAGCAGTGCGAACACATGCCTCCAGTGTAGCAAGTCCAGTTACAATCCTGGAATATAAATCCATCTTTCACAGTCCTGCTGCTACTAATAACACAAAGGCAAAAGTGAAAGTGCTATTACACTGATCTCCAGGAACAATAAGAAAATAATATCTGCAGAAAGCGTGGAGGTCAGCAGTGTGTGGACACAGTCCTAATGCATCAATCCATGTAATATCCTGGAATATAAATACATTTTTTACAGTCTACAAAGGTTCTATTACACTAATCTTCAGGACCAATAGCTAAAACAGTCTGCAGAGAGTTATAAGCTCAGCAGAGAGAGAGAGCACCAAGTCCAGCTACAAACCATGAATTATAAATCCATTTTTAACAATGTTTCTGCTACTAAAACACACTTATTTACACACGTACATTTACACAGATCTCCAGGGACAAAAGCCTAAAACTGTTTGTAAAGAGCTAAGAGCTCAAAGTGTGAGGACACAATACTAAGTCCAGCTACAATGTGTGAATATAAATCCATTTTTCATAGTCCTAATGCTACTAATAAAACATACACAAAGGTTCTATTACACTGATCCCCAGGACTAATACCTCACACTGTCTGCAGAGAGCTAGGAGCTCAGCAGAGTGAAAGCAACACCTACTGTATCATGTCCAGCTACAATCATGGAATATAAATCCATTTTTCACAATTTACTGCTACTCAAACACACATAAAGGTATGTTTAAACAGATCTACAGGGAGAATATGTCTAAAACTGTTTGTAAAAAGCTAACACCTAATGCGCCAAGTCCAGCTACCATAATGGAATATAAATAATTTTTTTTACAGTCTTGCCACTTCTAATAACACATACAAAGGTATGATTACACAGATAACCAGGGATGATACCTAACTCTGTCTGTAGAGAGTTAAGAGCTCACCAAGTCCAGCTACAATCTTGGAATATAAATCAATATTGATGTGATTAGAGGCAGGGGATCTAGCAAAATGTACATTATGCCCTATTACCAGGCATTGTTATAAGAGGCATTAGAGCTGAGCCGAATGTACTATTATAGAGCAGGAGGAGCTGAGCAGATTGTACATAGTCTCCTATCTGCAGGCAGCAAGTTATAGAGCAGGGGGAGCTGAGCACATTGTACATATTGTCCTTTCTGCAGGCAGCATATTATAGAGCAGGGGGAGCTGAGGAGATTATACTTAGTGCCCTATCTGCAGGCAGCATGTTATTTAGCAGGAAGAGCTGAGGAGATTGTCCATAGTGTCTTATCGTCTGGCAGCATGTTATAAAGCAGGAGAAACTGAGCAGATTGTACATAGAGTCCTATCTGCAGGCAGCATGTTATAGAGCAGGAGGAGCTGAGCACATTGTACATAGTGTCCTGTCCTCAGGCAGCATGTTATAGAGCAGGAGGAGCTGAGCACATTGTACATAGTGTCCTGTCCTCAGGCAGCATGTTACTGTACAGGAGAAGCTGAGGAGATTGTATATAGTGTCCTATCTGCAGGCAGCGTGTTATAGAGCAAGAGGAGCTGAGCTGATTGTACATAGTGTCCTATCTGCAGGCAGCATGTTATAGAGCAGGAGGAGATGAGTAGATTGTACATAGTCTCCTATCTGCAGGAAGCATGTTATAGAGCAGGAGGAGCTGAGCAGATTGTTAGAGCTAAATTTGGCAGCTCTTAACAGTTGTATTGATAGGTTTGTGTCCAAGCAGTGAGACTCCATGGATCTACAATATCCTGTATTTGCTCTTTATTTTGACTTTGTGAAATGCAGAATATTCACAAGAAGTCCTGATCCTAAGAGCTCGCACTCCGGTGCTAAGAATCAGATAACCGCGCTGAATTCCTCCCTTATATTCCTTTCGGTTATGGTTTATCTTCCGATTTCTTGATTTATTTTCGCATTGTGGTTACTTTTCTCTGTTTGTTTTGCCTTTTATGTGTAAATGTTGGGTTTTCGGAAGTTTCCCCAGTGGCCGCTGTAAATAGATGTAATAACAAGTTCCATATGTACGTGGGCGTGCGCTGCATATCTTACCCTGCGACGCTTTAATATTTTACCAAACACTGAAGCGGAGAGACTGCAGATGGAGCGGATGGATGGCAGGAGCCGTGTCGTAACATTGTGACAATATACGAGGGATAAAGTCCTGACAACCCGCGATGGGACACATGTGAGTAATTAGCGCTTTATGGAAACGCTCCAGCTCCATTGCCTCTATTTAAGCCGCGTTCTTTCTGGTGCGCAATTTGTAGTTAAAACAGATGCCGGAATAATTTCACCATCTTCATAACGAGTCCCCGCTACTGAAAAACCTCTGTCTTGGCTCAACGTCCATTGGCGTAGAATGTGCAAAGTTGCTGCGTCCTTCAGAGCCGTTCGCTCAGCACTCGTGCTCCAGCTTCAAGCCATGTGTATTGATGTGCAGTATATGGTCAAAAGTATGTGACCCCCCTGCTAATAATTGGCCTCAGTTTCCTGACTCATCCAATGCAAAGTGCTGCATAACATCAAGCACGCAGACATGCGACCTCCATAGACGGCCAGAAGAAGTAGTAGAGATCATATAGAAGTCATGGGAGGCTACTCATTTTTGGATCTGCTAATGTGATGGTCGAGAGCTAAGAAGGGAAGGACCTCGGGGCGGCAGAGTGAAGATCAAGTCCCTGCTGCAGACGGACACTATTAACAATCTGGTTCAGACCTCCTCCTGCGCTATAACATGCTGCCTGCAGATAGGACACTATTTGTCATCTGCTCAGCTCTCCTGCTCTATAACATACTCGCATGCAGACAGGACCTATGTACAATTGGCTCAGCTCCTCCGCTCTATCACCGCACCAATTTTTTTTTTTGCCAACGCACAGTAAAAACAATATTATGAGCCAAACCAAAAAAAAAAAAATACACACAACATACATGGGGCGCACTGATGAATCATTAACAACAATGGATCGAACCATAGATCCAAATTCAAAAGACAAATTGCACAATGATGAATCCCCCCACACAGAGTAATACACAGTAATTCCGGGGCTTATGTAGAGGCAAATGTGCTGACAGCTTGTACTATCTAGTGATTGTCCCGGGGGGGGCAGCACTGGGGCTTCAATCACATCCACTGTGTGAGGGGAAACAACTGAGGAACATCAATGTCTGGAATGCACAAACAGTGAGGGTGCATTCATGCGTGGCACAACCCATGTGTAACACATGTGTTTTGTAACGCAATGTTAACAGCAATGAATCAGTCAAATCTCCATCTTCTCAGCTGTTCTGATGCCCTACTATCACGTGTGAACTACGATGGGGTCGTTTGCCAAACGAGCCGGCAAAAAAAGAGCCTGCTCATTCGTAAGTGACTAACACCCGCCCCCCACAGACTCCTCACCCATTCCCCCTTATAACCCATAAAATCATGGATAAAAGTGTGGGTATGGGGTGACTACTGGCCTGGGCTCCCATATTATATATTTGACTAGAGGCCGTCAGCCGATCGCAAAAGAGCACTACGGAAATTCCCATCACTAGTGATTAACCAGCACCCCTGAGTATTTGTTTAGCTCCGCTGACTAAACCCTTCTCCAGAAGCCCCCCTTTGCCTCCGTACAGTTTCTACATCGGCTCATCCTACTTCGCGCAGAACCGAGTGTATCTTATGGCGGACCATTGAGCAGCTCCATTATTGCCTTTTTCGACCAGCTCTGACATCTCTGGTGACAATTCGGATTCATCTTCTTCCCACCGTACTTTGCGCCTGGGTTTGACTCTGCCGGCCCTGACCTTGGCCTATCTAAACCTATTTCTTTGCTTGACCCCCCTTTCATCATAATATCGCATGATAAACTAAGACCAACGCCCGGATTAATACTCGTAAAACATGCCGGATCATCCTGGCCAACAATAAGCCTGTAATGAACCGTTTGCCAGCCCCCCCTTTTCGGGACCACTCCATGAAGGTAGCCTTGAGCCCCTCCTGCCCAATCTCGCTGCAGACGCACATATGAAGATACCTTTGTCCTTTGTCCCCCCTTTACAATCTGAATGGTTTTACATCTCGGTATTGGACCGCTGCTGAGAACTGCATAGGGACCACATCTAAATGAAGGGACCCACATTCTCGAAATGTGGTCCGGATCCCTAGTATACAAGGTTATGTTTATAAATAGAATATCCCTTAAAAGAAATCTACCAACAAAATCCCTCCTGATAACACCATGTGGACATTCCCAATAGTCCAGTCAACCGGCGACGCTGGTAATGTTATAGAGCAGGAGGAGCGGAGCAGATTGTACATAGTGCCCTATCTGCAGGCAGCATGTTATAGAGCAGGAGGAGCTGAGCCGATTGTACATAGTGTCCTGTCTGCAGGCAGTATGTTATAGAGCAGGAGGAGCAGAGCAGATTGTACATAGTGCCCTATCTGCAGACAGCATGTTATAGAGCAGGAGGAGCTGAGCAGATTGTATAGTGTCCTATCTGCAGGCAGCATGTTATAGCGCAGGAGGAGCTGAACAGATTGTACATAGTGTCCTGTCTGCAGGCAGTATGTTATAGAGCAGGAGGAGCGAAGCAGATTGTACACAGTGCCCTATCTGCAGGCAGCATGTTATAGAGCAGGGGGAGCTGAGCCGATTGTACATAGTGTCCTATCTGCAGGCAGCATGTTATAGAGCAGGAGGAGCTGAGCAGATTGTACACAGTGTCCTATATGCAGGCAGCATGTTATAGAGCAGGAGGAGCTGAGCAGATTGAACATAGTGTCCTATCTGCAGGCAGCATGGTATAGAGCAGGAGAAGATGAACACATTGTACATAATGTCCTATCTGCAGGCAGCATGTTATAGACCTCGAGGGCTTGGATTTAGATTCCTAAATCTTATAAGGTTTATCAGTAATTATATTGCAGAAATATTTAACACTGTCAGATCCAGGATCACAGACACCAGTGTATTATGAGTCAGCCGTATGGTTGACATTATGGTTCATTTTGTTGGATCGAGATTTATATTGATGATAAAATTATGGCAGTAAGATAGATGCAATACATGTTATGAGAAGACCCCATTGGGGGTCATTTACTAAGGGCCCGATTCGCGTTTTCCCGACGTGTTACCCGAATATTTCCGATTTGCGCCAATTTCCCCTGTATTGCCCCGGGATTTTGGCGCACGCGATCGGATTGTGGCACATCGGCGCCGGCATGCGCGCAACGGAAATGGGGGGGGCGTGGCCGAACGAAAACCCGTCGGATTCGGGAAAACCGCTGCATTTAAAAACCGAAAATGTGTCGCTTGGGAAGTGCTTACCTTCACCTGGTCCAGCTCGGTGTATTCCGGTGCGTTCAGATGATTTTCAGCGCAGCAGCGCCACCTGGTGGACGGTGGAGGAACTACCTTCATAAATCCTGTCCGGACCCGAATCCTGTGCAGAGAACGCGCCGCTGGATCGCGAATGGGCCGGGTAAGTAAATCTGCCCTATTGTGTAGGACATCCCAAGGACATGAATGGGCTCTCATCTTATATGGGCATCAATCGCTTCCTGAAATGAGGAGAAGATAATGCAGACGACAACTCTCCACTTATAAAGAGCAGGACATAAACCCAAGGAAAAGACTCAAAGTCATCTCCAAATCTTCCATCAAGAGGTCTATCGGTGTGTAAGAGTATAATGGGTGGTCCAAGTTTTCCTGTTATCCCCTTAGCTGGATATAATGAAGGACTAGAAGGTCTGAGCCATCTAGTTACGTTAATGGAACCCTAAGCTCATGAACGAATTAATTCCAAAAGTCCAACACTAAGTCCAGATCAACCCCTTCAATTTGTATGTAACAAAACCACTGATTCCAATGGGTATGACTGACCATCTAATATACATGGGGTCACACCATATCTCCCCTGACCACCAATGTCCTAAGATCATTGCTTCGGGCAATTAGATTTGAACTGCCCAATCTTTATGACGACCACAAGGGGCGTTGAGTATGTCGTGTAGAGGCTTGTCCCAGGGAACAATGAAAATTCTGCAAACTTTCCTCAAAACCGAGTGGCCAGCCTCATGCCTATTGAGTCTTACGGTGGGCCGATCTGATTCTTTTGGCTGCTATAGATTGTCATGGGTGGATTACGGAACATTTGTTCTTTATTCCCTTTTGGAGCTCTAGGTAAGTGACCCCCTACCCATACAACAGAATTTTGCAATGTTCCATTCTATTCTGGTTGGTCCACTATTCACCCCCTAAATTGGGTATCTCCAATAATAAGTGATGTCTTCTTCACAGATACGCCCCCTATATTCTTCCCGCTCAGGGCAGTATAGGCGGCATATCTTTGACTTATAGGCACTTTCCCTGAAGAAGCTGGTGGCCATTGTCAGGGCTCGGGGTCAGTGAACCCCCTGGACCTCCGCGGACGATGACACAAGCCAACACCTGGGACCGGAATCTAAATGCCAACCGGTCTTCACCAGAGCCCACCCCAGAGCAAGATGGTTTTACTGTGGCGTGGTACCACCAGGTCGTTCTTCAGGCATGACTTGTCTACGGTGGCAGCCAAGGTACAGGTACAGGTACAGTCGAGGCAGTCTCGTGGTCAGTAACGGGCAGATGGTTCAGGCAGGCGGCAATGATGCGAGGTTGAGGACGTAGCAGGTGGTCAAGGCTGGAAGCAAAGGAGCAATGCCAGGGTCAGGTCTGGGGTCACAACGGGAAGTCAGAGCCGGAACAAGGAACGCAGTGGGAAGCTTTCTCATAGGCAATAAGCACTAAGATCCGTCAGGGGTTGCCGGGAGAAGCCGGTTTTTATGGAAACCTGGAAGTGGCCAGCGCTGGGCCTTTAAATCTGCGAGTGCCGGCACGGCCGTGCCTTTGGAACCGGTGACACGCGCTGGGCAGACTGGATGGGAACAGGAGCGCGGAGAGGTAAGTGGGTTGCCTAAATAAACAAAGAGTTTAGTTTTCTGAGCAGAGGGTCTCTTGAACTTTACCCCATTCCTGTCCAGTTTCTAAAAATAAAACACTTTGAAAATATTTTCAATTTTTTGACTTTTATTTAGATAATGTATGTGCCGAATGTCAAACCAGAAAACATCCAAAATCACTTTGGCAGATTAATCGAAGCAAAAATGAACGTTGGTCGTGAGTCTGTAATGGAGCGTGATATAGTAGTACAGCAGACACTCGGTACAAGAGAAGCTCGAGACCCCCTCCACCCGCCCCAATGGTCTAACAGAGTCCTACCTTACCACAGATCTTGAGTTTGCCAAAATTTCGAGGATACATTTCGAGAAAATTTGGAAGTCGGCCAAATAAAATTTTGGCAAAGTTTACTCCAATTTTAGGAATTGAACAACTTTATGGATCAGCCATAGTTGTTTCCGTTTTGAAGGTCCCCACACCCCTCCTCCCCCCAACTAATGACTAAAGGGAAAACGTCTTTCCAAGTATAAAAATGTCCCCCAAACACATAAAAAATTAGTCTCACCTCATTCATCTCAGACTATTGGTAGCAAATGCTGAATTCATGAAAAGGCACAAGGCGTTTCAGAAAAAGAAAAGTTTCCATGCAAAAAGCAAGAAATGTAAACCTACTACGGGGTCTGGATTAAAGGGTTTGCACAAGATTAGAATTACACAGCGTCGCACCACAGGTTGTATGTAGTGTTGCAGATTTGGTTGTATGTAGTACTGCAGATCTGGTTGTATGTAGTACTGCAGATCTGGTTGTATGTAGTATTGCAGATCTGGTTGTATGTAGTGTTGCAGATCTGGTTGTATGTAGTGTTGCGAGCAGGAGGAGCTGAGCAGATTGTACACAGTGTCCTATCTGCAGGTAGAATGTTATAGAGCAGGGGGATCTGAGCACATTGATCATAGTGCACATTTTACAGGCAGCATGTTATAGAGCATATTTTACTAAAATAGGAATAATCTTATACACATTACATTATTCAGACCAAAATCTGCAGTAAGTGTGTCATTTCCCATTGCATGACTGCAGGTAACAGTCTCCTGATCGAGTTATCCATGACCTGACCTCCTTTCTATAAATTCTTTGTATCCATGTCTTCCCTTTTCTGGGAGGGCGGCCAATTCCTGAAACCCAAATGAAAGGATAAATATGTGACATGACTGTGTTTTCCTCTGAATAGAGCTCAGTTAATAACCTGCGTTGTTCTGAGCTTCGTGTAACATGTGGGTGCGTTGATGTCATTCCTGAAATATAATTTATTGCATAGTTAATATCATTGGTGGTCGGCTTATTATATGGAGCTATATATTGGGCTTTACACAGTTCTGTCGTCTATGAGATTATCCAACATTTTATGGCTATAGCTTGATGGTATAACGCTAAAGGTTCTTGAGCGCTAGCGATAACGGATCTTCATGTTCCTGATTCCGACTTGTAGACCAATGATTCTGATTCTTGGTGATCAAAGCAAAGTGAAGATCCCTGTACTGGGGTTAAAGAGAACCTGTCACCAGGTTTTACCTACTGAACTACTTGCCCCCCTCAGGTCGGGCATGAAATGTCCCTTCTAGAATTTAATCTTTTATGTGAAAAATCACCATGACAGGACCTTAAAGGAAACCTACCACTTGAAGTGGCAGGTATAAGAAGGACATACCGAGCACCAGTTCAGGTGGAGCTGGTGCCGGAGCTTATTTTTGTTAGTGTTTTAAACCGTGGTATCGCGGTTTAAAACGCTTTTTAAACTTTATTGCCGAATCTGCTTCGGCGCAGGGAGGTACGTGCTCGGCGCTTACCATGCGCGCTGCTCTCCTTCACTTCCTATGTAGCCGCGCGCCCGGTCGCGCGCATGGTAAGCGCCGAGCGCGTACCTCCCTGCGCCGAAGCAGCTTCGGCTATAAAGTTTAAAAAGCGTTTTAAACCGCGATACCACGGTTTAAAACACTAACAAAAATAAGCTCCGGCACCAGCTCATCCTGAGCTGGTGCTCGGTATTTCCTTCTGAAACCTGCCACTTCAAGTGGTAGGTTTCCTTTAATCGTATATTCATGAATACTATCATAAGGTCCTGGCAGGGCGATTGGTCATGGACAGGTAGAGATCACATGACCCTCCATCTGCGTCCATTTTATGGACAGGAATCTCTGGCTGATGAGGTAAAAGACAGGAGGCTTCACTTTACATATCAAGAAAGCGGAGCAGAACTATTACTAGATGTACACTCACCGGCCACTTTATTAGGTACACCATGCTAGTAACGGGTTGGACCCCCTTTTGCCTTCAGAACTGCCTCAATTCTTCGTGGCATAGATTCAACAAGGTGCTGGAAGCTCCTCAGAGATTTTGGTCCATATTGACATGATGGCATCACACAGTTGCCGCAGATTTGTCGGCTGCACATCCATGATGCGAATCTCCCGTTCCACCACATCCCAAAGATGCTCTATTGGATTGAGATCTGGTGACTGTGGAGGCCATTTGTGTCCAGTGACCTCATTGTCATGTTCAAGAAACCAGTCTGAGATGATTCCAGCTTTATGACATGGCGCATTATCCTGCTGAAAGTAGCCATCAGATGTTACAGGGTACATTGTGCTCATAAAGGGATGGACATGGTCAGCAACAATACTCAGGTAGGCTGTGGCGTGGCAACGATGCTCAATTGGTACCAAGGGGCCCAAAGAGTGCCAAGAAAATATTCCCCACACCATGACACCACCACCACCAGCCTGAACCGTTGATACAAGGCAGGATGGATCCATGCTTTCATGTTGTTGACGCCAAATTCTGACCCTACCATCCAAATGTCGCAGCAGAAATCGAGACTCATCAGACCAGGCAACGTTTTTCCAATCTTTTACTGTCCAATTTCGATGAGCTTGTGCAAATTGTAGCCTCAGTTTCCTGTTCTTACCTGAAAGGAGTGGCACCCGGTGTGGTCTTCTGCCGCTGTAGCCCATCTGCCTCAAAGTTCGACGTACTGTGCGTTCAGAGATGCTCTTCTGCCTACCTTGGTTGTAACGGGTGGCGATTTGTGTCACTGTTGCCTTTCTATCAGCTCGAACCAGTCTGCCCATTCTCCTCTGACCTCTGGCATCAACAAGGCATTTCCGCCCACAGAACTGCCGCTCACTGGATGTTTTTTCTTTTTCGGACCATTCTCTGTAAACCCTAGAGATGGTTGTGCATGAAAATCCCAGTAGATCAGCAGTTTCTGAAATACTCAGACCAGCCCTTCTGGCACCAACAACCATGCCACGTTCAAAGGCCTCAAATCACCTTTCTTCCCCATACTGATGCTCGGTTTGAACTGCAGGAGATTGTCTTGACCATGTCTACATGCCTAAATGCACTGAGTTGCCGCCATGTGATTGGCTGATTAGAAATTAAGTGTTAACGAGCAGTTGGACAGGTGTACCTAACAAAGTGGCCGGTGAGTGTATATTGGTAAATTACCTCATATCCTGCACCCCACACTTACACACACATTATATAAACATGAGGTAAAGTGACGGCTTCAGAATTGACACTTTTCCTGCGACCACTAAACTTGACTCACCTCATGTCAAAATGAGGTGAAAAGAGTCGTATTTCCCTGACTTTGGGTGAGTATTTTTTATAGGTAAACAGGTGAGATTTCACATAAAAATTAAATTCTAGAAAAAGACATTTCATACCCTTCCTGAGGGGGGCAAGTAGTTCAGTAGGTAAAACCTGGTGACAGGTTCTTTTTAACCCCAGTACAGGGATCTTCACTTTGCTTTGATCACCAAGAATCAGAATTGACCCTTTTCTTGTGACCACTAAATTTGACTCTTCTCATGTCAAAATTACATTTTAAGAAAGTGGAGCAAAAATTATCTAATATCCTGCTCCCCCCTGACTAACACACACATTATAAAAAAAATTAGGAAAAGTTGACACCCCCATTAACATAAAACTAGATTTTTGTGCCCTCACCCAGAGTTCGCCAGATCCAGAAATTGTCTGTGCGTCACCTAGCAGAAGGGGATTAGAGGGAATTCTCCCATTACCGGAGCGTCGTGGCGATTCGGACCCCCGGCCCTATCAGACATTTCTGATATATCCTGTTAAAACCCCTTTCAAGCGACGGACTTGAACTTTGTCTGGTTTAGTAATGCTCTGTATTTCACGACTGTAGGTGGTGATTTTATTTCAGCACAGAACAGGATGAGTCAAGGGTCGCCGGGTCAAAAACACAGAACTGGAAATCAAAAGTGAACGCGCACGGCGCAGTGCTTGTAGTAATGTTCTCCGGCGGGGAGGGGGGATAGTGGGGATCATTCTGCCCTCCAGAGCTGTGATCCCATTCACAAGGCTGCAGGAGCTATATGTGGAGCGCTGGGCAGGGGACCCGTCACCTGTTGGGGACTATACTAGCAGCGGGAGCCAAGTCTCCGAGCTTGTCAGTCCTACAAGAGACCTTCTCAGTCCTGGGAGCGTGATTAGACCGGGCTGGAATGCTGTTTGTTTGTTTTTTTCCGTAATCTCTCCCTGTTTTTAAAGTTTCGTTGAAAAAAAAAGGCGTCCGCTGTTTGTTATAGGGACAATGGAAGAAGAAAACGTAATCCGTGAGCCCCAACCTTTTCTGGCTCCGAGTTGCGTGCAAATCAACGGTGAGTAACCGGATTAGTCTCCGAGGAGGTCAGAAGCTGCTCTGCTAAATATATACATAGATATACTATGTGCGGCTTTATCTCTTATACTTAACCCTTCGCTTTGCGACTAAAAGGGTTAAAAGAATTCCAGAATTTGATACAGTAGATATTCGCTGTAGGGGGAAAAAAAAGGGACCAGATCAGGTATCAGTGAGCACGCAGAATACTCCGGAGTTCTCCCTACAAAACAAATGGGATCCTCCGGCTCAGGGAAAGTAATGTTACAGAATTTGGGATTCTTTGTGTGGTGTAGTAAAGGTTTATATGGGATTAGCAGTTAGTGTTCGCTTTACTGCAGCTGTAAAATTTTGTAATTTATACTGTGTGGATATCCGGAGTTTAGACGCTGTGTGGGCATTTTATGTATAATGTATGTGAAATATAAATGTCACATTCCACTACTTAGATCTTACCGTAATCTCCAAACTTGAAATATAAAACAGATTTATCAAAAGTTAGAATGGACTTTAGTCTTATTCTGCACCAGATTTATCAATGTGTCTGATAATGAAAGACAAATCTGGTGTAATGTAAGACTGTGGGGTCGTATTTTGGACCATCTATTTGTTGGTCTAACTTACGCAAGAAAACAGTGCCCAAATTTCGGCACGTTTGCAAAATTTGTGCCACACTGACTTTTTCACTTGAAGACCCTCCCTTTTTCCCAAGGCCTTGGCCCTTTTGTCTTACTAGTCGAAAAAGTTTCTAAAATTTGTCTAAAACCCTTAAAAGTTTGAAAAATTTCCCCCCAATATTAATTTGGTCTTGTTGGCTCAAAGCAGACATGACGGGTGCTGCGGGGCCACTGGAACGAGAGGGTCTGTCTTGGATATCCAAAGCCTTTCCAGTGTCCTTAGACATTGTATGTTCTCTCCGTGTTTGCGTGGGTTTCCTCCAGGTCCTCCGGTTTCTTCCCACACTCCAAAACATACTGGTAGGTTGATTAGACTGTGAGCCCCATTGGGGACAGGGACTGATTTGGCAAACTCTGTGCAGCGCTGGGTAATCTGTAGGCGCTATATAAATAAAGGAATTATTATTATTAATTAATGGCAATAGCTGCCAGATGAATGCTTCTTCAGCCTATAGATATTCCTCCCAATGGTCCTACACACTTGAAAGGGGTGTCACAAGAGACCCTCCATGCTTCAGCTTCACAAACTATTAAACTGTGAAGTAGCACTTTTCTCTTTCACTGAAATTACAGTAGGTAGAGGGAGGGAAGAAGTACTGAGGGATCAGGGGTAGACTGCTCCTGCACAGTGTAACAGCCTGTGAAGCTACAGCATGGGAGTGCTTAGGTAACACCCCCCAAGAGCACTTCTGGCTTAGCATAATTTTAAAAGTTGACTTTAGAAGGATAACAAATATAACAAGATTACCACAGTCACAATGAGTAGGTGTCCCTGGCTTCTCATGTTTGATTTTGGTGGTAGATTTCCTTTAAGGATGTACATTTTTTTTCCTGGGGGAGGGGTGTCTGTGTGCTGTTTTAAATTAAAAAGTCACCCCCCCTTTGTCTAGTATGAACTAATTCCAAATAATTGTTAGGGGGGTGGGGGTTATGAAATCAAATTGGGCGCGTTGTTTAATATTTCCAATTTTATATTAGGTCAAGCACCAGGTTATTCCAATCTACTCATGTGACATATACAGATGCCCGGCCAAGCTGAGGATGCATGTGTATGAAGGAATGTGTATAATGTACATGCCTGGCCTTAGAGATAGGACAATGGGGACTCTCAATAAACTTTACACAAACTTAAGTAAAAACTTAAAACTTAAGTAAGAAAACTTAGGACAAGTCTTCAAGACAAGACAAGGCACAAGACGATTATTTGAATAATATGAAATTTTTTTGTATGTGCTCCCAACAAAGGCTCTATTATAAAAATTATATACCAGCTCATAATAACATATAGATGGCAGATAATCTCCCATATCCGCCAGACAAGACTGACTTTGTCTGTATCAGGAATCACAGGTTTGACCCTGGTGTGAGTCACCCTTAATAGTTCTGGCAATGAATGAACTGTAAGCTCTTCAGGCTACAGATAAACTGTTCCCTAAACATCCTCTGCACACAATTCTATAGAATATAATATACTTAATGATGGGGGATAATTTCTGTAACAACAGAGGGAATCTTCCATTTACCGACACTGCTGTGCTCTGGGCCGCAGAGTTGTGTAAATAGTTGTGTGTTTTGTATATTTACGGTTCAGCGCAGCGACGTATGAAGTAATCCACTTTCTCAGGATTTGTGCTCAGTGACCCTTGAGCTCTGCTGTTTTCTTTCAGTTTAGAAGGATATGTGTCAACATTGTCTTTAAGGATTTCTTCCCCCATTATAGGTTGTGCCCAGCATATACAGGCATCATATAAGGATATCTGCAAGTATCTTATAGATTGTGCCCACCGTATACAGGCACCATATAGGAGATCTGCAAGTATCTTCCTCCATTATAGGTTGTGCCCAGCATATACGGCATCATAAAGGATATCTGCAAGTAATCTTATGATTGTGCCCACCGTATACAGGCACATAAGGATATCTGCAAAGAATCTTCCTCCATTTAGGTGTGGCCCAGCATATACAGGCATCATATTAAGGATATTGCGCAAGTAATCTTATAGATAGTGCCACCGATAACAGGAACATATAAGGATATCTGCAAGTATCTTCCTCCATTATAGGTTGTGCCCAGCATATACAGGCATCATATAAGGATATCTGCAAGTATCTTATAGATTGTGCCCACCGTATACAGGCACCATATAAGGATATCTGCAAGTATCTTCCTCCATTATAGGTTGTGCCCAGCATATACAGGCATCATATAAGGATATCTGCAAGTATCTTATAGATTGTGCCCACCGTATACAGGCACCATATAGGATATCTGCAAGTATCTTCTCCATTATAGGTTGTGCCCAGCATATACAGGCATCATATAAGGATATCTGCAAGTATCTTAAAGATTGTGCCCACCGTATACAGGCACCATATAAGGATATCTGCAAGTATCTTCCTTCATTATAGGTTGTGCCCAGCATTTACAGGCACCGTATAAGTATATCTCCGAGTATCTTCACCTATTATAGGTCAGCCCCAGCATATACAGGCACCGTATAAGGATATCTGCAAGTATCTTCCCCCATTATAGGTCAGGTCCAGCATATACAGGCACCGTATAAGTATATCTGTGAGTATCTTCCCCTATTATAGGTCAGGCACAGCATATATAGGCACCTTGTAAGTATATCTGCAAGTATCTTATAGCTTGTGCCCACTGTATACAGGCACCATATAAGGATATCTGCAATTATCTTCACCTACAGTAGGTTGTACCCACCATATGAAAGCATGTATAATGATATCTGCCACTGTCCTCCCCCACTATAGGAAGTGCCCATCGTATACAGGCACCATATTAGGATATTTGCCAGTGTCTTCCCTTGCTTTAGGAAGTGCCCATTGTATACAGGCACTGTATACGGATATCTACCAGTATCTTCCCCATCTATAGGAAGTCCCCAACGTATACTGACACTATATATAAGGATATCTGCCAGTATCTTCCACCACTATAGAAAGTGCCAACTGTATACAAGCACCGTATAAGGATATCTGCATTATCTTCACCCAATATAGGAAGTGCCCACCATATACAAGCACATGGTAAGCAAATCTGCAAGTATCTTCCCATTCTTTAGGTCATGTGTGCAATATACATGCACTGTATAAGGATATCTGAAAGTATCTTCCCCATCTATAGGAAGTACCCACTGTATACAAGCGCCGTATAAGGATATCTGCATTATCTTCACCCAATATGGGAAGTGCCCACTGTAGACAAGCACCTCACAAGGATATCTGCAAGTATCCTCCCATACTATAGATCATGCGTACAATACACAGGCACCGTATAAGGATATCTGAAAGTATCTCCCACATATAGGAAGTACCCACTGTATACAAGCCGCCAGATAAGGATATCTGCATTATCTCACCCAATATGGGAAGTGCCCATGTAGACAGCACCTCAGCAAGGATATCTGCAATGATCCTCCCATACTATAGATCATGCGTACATACACAGGCACCGTATAAGGATATCTGAAAGTATCTCCCCCATCTATAGGAAGTACCCACTGTATAAAAGCGCCATATAAGGATATCTGCATTATCTTCACCCAATTGGGAAGTGCACATGTAGACAAGCACCTCCAAGGATATCTGCAAGTATCCTCCTCCCATATATAGATCATGCGTACAATAACAGGCACCGTAAAGGATATCTGCAGTATCTTCCCATCTTAGAAGTAGCCAATGGTACATAACCAATAAGGATATTGCCTGTATCTTTCCCCACTATAGTAAGTGCCACTGTTACAAGCACCATTAAGATATCTACAAGTAATCTCTCCCATATCTATAGGTAGTGCCCATGTCGCATACGATGAGGGATCTGTCACCCTACTCCCTATTATAGGTTGTGCCCGCCATATACACGTACCTTATAAGCGATATCTGCCCATACTCTCCCTCCACAATAGAGTGATATTTCCCAAATCTTCCCCCAAAAAGTGCTATAGAGCAAGAATCATAATACCGCTTATATGGGTAACCAACCTTAATGGCACACCCCTGATAAAATTTTGCATCTAGGTCTGACTGCTGTTGGAAAGATGGTTGCCTTCTATCAAAGACATTGCCACTCCTTTTATAGGTTGTGCCTGGTACTGCATCTCAGTTCTTTTAAATGACCAAAACAGAGATGCAGTACCACTTATTCTGTATGCAGTAGACTCATCAATCCCTCTACTGGAAGCAGCAGGCAGTCACAGTTTGTTATGTAGGACTGTCTTGAATCTTTAGAGCTCTGAAAATATTTTCTGGTTTTCATCCACTTCAGGTTGACAATAGTCGAAGGTTTAATGGGCTCAATAAAAATCTTATTGTTAGAAACACCGCCCAATATTCGATCTTCCTGAAGGTTATATGTATGAGGGATAAGGGATCTGCTAGTACTGGAGGCCTCATGACCCACATTCACCAGAGGTCTTATGTAAACCTGAGACGCCTGCTACCACAAGGAAAAATGTGACAGGGGGGGTTGAAGATGAGCCGGGGGGTCACCGCTGAGGCGGGGAGGAGAGGAAGGAGAAGGCGTGTGGGGATAGGGTCGCCTTAGTGTCAGGAGCAGAGTGGGCTTAAAGGGAATGAATTGCAAATAAGAGGGTACGCAAATACTGCGGAGGGGAAAAAATAAACTTCAGCTGGATTATAAGGCCGGAGAGATATTTGCACCTACGGAATAACATAATTATCATAAACTAACCAAGTGTCCACTGCTGTACAAGAAAACTAGGATTCTTTTTCCGTATTTTTCTTTCTTGTCTCACCACCTATCTATCATATCTCCCATCGCATTAGCAGTCACATATCTCCTCACATCCACACACGATCACGAGCATACGCGACGTCACACGCATCACACACACAGCGAGCACACAACAACTCCATCACAGCAACACGAGCGACGTCAAACACGTAGCAGCTAGCGAGTCGTAGTCGCGAGCGAGAGACGCGAGTCGTAGGCGCTGATTCGAGCGTAGCGTAGGCAGCGGTATGCAGTCTAGCGAGTCGAGCCGTAGAGAATCGTCCGACGATCTAGTCAGCAGCGCTCTAACATGCATCCTCAGCGCGTACTAGCACACTATATCTACCCAACACATCTATCTCTCATATCTGTCCAACACGATCTAATTATCTATCTGACCCAGTGATTCGACATTATCTATCTAATCATATCTTCATCATCTTTATGTTTAAATCCTCTACTATCTATTCATCTATGTTATATCTGTCCCCTATTATATCTTTTATCACTTTCTCATCGTCAGTTAGCACCTACTCGATCTACGATTGCTCAGTCTACGATCGATCGATCGATACGATCTAGCGAATCAACTACAAGATCATATCTCATGCATCTAGCTATCGATCTAATCTATCGGAGTCCGATCTCTATCTCTCGATTAGCTAGCCTATCCTAGCGCTATCTATCTATCTTCTATCTATCTCATGCTAGTCGATCTTCTATCTATCGAGCCTACTATGCGATCTATCGTATCTATCTACTATCTTATCTATTATCTATCTATCTATCTAATCTATCTATCCAAACTGTAGGAAAGGGCAGCACTCCAAGGTAGGGGAAAAAGGGTGAGCTTTTTATTCCATGTGCAATCTATCTGCCGGTCTCATATCTATTTATCTATCTCTGGCTACATTCAGACGAACGTATGGGGACTATATTCGGCGATAACATCCCCCATAGACCGCAAGGGGGGGGGGGGCCAAACGGACAGACATGTCCATCTTTCGACGGAGTATGGCGCCGGTGCTACGGTGGGCAGGCAACAGAGTGTGACAGGTTAGCCTAACATAAGGAAAAAAGCAGCCCCCGAAAAACTGTGAAACATGTGGTACGTGGATTTATTCCATTATGACGCCTCCTCAAAGAGGACCCGTCATCTCTGGAGTGATTATGTCTTATTGTACAGATCGAAATATTACAGACTCCATTTCCTGTATATTATAAAAGAGCAAGAATTTTAAAAAATTTCACATATCTGTACTTTTTCTCTGCCAACTATAGATCATGCGTACAATACACAGGCACCGTATAAGGATATCTGAAAGTATCTCCCCCATCTATAGGAAGTACCCACTGTATACAAGCGCCATATAAGGATATCTGCATTATCTTCACCCAATATGGGAAGTGCCCACTTATAAGGATATCTGCATTATCTTCACCCAATATGGGAAGTGCCCACTGTAGACAAGCACCTCACAAGGATATCTGCAAGTATCCTCCCATACTATAGATCATGCGTACAATACACAGGCACCGTATAAGGATATCTG